>LPNX010128275.1:134534-147283 GCA_001517045.1 Pseudotsuga menziesii
GCAAGATGAACAGGATGAGGATTCGGTCAAGACCATAACAGATCCTACCCCACCAACGAAGCGCAAGTCACCAGAAGTAGCCGAGGTAACCAAGCCACAGTCCCGCAAAAAGGTAAAGGCATCAAAGGATAAAGATATCGAGGAGGAAGCCACTGTCACGATGGATGCACTGGAGCATGCTATCGAACAGTCTACGACAGCGCTTACTAAAAAATGGTCCGAATTCGCGGAACTACATCTTGTTGGCCTCGCAGGTATCGCAAACAGGGTATCGGAGTTAAAAGAGCTAACCGCAAAATCAGCGCCCAGTACTACGACAAGAAGCACTATGGCACCCACGCAGCAGGACATTAGGCAATGGCCACTTGGGGATCCCCAGGGACAGGTATCAAGTGCAACTCTGATGTAGCCTGACATCGATTCTCGTCCCCAGACAAATATAACCGCGGAGCTTGATTATACAAAGATACCTATGTCAGAGTTGCACCTCCGTCAGCTCGCGATTACAAAGGAGATCCATACCCAAACTCAAGTGTCACAAATCCAACTGGAAGACTCCATCAAGCAAAACAAAACTTTCGCCGCACGCCTAGAAGGGATCGCACAACAGAAGAAAGAGGCTGAACAGACAACAACTACGCTAATGCAAGCATTGGATGAGGCATGTCGGAGTCTTTCTGGCTCCGACATATAGGAAACAGAGGAACCAAAGCAGAAGATTGCTAAGATGAAAGACTATGCCCAGCAGTCCCACAGTGAGCTGGAAAGGATGAAGATAGAACATCAGCAACAGATTGCAGAACTTCAACTGCGCATTCCCCCTGAGACTCCACCAGAGGTCCGAGAACAGCGCCAGCAGGATATCAAGGCTTCAGCAACAAAAATATCAGACAACGTGGCTAGTGTCGCAAAACTAATGGAAGACAGCATAGAAGCATGGGCAAACCTGCAGGACCATCCGAATGTAGGGAAGATTCAGGAAACCATCAAGTTGCGCCAGGAGGAGTTAGATGCAGTCCGCATAGAAATCAAGACGCTGCCACCTATGCAGAAGATGGCTAAATTAAAGCGCAGCAAGGAACTTCAACAGGAAATCGAGTCTTGCAGGACGAAGGTGACGATGCTGGAAAATGCGTTACAGCCCCTGGTTGATGAAGCATTAGAATTGACTAATACTGCGGAGAGCCAACTCAAAATTTTGAAGACCTATGACACTTTTGCGTAGGAAAAGGCTGACACAGACTCTTCTTCAGTATTACAGGAACTAGTGGAAAAGGAGAAAGCCGCTGATGAGATACTGCATAATCTCACCAGTCGCTTCTAGGCCCTCGCACAGAAGATTCGCCCACCAGAGTCCTCGTAGAGTGTCCCGGGACGGGCCACTAGTGAGTCTTAGGGGCCTGTTGGGGCGCATACTCCATGTTTGGGTAAACCCGCGGTTAATTAGAAAATTTGTAAGCGGAGCTATGGGCCAAAATAGTCTTAGGGGTGTCAGGGTAAGTCAAAACCCTCTTTTTTGTAATAAACCCGTGGTTTAAATCCAGGGTTTAGGGTTTTTGGGTGCCCATGGTTTAAAACCATGGTTTTGTAAAACTGCACAGTATAAATAAGCGCTTGCGTAAAAAGGATAGGTTAGGATTTTTGATGTAAAGAAAGATAAGGCGAATTTAGGTTGGTTTTTGTAAGGAAAGGATAAGTCGCAGCTGTGTGTGTGGACGACCTCTGCAGCTGTGTGCGCAGAGGGTTTTGTAAGAAAGGAAAGAAAGATATGCAGCTGTGTGCGCAGAAGCCTGCTGCTGTGTGCGCGGCTGTTAAGGACTGAAGGGATCTGCAGCTGAGTGCGCAAACCAACTGTGGTTTTGAGGAAAGAGGAATAAAATGCAGTTTCTGGACGTAGCCCCTACACTGGGGGTGAACCACGTTATATTTGGTGTCGTGGTTTTATTGTGTTGTTTCTGCTTCTGTTATTTTCATGCATTAAACTGAATACATCTGATAACATTAGATCACTGCTAGTAATAAGCTTCGCTGTGAATTCCCCGTAGTGGGTTATGCAAGTTTAGTTTATTTATTATGCTGCGAAGTCATATGTGAATGAATGATAAATTTACAAGTGTTGATTAATAATTGCTTTTAAAGGCTAAGGTACAGTAATACCCCTCTCTGCATGCAGAAACCTGATTCTGTGGCACCCCATTGCTGTTTCGGGTGAGACTGCAACCTGCGCGCAGGTTGTTTCCGAAAGGGCCAACACGGTGGGTCTTTTGTTGGTGCGATGCATAAGAACTAACTCGGGTCTGCCCTATTTCCCAACAAGGTTTAGCATTGCAAGAAAAGGGAGTCTAGGTTTAGGAATTTGGTTCCAAGCTCACTGATAAGGTTGGTTCACATAGGGTTGATTATTATAGACACCATGGCCTTGGCTAGTGTGATAGTATCCTCCTCCATTTTGACCCATGTAGGGTTGCACACTATAGTTTGAAGTACCTTGAGGTTGAGGTGTGTTGGAGGCACTAGTCAACGACCCGACTAGTCGAGTAGCCGACTAATCAGAGAGTAGGTCGACCACATAAGTCGTGTTGGTTGACTGAATCAACAGGTAGTTACTTGTAACCATTTGTAATCATATATATTAGGCTGTTGAGCCATATGAGAACTTGGTTAAGTTTTATGTATATGTATGGACCCTCATGTGATTCTATAATATAATGTGTTCATTACCTATTCTTGTCTCTTGTGTCTGTTATGATTATATGTTTCTATATGTATTAGTGGTAACCTTATGTGATCTGTGAGATTACAACATTGGTTTTGTTTTCGGTAGTACATATACAGACGTAATGACCATAAGCAGATGATATTAGAGCAAGATATTAAGAATTGGTGGGAGCGTAATATAGCAAATTATTTGTAGAACTACGCAAGAAGAAACAGATTGACCATTGCTCAAGTGAAGGAGAAATTCTTCACTGAAACAAATGAGAAGTTTGTAGAGTCGGTGCCTCAGCTTTTGAAAAAACTTCTGGATGAAAAATCTAGAAGCAACTAAAGACCAAGAGTTACTAGAGAAACTAATTCGAGGCGGACGAACAAACTTGTTGGAGTGGTTTGAAAATATCACAGACGAATTCTGCGAAGAACAAGCCGTGGAGGAAAGAGTTTCGGTTGAAAGCATTGAGAAAACATTAGAGGAAATTTGGGGTCTAAAATGGGCCTTATAAGAAAATGAGCAAACAATAAATTTTTGTGAGTTGGAATTCAAGAACCAATAGAATTTCAATAAAATGATTCAACCATAATGGTTGACTTGCCATATTTGTCATAAAAAAAATATTTTGTGTGCTCGTATTTTCAACATATCTCCCTGTGTTTTTACTCAAATTTCGAATGGGAGGGCTTGTTGGATGAAAAATTTAATTTTGCATCCAATGAGTACCCACACAGCATACTTTTGACGAACCCTTCTACCCCAAAAACAAGAAATACCTGAAAAAATGTGATGATGACATCATCATCATGTTTTTTTTAGGTATTTCTTGTTTTTGGGGTAGTGGGGTGCATCCAAAGTATGCAGTGTGGGTACTTGTTGGATGTGGAATTGAATTCCACATCCAACGAGACCTCCTATTTGAAATTTGAGTAAAAACACAGGGAGATATGTTGAAAATATGAACAAAAATAGTAGTTTTTTTCTTTCTTCCTCCAAAATTAATAACTATTATTTTATTATTTTAACTATTATTTTATTATTTTACTTAGGAGGCCCATTTTAGACCTCAAATTTTCTCTAATGGGTTTTATAGAGACCTCACCGAGCAGTTCCTTTGCTCCTTATCGACCCTTTTGTTCAAATTCCTAATCGAAAAGGGAGTGGGCCATATCGTAGAGCCTCGTCCATCACTACGTGAACCACCACCAAATCCTAACTGGGTGGAGAAACAGAAGAAGTGGGAAAAATTCATTACCAAAAGGGAGTGGGAGTATTTCCTAAGAAAATAAATAGAACTATCCGAGCTTTCTAAAGCGTTGGGTAGGCTATGGGGGGGTAGCTGGTCATGTGTCGAGGTAGAGTAAAAAGGATTTTAGTCGACTGAAAAAAATACCATCACCAGCAATGAAAAGTCGAACTAAGAAGGAAATCAAATGGACAGTGACACATAAAGGTACATCAGACTTGTAGAAGTTAGAAAGAGAGAAGAGGCAAAAAAGAAGGGAAGAGAGAAGAGAGCAATCTAGAGCGTTGCAAAGAGGAATGACCACCAGGGTGATAGAACAAGGAAATCTTCCAGAGTCGGGTCATGACCGACAGGAAGAAGGCATGGATGAAGAAGCATCACCCATGGAAGAAGACTTGTGGATAGAGCAGTGAGAAGCTCTCCAAATAGAAATTCCCGAGGAAGTAAGACCTCTGTCTCCGACGAATCCGAGTACCTGAATTCAGGCCATTGTCGAAGAAGACAGAGCTGGTGAGTTCGGTATATGGAGCCGACTAGACGATGAAGTAAATGATGATAATAATTTAGTAATCCATCGACCAGAGGAAGGAAATTGGGTAACACTTCAGGCATACCCTTCCAACCGAAGTATTGACTTGCTCTACCCGACACATGAAGGAGCACCCCCCTTGCCAAACATAGCTTTACAAGAAATAAAATAGTCAGACTTGCAAACACATCAGTGTAGCTGGACATTGACAGAAGAAGCCGACCCAAACTGACTACTGGTAGTAAAAGAAACAAAAAAAATGACCGACGAGAACGAAAGTTCCGTCAACTACAGCTGTGAACAACGAGATATGCTAAATATCCCACTACCCCCACCACCACCCCCGCCACTTCCACCTCTCGGAGGAGACAACAACACTGACATGGGTCACGGATCAGCACATACCCCCCTCTATGAGGATGAAGAAGACCCTAAATGACACTGTTTCGTCTGCGAGTCAATATGGGAGGCAAATCAAGTTACGGTCAAAGAACGACAGATGGCACAGTTCGTTGGTGCTTTACGAAAAAGAGCACTGACTTGGTATATGACTTATATCGAGAGAACTCGCCAATCATCCAAAGCAGACATTAAGGTACAATTCTTATCTTTCCTTAAAACACCAGATGCAAAACGTATGGCAGCCAAAAAGCTGAAAACAACATCTCAGAAACCAGCAGAGTCCACCTGGGAATATGATAAGCAATGGAAAGACCTCCTCAGCCAACTAGACTATGTAACTGACAAACAATTATTAATTCAGTGTCTTCTTCCAGGTCTATCACAGAAATCCAATGGCACATAATCTTAGAGACATTTAAAACATATGAAAATGCACTTACCAAGACCTTGCAAGTAGAGATGGATAAAGATTTCCTAGCATATCCCGTTGATACCAGGCTAGAAGAATAGCTAGAAATCACGCAGAAATATTTGAAAGAGCTAAACCTCAAAAATTAGGATGTATGGTGCACAAAATGCTCCATGACCGGACACACTAAAGATAATTGTCGACAAGATGTTCATTTTTTCCAAACAAAATACTTCTGCAACATTTTCCAAGAACATGGAGACCATACAACAAAATATTTCCTGTATAACATGAAGAATGTCAAAGCATCTTGGTGCGCAATTTGTGAGGTTAAAAGTAACGCAACGGCTGACTACCACCTAAATCTAAAGAATCGACAAAATTACCAAGCATTCTATCAAAGGAATGCAGTCACGCAGAATAATGATAACATCCCAAGAAGCAATGATCAAAACGAGCCGAATAATCAAATATATGAAGGTTGTCGATATGAGCGCTGGTTCGAAAACTGTCGTTGAGGATTTGGATGTCAAGGATGATTTTATGGAAATCACGAAAAATGACCATGACGGCCCATCCTATGTTTTACACGCTACAACGAAGGACATCGCTATGCTGAATTCCCATACGATGATAGAATGATCTAAAGTTTTGCACTAGTTGTGGCGTGGGAGATCACTCACTAGAGGATTGTCCCACCATGCTCGACAAGATTAATAAAAAAGAAAAATGTTAATGTCGTGTCATGTGTTCAAAAACATGATGTAATGAATACAAAGAACCTACACATAGTAACCCAACAAGGGATAAAAATTGGAAATGATAATCCATGTATAAGCAAAATCAAAGAAAGGAATGATTATCCTAACCTAACAAAACAAAAACAATTATATAACAACGCATCAAATATGTTTAAAGAATTTGCTAGGTAGGAAGCAGTCGATGATGGTCGAAAAAACACAGTTAAAGAACTAATACGTTTACTACAGAATGATAAATCGTTGTCTCAATTCATTGACTTACTATATAATATGAAGCACAGTAATAATACAGAAAAGAAAAAACTAAAAATATATGCAGTCTGAACCAAAAAGACAAGAGTGATGCCGACCCACTTGTCGATCTAGAAATCGAAGGATACCATGTTCGACAAGTTGTACTCGAATTCGGCTCACAACTAAATATTATGACTTGAGATACATGGGAATAGTTGGGTAGACCTTGACTTTATGAGTCAGGCATATACCTCAAGTTAGTCGACCAAGGGCTGATCGAACCCATTGGGGTTTGGAGAAATTTCGATACGACAATAAAAGGAATATCGACTAAAGTCGACTTTGAAATCATCGACCCTAAAGAAGGATCCAGCTCCTTCCCAGCCTTGGTAGGTTGACTATGGGGAAGAAAAATTGAAGCATCAATATCTTTAGACAAAGAAATAATAAAATTAAAAGGGAATGGACAAAAAGTTATCATCCCTATTCATTCATCCCAAGGAAAACCTTGGACTGAACCCATCAACGAAGAAGTTGACATTCGACAATTATATCACATTTAAAATAACGAAGACTACACTGAACCAAATATTTATGGTGAGCTTCACTTAGGCAACCAAGACTCAATAGGATATAATTCAGATGTAGAATTATATGATTGGGAAGTCAAAAACTATGGAACTCAAGCAAGGGGTTGTCGGACCATTTAGGCTATACAGAAGAAACCAACCCATCAATGCTTCTCAATCTCCATCATCCCAAAACTATTCAAAAAGAAAACTAGGGAATACCCTACCTTAACCCCAACAAATATAAGTATCAGACAAAACCCAAGGTATAAAGAAAGAGAGTCCCCAATTTTGCATATAGAACAAGTCTTTAAGAACCTAAGTGAACATTGCCGACTACAAAGCCTAGTAGAAACCTTTACAGGACAAGCTGCTCAATGGTGGGACACCCATCAGTCGAGACTAAAAACTTGGACAACAGCTTCGACTTACTTCGTAGAAATATTTGGAGGAAGGTGTTGATGTATTTGTAACTTCGGAATGTATTCACTTGTATATCTTATGTATTGTACCCCGATGTTTATTCCGGGAAATATCTATAATGTAATTGAGTCATGTCATGCCCTCGATGTTCCGATCAGGAGATTCAATAATGTAACAAGTCATGTAAAGTCATTGAGGTTAACCCTCCATTGTAAGTCAGGGCAATAGTCCCCACAGTTGTGTCAAGGTTAACCCTCCTTGTTGATCAGATGGCAAAGTCCCCACAGTTGTGGGGCACCAGGGTTATTAGACTCTCCTAGAGATGTCGGCTCTAGTAAGTAATTGTTAAGTGGGGCCGACATGTTAAAGTGAACATCAAGTGAACGAAAGAATATAAATAGAGAGTGAGCCTCTCTATTTATCACACACACTCTCACTCATTGGGGCGCATGAGTGAGAGAGAAGTATCTCTCTCAAGTGAGAGAGAGAGAGAGAAGATGTGGAGATCATCTTTATGTTTTCGGGTTTTACAGCTGCTATTGGTGCTCATTCTATCTCTAAGGAAGTTGCATGGTTTTCTCCTTTATGGTTTCCCTGAGAAAAATTCTTTGTGTCTCTTGTCTCTTGTGTTTATTGCTGTCCATGTTATTCTCTCAGTTAAAGATCCTAAGATCATAATGCTAGCTTGAATGATAAAAATCTAACATGGTATCAGAGCTAACCTGAGAAGAAGACATTGTGCAGTTGCAGAAGCTGGGGATTCTTACTTCTTGGGTCTCTCTCCAGAATCCATCAGCAAAAGTATGCTAGGATGACTCTCCATTAAAGGGCACATCTTTCTGTTGAAGCGGAATTTGATTCCGAGCATTTTCAATTTTTGGTGCGGGAAATTAGGGCTTCTTACAAAAGAGGATTTTTTAGTGAGCCCGGCATAGGATTTCTCTCCTCATCAAAATCGAAGTTTAGAGACCTGGGTCGAGATTTTTGGTTGGGTGAAACTCCGAGAAAGTCAAACCCTAGTTTGACCCCGAGCTGGAAAAACCCTAAAATACTAAACCTGATAAGTTTTGGTAGATTTGCTATATCTTGGGATTGGAGAAGGCTCAAGAGTTGAAACTTTCATAGGCTGAAGATAAACTTTTGATTAAAATTGTGTCCAAAATTCAGCCTCAGATTCTCTATATTCTAGGAGATATGATCCCTCCAAGTCAGGGTTCCAGCCTCTTACATTTAAAGAGAGAATACATATTTCTTGGGGATGCAAAGAATCAATAGGTACAATGTAGTTCAATTTCTATAAACGGCTTTGAATTTTGCTTGATCATAGGCTCTGCATAACATATTCGAATTAGCAATCCCGCGGTTAATTTGTTCTTTTGGTGTGGTAGTAAGTTTACAAGTACAAAATCGAAGTTGTTGGGAAAATGAAATACTGCATCTGGTTGTTGGTTTTCTTTTTGGGAATTTTGTTTTGTAAAAACCTCAAGTGGTGCGAAAGAGAAGCTGCTTTCAGTTTATGCATGTTTAGTCAAAATATTATTCATAACTTAAGCATATCCCCGTTCGTTTCCCTCTTGTGAGTAGGAGAAGCCAATCCATGGAAAGATTTGATGCCGCTCCACTCGATTTTGGGATTAATAAGATATTTATTTTCAATTTACTTTTATTATCTAGCACACATGGGCACATTGCAAGGTTCCTGCAAGAGCGCCATAACTCATTCTTTCGCCGACTCAAAAGAAGTGGGCAAAGGAAATAATGTAGAATTTTTCATTTAAAAAGTATTGCATCGATTGAAATACAACGTAGATAGTCCCATGTAAGTGCTTGCCGGAAACTAGTGCAAATAGTTTCTGTTGAAAACTCTGAAATTTCAAACCTAATTAATTTTAAAAAGTATTGTGTAAAGCTGGCATTATTCAAATATTGCAATTTGCATGCTTTGCAAGCCATCAACTTTCTCTGGCATTATTGGAATATTATTGATTGCGAGCTATGAATAATTCTCTCTGAACTCTTTATTTCCATTCCGCATTCTCATGAATTTTTTTTCAACCTGTCAATAATTAAGAATTCAACTTAATTTTTCTTCTATCTATACAACGCAGAAAAGTAGGAAGAAATTCAAAATAAATATATAAAAATAAGAAATAGCTTAAGTCTCGACCTGTTTTCCAGAACAGAAATACCTCAAATCTGGACCTCTTTTCAAGAACAGAAATGTTATGGGTGGCCCTGTAGAAATCATAGATCGCATCATCCCTCATCGCCAGCATTTGTAAACATAATTCATTCTCAAGGCACAGGACGACAAATTGATGAAATCAACAAATTATTGGACATCAATATAAATTATTGACTTCATATCAATGATATCATATTACTAAATTCGATTTCTTTCCATTGAAACTTACTTTTATATCATGGTAAAACATAACTTTAAAAAGTATTAAAAAAATGATAAAATAATTTTATAAACTAATAAAGGTGAGGTGGAAATCCTTGTTAACATTTAACCTTTAAGATATGGATAAAGGTGATTTTAATTTTATAAAATAATAAGGGTGAGGTGGAAATCCTTGTTAATATTTAACCTTTGAGATATGGATAGATAAAGGGATAAAGGTGATATTAATTTTATAAAATAATCATGGTGTAGTCATAATAGTTTGTGATAGTAATTTTATATATATATATAATTTTATAAATTGAATGTAGAGACATTTTCAATGCATAAATAAAATTTAAAAAAAATAGAAAAAGAAAAGACGTATAAATATTTTTGGGTGTTAACTTCAAATTATTTTCATAGTGTTAATGTTTTTTTTAAAACTTTGTTAAGTGTAAATTTATTTATGAGATGTCAATTAGGTTGTAATGGGATCACCTCCTAGATGCAAAATCACACTTCCTAAGTCAATTTATGATGAAATTATTTATGAAAGGTTATGCATGTCTTTACAAAATTATTCAGAAAGGGGATAGAAAGAGTATGCATAACTAATTCCAAATTATAAGAAAATACAATGTATTCTAACGAGGACGTTAATTAATTATGAGTTAATAGGCATGTCTCATGACTAGTTATGTGTGTCCTGGCGTGTATACAAAAGATTGTGTTATGTAAAAGTTCTATTCATCTTGTAAGGATACCCTAATTTAGGAGTGGTGATCACATGGTTGTATGAAGTACCTATGCAGAGATAGTAGGTCAAGATTCATAGGGATGCCTAAGCGATTGCGTTATTAGCAAGAATATTCATATTGTAAACTTGATATACATGAAGTAATGAAAAAATAAAGGTACTAAAGATACATCTTGATGAGCATTAGAGGGAGTGGTGCAACAGAATGGTAGTTGTGTAATTAGTAAGTGACAGGTGTGAAGTGATGATGATATCAATTGGTAAATTTATGTGATAAGTAAACTAGGTTGAAGACAATATGTTTTAATGACACATAATTACCATAAGAGTGTTAGTGATAAACAACTCGTACAAAAGGGAGGAGTGTTTAATGACACATAATTACCATAAGAGTGTTAGTGATAAACAACTAGTACAAAAGGGAGGAGTGTTTCAAGCCTACTAATAGGAATTAGTATAGAAAGAGGTGAATGTATAAATGACATTTAGATATTATCATAGAAAAATGACACGAAAGCCAAGAAACTATCAATTAAATTACACAGTATAGAAAGTGTGTCCCATTATTAAAATTACAAAGAAATAAGTAGCAATTGTAAGTATTCTTTGTATAATGTGCCATTCATGGGGTAAGAGTGTTCTTTAAAGAGAATTGATTGGTGAATGGGATTTGATTAATAAACATAGTGCTATTCAAGTTATTATAGACGTACCAATGTCAAGATGGATCCTAATTAACAATTTAATGAGAACATAAGTGGTGTAAATTGGAGAGAGATTCAATAAAGCTAGAAATTCATAAATGAGTCAACAACAACAACAACAACAACAAAATGGAAATAACATCTTCTTATGAATCACAATAGAAACAAGACTATAGAACTTTTTTTTTGTTGTATAAATTGTTGTGGATAATTGTCTAGTAAAGCATGATGAACCTTGATGCATATTACAAATGGGGATCCTCGAGGAGGTCATAAGTAGTTACTAGGATATGTTTTTCAGATAAAGTTTAAGAGCATATATTAGGTGATAAAAGAAGTAAAATAGTAAAATGACATCGACAGGTTGATCAAATAAAGGTCCAAGTGGGACTACCATAACTAATGAATTCTAGTAGTAAGACACCTATATTATGCATAATAATATATTCTTATAATCATGCATAACAATAACTTCGGGACGAAGTTTCCTAAAGGGTGAGTATATGTAATGCCCATATTTGACTAGACATATCGACATGTTGCATTTTATTTTCTTACTAAATGTTGGACTCAGTTCGATTGAGTAAACCATATTTATGACATGATAGATGTTGCTACTATGTCTAAGATGTTACTATGCTTATGTTGATACATTGATTGTGATGTTATGATTATGTTTGTGAGGTTACTATGTTATAGTTATAATGATATTCCTTTGTTCATAAAGACAGTGTATGTTTAATTGTCATCATTGATAAATGTAATATATATGATGTGGTACATGGATATCGACCCATGATGTGATCAATTTAATGATTTATACAATGAAAGGAAATGTTGTTGATAATATGCACCAACTGATGATTGAATGGAGATATTGTTATGAATGTATGTTTTCAAAGTACTAATCAGTATGACACATGGGCTATGTAATAAATGGATACTTTATATGAAGTGTGGTATAGTACCTATTTCTATAGAAGAGCCTTGATTACCAAAATTGATGATACGATGGCACAGACCAATAATCTCAATAGCAACAAAGTATGTTTTTGATAGGGTATATAAACCCAAGATGTTGAGCGGGATGGATGTGTTCCACCCTATGTTTTTATGATACCTGAGGTCGTGGGAGGGCCGTGCTGAGACACGCTCCCCAAGTTGTTGTGATGACGACGATCGGATGCCTGCTAGGAGAGGCTAGGTCCGTTGTTCAGCCGACGCTATCGCTCTCATGTTCTTATGTGGTCAGGTCGGTGAAGCCGACATCCACTTCTATACTAGTAGAGGAAGGATAGGGAGGGTGCAGACGTAGGTTAGGATGGGAGGATGTTATAGCTAGTACTGTGTTGGGTCATGGGGGATCTACAACAGCAAGATTAGTAGTAGTAGGTGTCTCTTCCTTGAAAATAATTGTTTGAGTAATGAATATGAAAATATAACGATGTTATAACTTAATTCATTAATAATTAATGATTGATGATGCTAAAAAGATTACATGTTTGTATGTTAATCCAGTTAGGTATTTGCGATTGTTATGTCTTGTATCAATGAATGTCCTATCTATGTGAATCATTATTTTTTTTTTATATTATTATTATTATTATTATTATTAT
>LPNX010128275.1:147632-594854 GCA_001517045.1 Pseudotsuga menziesii
GTTCATCTACATTAACAAAATTTTCAAGGTTGTTTAAACCCCTAAGGGTGCTTTGATTATGAATCTAGAGATAACATGCTCATGACTATGATACTTGTCTTTAAAAACAAACAACTATAAATTGTCTTTAATTATAATTATTATTAATTGTATTATTATTATTATTATTATTAATAGTGCCTCTTTTGGTAAACATAACCGATAGTTTAATTAGACAATTATTTATATTATTATTATGATGATTATTAAGATCTTGTGTTAAACATAGTCAATTATTTAATTAAACAATTATTATTATTATTATTGTTATTATTACGCTCTTGTAGTAAACATAGTCAATTGTTCAATTAAACCCAAGTGGAAATAACTCGAGTAAAATAATTATTAATCAAATAGACCAAATCATTCCGTGTAGGTTAAACATGTATATTGAACTATGGAATATGACCATCAAGATATGACATGATTGCTTTTATAATAATACTTATTAATATGATTACTAACATCGGATTCCGGATCAAGTAAGACAACTAAGATACTCACCTGTACACAAGATAATTACTAAATTATTATTTTATTCAACATAATTGATTTGAATAGGACTAGCTATTAAACCGCCATCCCGTGAGGGACCAGTGGTGAATATTCCAAGAATTAATAAATGCTATACAACCAACTTATTCACTTCAGCTTAAATAATCTTAACTATTGGGATGCTCGAGATAAGGACAATTGAATAAATAAATGTATATTCATGATTACAATAATTTACTAGCATCAGAAACTTAAAGCAGTAGGTGAATGAAGTGTTTTGGGGGAAAGGCGGTGGAGTAAGGTGGAAGAAAGTAGGAGGAAAATGAGTATTTAGGAGAGGTATCAAAGAGAGATGGGGGGTTGGCTTTATTTGGGAAATTAGACTCTGCATGAGTGGAAAATGAGGAAAAACTTAAGAAGGGGGATAAATCAAGGACTAGGATATCTGGAAATGACTGAGAAATGGGTGGAAACGAAGAAAGATATAGAATGGAAAGGAAGTTGCTCTCGGTATTATTGTTCTGTGGGCTCGAGGGCTAGGAAACCCATGGGTTTCCTAGGGCCAGCACATGATGATATTCGGTCGGCAGGGTGGCACATCATTTTTGTTAATAAAGGCTTGGATGGAAAGATGAAAGGTGAAGGAACCTACAAGGTCTGCACCAAACTGTTGGATCTACTACAACAGCTGGTTCCAAGTATTTAGATACTAAATTCATGCATGGTATTATTGACTAATTTACAAAAATTCATGAAGTTTATCAAACATGTACAACTCATATTTCTACATTAATATGTTTATAAAACTAATAGAACGTACATGGATATAAACCTGTAATATGATTAAAATATCTTGATTTTATTAAAAACTAACTCAGAATGTGTAATATGATTAAAATATCTTGATTTTATTAAAAACTAACTCAGAATGAGCTTAAGATAGAGAAAATCATAGAGAAATGGACCCAGTACTCTACCGGGTAGGTAGAGCACTACAGATGGTATGACCAGGATTCATCCCTAAACAAGACACCTGGGGAGAATTTCCATATCTAGGGCTAAAAAGGTCCAAATGAAATTTTGGAAGATGTTCTAGAAAGGGCACGGACTTTACTTTCAGTGATATGAGTTTTAGACCCATAAGATGAAACAATGACACGTGGAAGTTTGTACAACTTCGCTATGGTGAACAGTCCTGAAACAGGTCACCTTGGGAAAACGATCATAAGTCCCAATTGGTGAAACCAATTCTGATGAAACATGTGGTGTTGGAACAATGAAATGGGAGGCTACCTCAGTGCAAAGTTTCATACATAGAGGAGCTGTGATTTCAGAGATAATACAGAATCAGTATCAGGAATTTCTGTAGAAGAAATTGGAAAACTAGGGCTTCCTGTTCCGAGAGCTTCCCTCCACTGTTTTTAGAAAAGGAGTACATTGGACAACTCACCTTGAAGAGATCTATATTTCTATCCAATCAGATCTGAAAGATTCCAAGTTTTTAAAATTAGGTTTCTCTAACAAAGCCTAGATCAGCCAGCTCCGAAACCAGGACGAACACCTCAAATCGGTAAGATCTAATCTTTTGCTATTTTCATTAGAGGTTATCATTTCAAAGTGATATATCACATCAGCTTAATGAAAGGATTGGTGAAGTTGACAAATTCCAAGCATGGAAGCATATGATCTCTCTGAATAAAATGAATTGGACACCTACATTAGTAGAGAGGTTCCATTTCCATAGGGATATGAGGCTCAAAGCCTTACACAAGAAGAACTTGGTCAAGGCCAAGAAGATCATTGCTGATTCAATCATGGATCAACTTGTACCACAAATGTCTTCCCTAAAGACACCAAATATATTTGATTCCTTAACCAAGCTATTTGAAGGGAAGAACATAAATCAGAATATGACCTTAAGAAACCAGTTGAAGAATGTGAAGAACTAGAATGCAGAGACCATATAGTCATACTTTACAAGGGTCTCTCAAATCAAAGAACAACTTGTAGTAGTAGAAGAATAAGTGGAGAATGTAGAAGTGGTGATAGCCACCTTGAATGGCCTCCCAAGATCACAGGATTCATTCATGCGAGGAATGTGTGCCAGAAGGAATTGATTACTTTCAACATACTGTGGGAAGAAGAATAAGCTCGACTCATAATAAGAGAAGAGAAGATGGGAGCAACTGAAGATCAAGCTCTCACCATCAAAAGAAGATCCCTCGAGCGATGAGGAATACAAAGGACTCAACTCTTGAAGAAACTCTTATCCATATTAGCATTTGGATAAGAAATGATGCTATTATGAATGAAGAAGATGATGAAGCGAAAGGATCAAGAAGGAGTCTACCCACGAAAAAAATAAAGATAAGTATTCAATTGTCATTTCATGATATTGTTTTTGTTATGCATTTGTTTATATTCAGTTGATGTATTATGCATGATAGAATGTCTGCATTAATGAAAGTATACTACTAATATGCATGTGATGGTAAGTATCTCATGGTGCTATACAACTCTCCATTGCTAATTATATAGAATGAAACCTCTTTGCTAACATATTGGATTAGTGCACAATCTCAATGTTGTCCTGGTAGAGATGGAAGGCATCTAGAAACGTTTCCGTGAGATATGGATGAATATTGTATTGGCTAAAATAGTTGCATGATCATATATTTATGCATAAGAATTTTCCATTGTGAATATGCCTCATGATCATATATTTATGCATAAGAATTTTCCATTGTGAATATGCCTTATGAAATGTTTCTGACCATACAAATACATTTCACTTGTAGGAAAGATCGCGTACAATCACCTACAAGCAAAGAAGGATGAGACTTGTTCTGAAGAAAAAGTGACGACAGTTCAAGATGAAGAATAATAAGATGAGTGCAGCAACATCATTGATGCAGAACATTCTAGCTATGAAGAAGTAACCAAGAAGGAAGGGAAGACTGGTTCAAGAAGAATGATGTCTAGGATGCAGTATTGAGACCTAAAGAGAAGTTCGTAGTTCCATCATGTGGTAGATGGAAACATCATGGGATACAAGGCAAGATTCGTAGCACAAGGCATAGACTATGAAGAGACATTTGCAGCCACTAGAAATACACATGACAAGCAGAATCATGTATGCAAATAAAATAAGGCCTTGTACTAGCTCAGAAGACACCCATGGGATAACACATACATGAGGAGCTTGATGAAGACCTGAACCTTTGCTACAAGGTTGAATATGAAAGTCTATAGAGGGTGACAAGCTCACAAAAGGGTGCAAGAAGAACTTTTGAAAAAGTTCAAGATAGAGGATCTTGGTATCCAATGATCCTATATGGATACATAGAATGTTAGTAGCAGAGGAAGCTACTTGTCACTCTGGTACAGAATGTCTCAATGCATAGAGTATGAAAGACAGAGGAAGAATGATGCCCCGCTTCAGAGGGAGTGACTACAGAAGATACTGAGGTTCGACATGGTATGATAGGATGGAAAGATTACTGATGACTCTAGGATTTACTGAGAGTAAAGAGGATTCCAACCTTTTCTTCAAGGTTGAAGGCGAAAGACCAGTGATTCTCCTATTATATGTTGATGACTTGTTTCTGACAGAAAAGAGGAACTCGTTAAATTTGTAAGAAGAAGACTTGATGTCGAGTTCAAGATAAAGGACTTGGGGATGATGCACTACATTCTAGTCATGGAGGTGTGGACAAGGGAAGTATGCAGTAGAGATCCTAAATAGGTTCATGATCATGGACTGCAAGGCCATGACCACACCTATCGCATCAAACCCGAAGCTATTAAGTGTTTCTTCATCAGATTCATTTGATGCCACGATGTATCGTCAGATGATTTGTTCCTTGATGTACCTGACGAATACGAGACCATATATTTGCTTTGCTGTGAACACATTGAGACATGTTCACCTGATGGTTGCAAAGCATGCAGTGAGGTACCTGAAGGGTACAGTTGAGTATGGGATCAAGTGTGATCTCTTGGTTTGGCATGATGGAGTCCTGTATGGCACTGAGTATAGCTGAGGCAAAAGATGTTTCCACTTGCTATTTGGGAGGTAGTATGTTTCTTTTGAAAACTGCTATTTGATTTGGTTGATCTGACTTGCATTTTTTTATGATGCAGAGAGGAGCAGTGATCCAGATCGAGATCTCTCGAAAGAAGGATTTCTAGCATAGCTAATGAGACAAGTTGTATGAGCATAAATCATGGTGAAGCTCGTAGGTTGCTCAGATATAAACGGTCCTGTAGGTTGTCCTCGGATGTAATCAGTCCTAGTGAAGCTCGCATGTTATCCTTGGACATAATCATCCCTGATGTGATTCTATGCTAGAAATGGCCAAAGTGAAGTTCAAGTACTTCAGGGAGAAGCTTGGTGTTCTACAAATCGAGGTTCCCTCTAAAGGGAAATGATAAGACCTAAAGCCATTCTGACATGGTGAGAGGATTAGGTTCCTTCCATGGTCAGATGTAAGGGCTGATCCATTCTATCATGGTGATAGGATTTGGTTCCTTCCATGTTAGATGTGAGTGCTGAGCCATTTTGATGTGACTATAGGATTGGTTCCTACATGATCAGATGTAAGTGCTGAATGCCATTCTTCGAATGGAGGCACCTGGTCAGTTATCAAGAATGCTCAGTCTAGGACTAAGGGCCATTCTGATATGCCTGTGGGATGTAGTCTTACATGATCAGATGTAAGTGCATGGCAATTCTAATGTGATTGAGGGATGTGTTCCCACTTGATCAGATATAAGGGATGATGCCATTCACTGGGAGAATGGAGGCACCTGGTCAGTTACCAGGAATCCTCATTCTGGGACTGAGAGCCCTTTCGATGCAATGTTTTCGAACATGGTTGAATGTAAGTGTAGAGCCCTTTAGATGCGATGTTTTCGAACATGGTTGAATGTAAGTGCTGAGCCCTTCCGATGCAATGTTTTTGAACATGGTCGGATGTAAGTGTCGAGCCCTTCCTATGCGGTGTGTTCGCACATGATCGGATATAAGTGCTGAGCCATTCTGACGCAATGTGTTTACACATGGTCAGATGTGAGTGTTGGGCCTTTCTGACAAGATGAGCTTAGATGTGAGTGTTGGGTGTGCCTTTCTGACAAGATGAGTTCAGATGTAAGTGTTGGGTGGGCCATTCTGACTTAGGGTTAAATATAAGCGCTGAAGAAGACCTACATGGAGGCTAGGCCTACAACCAGCATGAAAAATGGTTGGCTCTGTAAAACTTCTTGTGACAAGAAGAATGAAGAGATAGCACCATTTGATTGAGATAGCAGAAGAAATAATGATGATGATGATGTAGTGATGATCCAGCTTTAATGATGATCTAGATCAAGTAATGATCCAGACTTGATGATGATCCAGCAGTGATGATCTAGATCAAGTGATGGTCCAGACTTGATGATGATCCAGCAGTGATGATCCAAATAAAGTGATGATCTAGACTTGATGATGATCCAGCAGTGACGATCCAGATCAAGTGATTATCCAGACTTGATGATGATCCAGCAGTGATGATCCAGATGCAGTGATGATCCAGACTTGATGAAGATGACTTGACAATGAAGATGACTTGACAATGAAGATGACTTAAAGACGAAGATGACTTGATGATGATCCAGATGATACAGAGAAGAAGACTTGTGCTGATAAATTGTGTCGAGAGAATACATTCCTAGTTAAGAGGGAGTGTTGATGTATTTGTAACTTCAGAATGTATTCACTTGTATATCTTATGTATTGTACCCCGATGTTTATTCTAGGAAGAATCTATAATGTAATTGATTCATGTCATGCCCTGATGTTCTGATCGAGAGATTCAAGAATGTAACAAGTCATGTAAAGTCATTGAGGTTAACCCTCCATTGTAAGCTGGGGCAATAGTCCCCATAGTTGTGTCAAGGTTAACCCTCCTTGTTGATCGGAGGGCAAAGTCCCCACAGTTGTGGGGCACTAGGGTTATTAGACTCTCCTAGAGATGTCAGCTCCGGTAAGTAATTTTTATGTGGGGCCGACAAGTTAAAGTGAACATCAAGTGAATGAAAGAATATAAATAGAGAGTCAACCTCTCTAGTTATCACACACACACTCACTCATTGGGGGGCCTAAGTGAGAGAGAAGTATCTCTCTCAAGTGAGAGAGAGAGAGAGAAGCTGTGGAGATTATCTTTATTTTTTCGGGTTTCACTACTACTATTGGTGCTCATTCTATCTCTGAGGAAGTTGTGGGGTTTTCTCCTTTATGGTTTCCCCGAGGAAAATTCTTTGTGTCTCTTGTCTCTTGTGTTTATTGCTGTGCATGTTATTCTCTCAGTTAAAGATCCTAAGATCATAATTCTATCTTGAATGATAAAAATATAATAGAAGGAAGCTAACTAAACAGGCGCAAATACATGTCTTCATCCAAGAGTAAGACCCAGATGAGCACATAAGAACATGGGAAAGAGAATGGAGAAACTTGGTTATAAAGATGAACGTACATGGCCACACCTATTTACCTTTACGCTAGCCAAATTACCAAATAAATGGTATAAAATGGAAGAAGCATGAGGTGAAACATTCCAATGGAATGAACTTAGAGAAAAATTCATCAAGGAATTCAATTTTATACCGCAAAATGAAAAGCTAGTCGAAATTGCAAAGCAGATAATAGCATTCATAAAACCGACTAGGAACAATAGTCTGATACCAAACCATGATTGACCGAAAATATCATGCAATAAAATTCAATCCAACATAATACCATAGTCGACAAGACTACAAATGGAAAACAAAAATACGAAAGGAAACAGATTTCGATGGAAATCTTATCACTTAGAAACAACAAATCCAATTGAAATAGTGCTTAAAGTTGACACAATAGCAGACTCAGGGAAAATTTACCGCTGGGCTCAGTATGTTTCCAACATGCTCAAGTCCATTTGTGAAAAATGCTATGAGTCAGCTGAAATTATCAGGTTCCCATCACTGATAATTTGGATATCCATGTACCACTTATGTCCAATCAGAGATAAGCAGTTCCTCGAACCATGCAAATATCACATGTGGCGTTTTAAACCATTTTCACAGAATGGAACTCTAAAATAACTAGCAAATGGAAAAGTAATTCTAGAATTTTCTTTTAGAATCTAAAAGTCTAGACAACCAGATGGAGGGTGCCTCAAAACATCCAAAGAAGTCTACCAAAAAAAACACACATTCAATTAGAGCTCGACCACACTGCAGTATGGTACATGCAGGGGGTGAAAACAAAAGCAAAACCTCTCGACTATTATCCCTCAGTCGATGATATTTTCCAGTAGCTAGCTCAACAATCCAATACCAAGCTATCGATACCAGCAAGGGCCAAAGCAACAAATCAGCCTATTGAGGAACCCTTGACTGACCAGGAAAAAGAGGAGGATTATGAACTCTGTCTATATACTAGTACCTTCATGTCGGAGGATACACCAACATACGATACCAGCAAGCTCCAACTGATGATTGTTCCACAAACACAAATACAACAAGCAATGACATCAACACAACAACAGGGGGAGGAAGAGACAGATAAACCAAAACACCTACCGACAAAGGAAAATATCCAACAGCTGGCAGTGATAATTGAAAAATCTAGGAAAAACCTAGATATTCCAGCCAAAGGAAAAGGGAAACGCCAGCTGATCCTACAAGAACATTCAGACAATGAGGATGAAATCCATGCGCAAGCGACCGAAATCTTGATAGAGGCCACCAAAAATAAAATCCTGGTCAAGGAGCAGTTCAAGTGATTTGTTGAGGAGGAGAAAAGAAAAGATAAAACTAACAAGGTAAAAACTACAAACCCTTCAGTCGATGAGAATATTGTTGATTTTTTTTCCACCCCCCCACTCCCATCCCCAACCCAGATCACACAAGAAGATATCCCATAGCTACCCACCATTAGTCTTGTAGACATCTATAAAATGCTATGCTGGAGACGTTAAAATAACGATTCAACCACGATGGTGACTTCTAGGCATTTATTGAAAAACTCCCCAAATTATTCACATATGCTCAAAAAATTACCACCAAACACACGTTAACTGAGTCTAGCTTAGCATGCCATACCCTATCACAAAAAATCGACCAAATACCTCAGAAACCGAGAACTGTTGGAAGTATCAGATCAACATTCTTAAGGAACCTCGGCAAAACCTCTCAAGTTGTCACAAGCCACACTTCATCCTTTACCCTATCAAGTATTAACCATCCTCCACCAGACAATGAACCAGTAGGAGACTTGCAAGAGAATGACCAAGAAGATACATTAGCAATCAATCAGGAGATCGACAACATATTCTCTGTCAACTATGATGACCCAACCAACTTAACACCAGAATTCAAAGATCACCCATCGACTGAAAATATCCCAACCACACCACTTACACCAAACCACTCACCATCTCCATCACCACCTCCGAATCGAAAACCTTTTCCAAACCCTGAATCACCCATTTCAACCCCTCCAGATACACACTGAGCTGTAAGCTCTACCCAAGAGGCTCAAAAATAAATTCCCCCAAATAATGAAGTTCAACCCAACGGACATCAACATCTGGGAAATCATCTGCCTGAAAATCAACCACTTGTAGAACCACATGCAGAACAACAAGTAGACCAGCATAGTCACAAGAGGAAGAGGAAGGATAAAAAGAAAAAGGAACACCACAAAGAACAAAGACAGACAGTGATGAACCTCAGCCAAATAGGATCGATTACTATAGTCGACACAGTGAAATTGAGAGATGGAGAGTTGGGTCAACTCTTAGGAACCCTCACCACATAAGCAACAACAAGAATCCAGACTATATGAGAACAAATTGATAGCATTAAGAAAGAGCAAATTGAATTTCTATCAAAATGCAGAAATTTAATTCAAATGGTCATACCAGGACCAGTAGAGGCCAACACCGACAAGCCACTAGAGAAAGCATATCAGCTATTTGAAAGTGTGTTGTCGACCCTACAAGCACAACTACAACTTACAAAAGAAGATCAAAAAGAGGTAACATACAAATTACTAAGACAATGGTATACCGCATTGTCTGAAGCTCATAAGGTACTGCAGGACCACTTAGAAGAATCCATCATTACAGAAGAAGTACTCCTTAATTGACACTCCTACTATGGGAAAGTATTTCAGCAGACCCACCAGACTCATAAGAAAATCCAAACACTAGAGAAGAGGCAAGGCCTTGAAGAAACAATGAGGAATACAATACAAGACCAAATTGTATTGGAAACAACAAAATTAGAGAAACTAGATAAACAAGCACATCAGTGGGTACAGCAAGCACTACCAAGCCTCAACAGACTGGACACAATCTTCCCACAAATGAAGAGACTATTGGATATAGTAGATGAAAAGGCTCAATTCATGGGGCCCGACATGGAAAGCATCACGGATCTTTTGAAAATGTCAACTCTATCAAGCATCACAACCTTGACTATCAATATCCAAAAATTTCTACAGAATTGGACAGAGTTTCAGCACCAACTAGCCATTACAGCAGAAGCCGTTGTGGAAGTATGTATGCAGAAACAAACAACCATCTGAACACACAGTCCATGAAGCCAAACCAAAGTAGAAGTAACTATCTCAGACGGTGAAATTTTGAGTACCTCACCTGTTTCTTCGGGACGAAAACAGATTTTGTTCATGGGGGATATGTTGGAGGCGCTAGTCGAGTAGCCGACTAATCAGAGCATAGGTTGGCTGCATAAGTCATGTCAGTTGACCGAACCAATAGGTAGTCACTTGTAACCATTTGTAATCATATATATTAGGCTATTGAGCCAGATGAGAACTTTGTTCAGTTTTATGTATATGTATGGACCCTCATGTGATTCTATAATATAATCTGTTACTTCATTACCTATTCTTGTCTCTTGAGCCTGTTATGATTATATGTTTCTATGTGTATTAGTGGTAACCTTATGTGATCTGTGAGATTACAACAAGGTTCTACGAAGCCATAGTTAGGATAATTATAAGCGGGTTGATACCCAGACCCATAAGGTGTATAAGTTTGTCCATAAGATGTTCCATAGGATGGTCCATAAGACTACTCGTAAGGTGGCCTATAAGACGGTCCATACCTAGCTGACACATAAGGAGGCACATAGCCTTGTGATACTATGGTGTGACTAGATGCAGGATGAACATGGCTAACGGTAGAACTCTGTCTCGAAGGACCACTAGAGTTAGGAAGAGGATGTGTCATCAAAAAAGCATTTGCAGGAACTGGTGTTGAAGACAATGGAATATGGGAAGGGATGTAACTCGTGGCCCCAATATTCACATGTATAGGATCAGACCCCTGGACAGGAATGGTAGTGCTAGGCCTAGGATGAATGTGTGAGGAATCCTCCACTGTAGGGATGGAAGGTGTAATATGACTAGTGCTACCAAACCTCTCCGCATGAAAAGGAATGGAAGTTCCCCCAGGAGCAACACCAGGGTCAACACCCGATCCGACATGGGATGCCAGACCGGTCTCGGGAAGGTCTCGTATGCCATATCTTATTGTGCTAGTGTTAGTGGGTGCATGGTGAGTCTCATAGTTTGGACTACACGACCAATACTGGTGATTTGCATTCATGTAGCCTAGAAATTGCGAAGGATCATCAGGAGATATCCCAGCTATAGAATGGTCAGATCCCAATGGATTCCCATATGTGCTTGAAGGTTCATCCTCCCATACAGGACGAGGAAGATGAGGGATCTATGGGATCTCAGGCTCATGGTCACCCATGGTGTGTGAATCAAAGTGAGAGTTAGTCCTCCTGGACTGTCTGGTTCTCTCTCCCAAAGGAGGAGGAGATGTAGAAGGTGGTATTCCTACTAGACAACAAGAATGGAAGAGCGTCGTACCCAGATCCACAATGACTCAACAAAAAGAAAATAATCACTCCAACTATGCAACCCTAAGCAAGCTAGCGTCCATAGAGCATACTCCTAAAAATATATAGTCAAAAAAAAGAAAACCAAGGGGAGGATATGTGAGATCCTGAATGCAATAGGTATTCCTCACCTAGGAGAGGCTTGATACTCCCATACATGACAAGCAAATGTTCTTAACCAATTATAGTGGCCCTCAGCTTCAACGCATAAAACGACTGTGTTTTTCGACCCCTACCTGGTCAGGACACCTACAGAATAACCTCTGCAGGTACCCCCTACGATACCTAGGTAAGGAAACTAAGGTCACCCCAATATATTTAATGTTCAGTAGGATAGTCATGGGAGGGATCGACCGTATGGGTAGGGTAGAAAATATTGAAGCCTGAAAGCACAAATGGTACCCCAAGGGTGCACCAATCAATACCTCAAAGGCCCCGATATACGAAGACAATCCTGGAAATATCTTCAGCGCTCACCAAAGTGACCAAGGGCTATCCCAATCACAATTTCTCACGCTGCCTGGTGCTTGACTCCTGTGTAAGAGGATCTTCCTGAGAAACACTAATTATACCAAGGATTTCTCACTCTCTCCTTATTAGACACCTAATTGTTTTTGTTTAGTAGTCTTGGAGAATTGACTCACAATGAACTATTCCAAGACTCTAAATCCTAATCTTGTTTGTGAACCCTATAAAAGAAAAATGTGTAGTTCATTTTAGTTAAGCGTTGATTTTAATGGCTATAATTACTCAAAATGAAATGGTCATGAAACTAGCGATATGAAGACTCAGCAGTGAAATAAAAGTGCACACCTAACAAACCATTCTAAGTGCAAATCTTTGACGAATGAAAAAACAGGGTATGCCACTACATGAGATGCAAGTTTCTTCGTTCAAATGAGAGTGCAATCATTCCTAAATGAACACCTGCATATAATTCAGTAAGAAAAACCTAATGCAAGTACCATGCGAATGGAAGAATGCAAGGATGCATAATGATGCAAAAGTAAAATATTTTTTTTAATTTTTTAAAAATAAATGAGATATAAAAAACACTAACAGACTCTACGATTCTCAAACCCTGCAACAACTCACGAACAACATCCAAGCAAGGCACCAAGACAAAAGAGACCTAATGCACTAATCCCAAAACAAAAAAGAAGAATGAATGACAAGAACAATTAAACCTAATTAAAAACAAATCAAAAGGGGTGTCTGGTCAGAAATAGAGCTTGTACATAGACACCAACAATACCCAAGAAGACTCAGCAATCATCAAAACTCATCTAACAACACTCAATCCTCCATAAAAAGCTCAAAATCAAAACATACATGACTGTATGCAGTAAACCTTGTTAGGATATTTAGACACTTAGGAGTTAGTTAAGATCAACTTGTGTAATATATTCGTTAGGTAAAAGTGTGTTTCTTTAGTATGCATTTGTAAATATTCTAATCCGACGGTTACGATATGTTCTAGACATAGAGTGATCCGACAGTTCAACTTCTCTTAAATCATACCTACCATTGATCCGTGGCTTAACACCCAATTGGTATATGATCTCTATTTAAAGAGCATAGAGGGTCCTTGGCTAGTTGATCGATTATAAGAAGCTCATATGTAACTTTCTTTCTTTTGCATAATAAATTGCTCCAGGTAGCTATTTGGCTGGGGCCATGGATTGTTTATCTCTCGAGGGTTTTAACCACGTGACAAACATCAGTGTGTTGATCTGTGATCTATTTTTGTGAAGCAGTTGCTAAAGGTGTTCGGTCTTTTGGGAGTACCCTGTGTACCTGAAATGAAGAGCTGCTTTCGGTTTTGATCTAGATCTGGAACCGGTGTTGCCGAAACTTTGAAGGGGTTTCTGGTTCTAGATTTTTTGTGATTTTTTGGCTTGTGGGAGCTATTCCATTGTGTCCGGAGCACCGTTTCCATTTGGAAACATTCTTTGTTTCACCGAAAACCGTCTTCATTTGCTCCAAAAACACACATTTCGGCAAATCTGAAGGTATAATGTTACAGTGACGGATTTGTTTTTTTTAAATCTCTCATATTTTATCAGTTTGTTATTAGATATTTTCTGTTTTAGTCTCGGATTGTTTCCTTCCCTGACTACGTATGCTCTTTGTCGTGCACTTTGCGCGATCGCGGCGAATCAGAAACAGTAAGGAAAAATTTATTTTCTTGTCTTCTCAGCTACATATGTTGTTTGTCGTGCACCTTGTGCGATCATGGCAAATCAGAAACAACAAGAAAACTTGAAAACGTAGACTTTTCGGGTAAGCTAACCAAGATCTAACCCCATTGTGTGGAAAAGTTTTTTTTGTTTTTGTTTTTCGTTTTTTTTGTGATTTGCAGGAAAAGAAAGCAAGCACGGAGAACGAGAGAGAAGAGTTAAAAAAAAAATTACCTTTTAAACTTAGCTCACTTGGTCCAGAGTTGCTTTATTACTTGATAGGTCTTGAGTTCAAGTCTTATTAAGCTACTTTTTTGTGTATGCAATTTCTATTTTCAAGTCATTTTATTGTAAAAGTACATCTCACATAAAATAAAATAAAATAAAAGTGAGTCACTTAAGTCTTTTAATTTATTGCCACACTATTTAAAAGTCACATTATTGTAAAAGTGAACATCACTTATTCTACAAAAGTGATTCACTTCAAACCAACTTTATTGTAAAAGTGATTGTCAAAGGTTGATCTTGGGAAGAGAGGGCTTCTTTTTTTAGTTGGTCAAGTCAATATCTGCCATGTCACTATTGGGGACATCTTCAACATTTTCTTTGATCAAGCATAACTTCATCATCCAAAATCAGTTTTAAGTGCTGTTTTTTTTAAAACCGCATATTTTTTTGAGATCTTTGCATTCAAATAGTTAGTTTTTGTTTTTTCAGCCATTATTTTACAGTATGGCTGCCCCATGTGATATTATACTTACAAGTTTTAACTATTTCTCATGGAAATATCGTATGGAGGATGTTCTATGAAGTAGGGGACTTTTCAGGATAACCTTAGGGAAATAAACAGAACCCTCTGATGATGATAAGAAAATTAAATGGGAAAATAGATGTGATGAAGCTCGTGGATTGATTGGGATGTCAATCTCTACTGATTTGCGATTCCACATATCTAGAATTGATGAACCTGATAAAGCTTGGGAAAAGTTGGAATTTGTGTTTGGTAAACACAATGAAATTCGGGGTCATCAACTTGATAATGAGTTGCTTTCCTTGAATCCAAATGATTTTTCATGCATTCAAGACTATTTATCTAAGTATAAAACTCTTAGACTCTTATGTGCAAAATGCAAGATTAAGAAAGAAGACAAACAATGTATTTATCATATTCTTTCAAAAATTTGACTTGCATATTTTGTTTTTGTATCTACATTCTACTCGATGAAAGAATCCTTGACTGCAGCTAGCTATCAAGAGCCTAGTCTTGAATCCTTTTGTGATTCCTGAATTAGAGAGCAAGATAAGCTCATTCATCTTGGAATAATTAACAATGCAGATACATCTAGGAAAGCCTTATTGTCCCAACATAAAGAAAAGTCCAAGCCTGCCAAGAAACAAAATTTTCGCAATAATAAGCCAAACAAAAAGGGTCCCAAACCCTCTCAGTCAGCTCCTTCTTTAAAAAATGACAAAGGATCCAAGCAAAAAGGAAAGAAGACTGAGCGTCATTGCAATTTTTGTGGGAAATATAATCATGATGAATCTAAGTGTTTTAAGAAGATGGCAGCCTTGGAAGCGGCAATGAAGAAGCACCACATCAACCTAGATTAGTCTTCAGAATCTACCTCTCATGGACATGCACTTTATGCTTCTGGTTACTCTTATACTGCATATTCTTCTTCTACTTCAATTGAATGGCTCATTGATTCTGAAGCATATTATCATATGGCTAAGGATAAAGCCATATTTTCTACTATGCATGAATGTAACACCAAACAAATATTTGTTGGTGATGATAGATTTCTAAGTGTTGTAGGATCTAGAACAGATCCAGTAGAAAATGGTCATTTCAGTGATGTACTATGCGTTCCAAAAATTTCCTGTGATTTGTTATTAGTCTATCAAATTACTCATTCAGGTGAAGGTAAAACTGTGACATTTACACCTCACCAAGTTGTAATCAAGGATTTTAAAAATCCTAAAAATATCCTTGCTACTGGAACTATTGATGATATTACTAGGTTGTACAAATTTAACAACTTTGGGTCATCACCTTTTCCTTCAGTTTTTGTTGCTCATAGTGATAACTTGAGCAAACTTTGGCATGAGCGATTTGGTCACTTAAATTATCACTCATCGCAACAACTATGTAAAGACAATATGGTGACTGGACTTCCGCTGGTATCTTGCAAGGATGGTGTTTGTTCCAGTTGTGTACTCAAAAAACATCATCGGGACAGTTTTGACAAATGTGCCTCTTGGCACGCCTCGGTTCCCTTGGAGCTTGTGCATAGTGACTTGTGTGGCCCTCTTCCATCTGCTTCCTTTTCTGGTTTCAAATATTTCTTAACCTTCATTGATGACTACTCCATATGCACTTGGGTTTACTTCCTAAAACTTAAGAGCGAAGTATTTAACATGTTCTTGGCCTACAAGGCCCTTGTTGAAAAACAAGTTGGTCATCAAATTATTAAGTTAAGATCTGACAATAGAGGAGAATATGTTAACAGCAAGTTCACTACTTTTTGCACTGAACAAGGAATCCAACAACAGCACATTGTTCCATATACACCACAACAAAATGGTGTAGCTGAACGGAAGAACCGCACATTAAAAGAAATGGCTAATTGTATGATCCAATCTAAGGGACTAAGTCTTCAATATTGGGCTGAGGCCATAAATTGTGCAAATTACATATTTAATCGCACACCCACTAAAGTTTTACAGGGCATAACACCGGAAGAAGCATGGAGTAAAATTAAACCAGATGTAAGTCACTTTCATGTGTTTGGTTGTGAAGCATGGGCTCACATTCCGAATGAAAAATGGAAAGCATTGTAGCCTAAAAGTGAAAAGTTCATATTTGTTGGATATTCTGAATATGTAAAAGGTTATAGACTTCTTCAGCCACATTCTCATGATATAATCATTAGAAGAGATGTTAAATTTGATGAAAATCTCTTGGCCTGCGAGCCTAACTTGGCGGGTGTACCATCTTTGTCCTGCAAGCCTAATTCGGCGATTGTGCCTTCTTCTTCTTCTTCTTCCAGCTTCCTTGACAGGTTTCCAACTCCAGTTTCTGATGATGACAGTGAGGATGAAAATCCACCTCCGCCTGCTCATGTTCCTCCAATTGCACCAGCACCAATACTTCCTTGATGGGTCCGTTCAACATGTGCAGCAGTTGGTGATCTTGCTGGTGATCCTAGAGATCAACGTCGAACATGTTCTCAGTTTCAGCGAGCCTCTTCTCTTTTGGCTCAAGTTTCTGAGAATCATGATCTAGAAATTTTTGCAGAAGCTTTAGGAAATCCAGATTGGGATGCAGCTATGGATGAAGAATATCGTTCCTTAATGGCGAACGATACTTGGGATCTCGTTCCTCTTCCAAAAGGAAGAAAACTTGTCAGATGTAAATGGGTCTACAAAACTAAGTATGCATCAGATGGAAGTGTTGAAAGACTTAAGGCAAGGTTAGTTGCCAAAGGTTTTTCCCAAGTTGAAGGGATTGACTACAATGATACCTTTGCCCCTGTAGTAAAAATGAACTCCATCCGCCTTGTTCTTTCCCTTGCAGCCTTACATAACTGGAAAGTCCATCAAATGGATGTCAAGTTTGTCTTCTTATATGGTGATTTACATGAGGAAATTTACATGGAACAACCTCCTAGATATGTTCAAAATAACTCTAGCCTTGTTTGTCTCCTTAAAAAATCCTTATATGGCCTTAAGCAAGCTCCTAGAGCTTGGTATGCCAAAATGGATAGTTTTCTCCTTGAAACTAGTTTTTCTAGATGTCGTTCTGACCCCAATGTCTATACCAAGAAAGTAGAAAACCATCTCATCATACTTGTTCTTTATGTTGATTATCTTATCCTTACTGGTAGTGACCCTAAACTTATAACCCATGTGAAATCTAGTCTTAAGCAAAATTTTGAAATGTCATACTTAGGACATTTGCATTATTTTCTTGGTCTCCAAGTCTTGCAAACCAAAGAAGGAATCTTTCTTTCCCAGTCTAAGTATGCTTGTGACCTTCTTCGTTGCTTCCACATGGAAGATTGTAAACCATCCCCTTCTCCCTTCCAGTCTGGAGTCAAACTTTTCGCCACTTGTACTTCCCCTGAAGTAGATGCCACCTTGTATCGTCAACTTGTTGGTAGTCTTTTATACTTGACTCATTCTGTTGGGGTGCGCACCTCAACGGTCCTTATGTTAGGTAACTCCGCGGGGTTATGAGAGTTTGTAAGCAGAGTTATGACTCAAAATAGTCTTAGGGTTGTTGGGGTTGAGTCAAAGCCCTCTTTTTGTAATAACCCATGGTTTAAGTCCAGAGTTTAAGGTTCGAGGTGCCCATGGTTTAAGTCCATGGTTTTGTAATAGTGCGCTGTATAAATAGGCACTCTTGTAAATAAGTCAGGTTAGGCTTTTGATGTAAGAAGAATAGATGCGAAGCTAAGGCTATTTTGTAAGAGAAGGTTAAGTCCCAGTTGTGTGCATGGACAACCTCTGCAGCTGTGTGCACAGAGGGTTTTTGGGTGATTAAGGAAATCTGTAGCTGTGTACGTAGAGGCCTACAGCGGTGTGCACGGCTTTAAGGACTTGAAAGGATATGTAGCTGAGTGTGCAGATCAGAACTATGATTTTAGTAAAGAGTTGAATAAAACACAGTTCTGTGGATGTAACCCCTACACTGGGGGTGAACCACGTTATATCTGGTGTTGTAGTTCTTTGTGTTGTTTTGCTATGTTCTTTCATGCATTAATAAATATATATCTGATAAATAAGATCACTGCTAACTAAATAACTTCGCTGTGAATTCCCAGTAAAGGGTTATGCAAGTCACTGTCTGTTTATTTAGCTGCAAAGTTATATATGTGAATGTTGAATCTCTGTGTATACAAATATAAGTTGTTAAAGGATAAGGTATAGTAATATCCCTCTTCTGCTTGCAAAAACCTGGTTCTGCAGCATCCCATAGCTGTTTTGGGTGAGACTGCAATCTGCTTGCAGATTGTTGCCGAAAGGGCCAACACTGTGGGTCTTTTGTTGGTGCAAAGTTAATGGTATAAAGCCCGGGTCTGCCCTATAGCCCAACAAATTGGTTTCATTGCCGGTTGAACTCAGTATCTGCTCAAGAGGGGTTTACGTCATACCTCGAGGGCTATGTTCTGGAGACCCTCTATGAAAGAAATCGGTGACTGGCTTGATGAGACTTATCTGAAATTCGCTGAGCAAGAGAACAAAGATCTGCATCGTGGTGCAAACGACTTTTTACAAAGGTATGTTTTTTGTGACATTTATGAAATTTTCTTTGGTAGTATCCACATAGAGTTGCACCAGTGGTTATCTAGGTTAACAGAGCGAAGGACGAATTTCCAAGAACATCAGTTTCCTGAGTGGACACTCGCAAGAATTAATATACTGAAAAGGGTGAACAACGAGATCTCCGCACTGTTGATTTTTGGACAATGTGGACCCTCGAAGCATTTGTGACGGAGTTCACCATCGACACAAGTACTTCCTTTAGTGAAACCAAGCGACATTTTTTCAAAGGAACAAGGGGTAAGTTTTTGAATTCATTTAGTTTGAGAATTAAAATGCTATTAGCTGAAAAAGGTATATTGTTAATTGAATCAGACTGTTAGATTTAGTATTACTAACCTATGTTTGCAAATGAAAATACCTTCGACGAGCAAAGCGGTTTGCTGAGAAGTGGCAAAAGGTACAAGAGATATTTTGGATCTTATTCCCAGGGTCAGCATACTAAGTATCCCGCTGTAAGTCCTGCTAATTCAGCACCCGAAGGAACCCCTCCTGTAACCCCGCAGCAAAGACCTATTATCCCTGAGAACCTATCGCAGTCTGAGAGTCACCCTAGCCCAAGCATTCCTATCGTAGGTAACTCTACCCCAATAAGTTCCCCCCTGCCTACTTCCAGTCCCCCTCCAACCCCCCCTAGATCCACTATGGCCCACATGCATGATGGCATTAAGCTACCTGTTTTCAAAGGAACTGGATCAGAGGATCCAGAACAGTTCTGGTTTTTATGTGAAGCAGTGTGGATTGCTAAGACCATTACGGACCAAGATACAAAAAGAGCGCAGCTGGTTACTTCTTTCAGAGACCGCGCTCTGACATGGTTCATGAAGTTTTCCAGCACTCAGAACCATGCATTGGCTGATATAAAAGCAGCAATGATAAAGGAATTTAAGAAGCCAAAATCAGAGTCGCAGTGTATCACTGAGTTAAAAGAGATTCAGCAGAGGCACGGCGAATCAGTGTGGGACTTTGATCAAAGATTCAAAGTTCTGCTAGACCAAGTCAATTTCACCATTGGACCTGCGCAGCACAAGGAATGGTTCATTGCAACATTGTTACCACATATCAGAACTCCACTCATGCAACAGAAGGTTGCTGACCAGCAAGAGGCCCTGGAAATCACGATGAAACTTGAAATCGCTCCTATCGAAGATAATTTTGGTATTGCTCAAATCCAGGCGCAGTTGGTAGCGATGGCTCTGGAGCTGCATGATATGAAGAAAGGAAAAATCAGTTGTGAAGAGGTTTGGTGTACACAATGTCAAACAGAAGGTCATGCCAAGGAACAATGTCCTGTGGTAAGAAATTACCTGAGTACTGGTGCGCCAAACCTGTTTAATCCGCAAGTCCTATATTGTGAGCTCTACAGAACAGCAGGCCAACATCGACCTAAAGACTGTTATCTGTTACAGAGGTATCGGCAAGTAACTAATAACTCCTATTGTAAATTCTGTAAGTCCGTAGGCCATAATGAAGATGAGTGTCGCAGCTATGACCTCATGCGAGAACGCACCTATGACACCTATTGGGTACAAATGAGGGATAGAGCAATGATGGCTATGGTTACCGCGATGGTGCATCAGGAAGAGGTGTTTTTGGAGGCCGTGGTCGAGGTGGTATGGCCGGAAGAGGAAGAGGCCAGGCATTTAGTGAGAGACTGTTAGAACCCAACTACGACATGCCGGTATTGCCGAGCAGTAGATCATGTGATCGAGCAGTGCCCGCAATTGATAGCTAAGATTCCTGAAAGAAACAGTGTCCCTACTCAAAATATTCAGATGATTTTCATCGAGCAAAGACCTGCCCCAGCCCTTAATGTTGTTACCCAGAGTGGAGTTACGACAGAAGCACAGAACAAGGAGAAACAGCCTGCCGATTCTTGGATTAGGAAGGCCCCAGAAAAAATCCCTGCACATGATGTCGATAGAGAAAAAGAGACATTGATGGAAGCCACGAGAGACTTTGCTGACCCCAACACATCAATAATACATGCGCAACACCCTCAGAAGCAGTCGCCGACACAAGAAGCTTTGACAGACAAAGTAACTACACTATCCTCCTTTTTACAGAGTTGTCTGAAGCTCCTCCGAAATTAGAATGCTTTAAGCGAGTTGCAGAAATTTATTGCTTCCTACGAACCTCAGCATAGTTCTGGTCAGGTAAAATCTGTTAATAAAGTCAGAAGAACTGGCAGGGAAATGAGATTAAATGCTCAGATAGGAGAGTATGATATGACTGCTATTATTTTGGATCTAGGATCAGAGGTCAATGTCTTAACTAAGAAAACGTGGGAACAAATAGGAAAATATACCCTTGATTGGTCCCCTATTCAGTTGAGATTATCCAATCAGCAGAAGATTATGCCCCTAGGAAGACTCCCTAATGTCCCAGTAGATATTGATGGAGTCAGTACCTTAGCAGACTTTGAGGTAATTGAAATAATTGATGACAGCAACCCCTATCCTGCACTACTAGGCATTGAATGGGCAATAGATAATGATGCAGTCATCAACCTGAAGAAGAGACAGATGACTTTCGAAGGGAAAGGAATGAGAGTCATAGTCCCATTGGACCCTTCTTAAGGAGAGAGATACATAGAGCCAGTAAGAGATGAAGACCAGGTTTCTTTGGACCACATCTACAATATCACAGCTAAGGAAGAAGATTATGTTGATCCTACTGCCGAAGGTATCATGGATTCGCAGTGTGACAGCTCCTGCATGACGGATTCAGATGATGGGTTAGAAAACTAGCAGAACAGACTTTATGAGCTGCATGGACATAGATGTGCCAGAATTACCAAATATATTAGATGGCTTGGTGCACAAACACGATCCTTAGCTATTTTTGATGGTTCGATAGACCCAGAACATTTTATTGTGCAATTCTCAGAATAGGTACCAGACTCATAGAAAATGGAGACTCTGGATTCAGCATTCAGAGCCATAGCAGCCAGATGGTGGAATGGTCACAAGAAGTACATTCATAGTTGGGAAGCATTCCAGAAGTCCCTTTTCCTAAGATTTAGGGACCAACCTCAGGTGGTCCGAAGCAGGTTTAATAGTAAGACTAGTCCTCAAGGACAGTTGGAGCAATGTTATGAAGCATGGAAACATGTACCTCGATGGGTACACAAGCGTATATGTATCCGGGCACCTGTAGCAGAGAACTGGTATCCGGCGGTCGGGCTTCGGCTTGCTGATATGTCTGGTGACAAAGAAATAACTAAGTACTAACCTGCGGGATTGAAGCTCATAGCTTGGTTGCAGAATTTGTCTGGATGTGCCAAAGGTCAATATGGTGTTGATGGTCCTTATTGTGACGCAGCTGCAGACCTGGTTGCGTTGCAGCCCAAAAGCCAACCATTGGAACACTGCCGATTTAGCGGCGGCGGTACTTTAATTGCCTTAACTGCCTGTCCTAATGATATCCACCAAAATCTAGCACCGTGGAAACAGGATCTCTATCAGATTTGGTGCCTTCAATGCACATTTATGGCAGATTTAGTTGATGGATTGTATATGAAGACACCCGGGTACAGGGAAATCGCATTCTTCATTTCCTTGAATTTCACAATTGAACCCATGTCAGCTGATCGTGAACTCCAGGACCTATTGAGAGAATTTGAACAGACGGGTCTACAGCACATCTTCGCCCCCCAACCTGAGCCTGCAGCTCGTGAAGAGACTCTACCAGCACCGACTTTGCCAATGCAGACACGATCTACCAGGAAACAGTTTAAGCTAGAATTTCATTCTAAGCAAAACGAAGATCGACACAAACAATCTGGGCAAACATCGAAGGATCCCGGAATGGATCCGCCTGGTTCAACAGAGATCCCAATTGAAGGAGAGGAGAACATTGCACCGCAGCAGCCACCATATCTTCAGCCTATTCAACCAGGAGTTAAAACACCTTGGCGGAATGCTAAGTTCACTATATGCACCCCCTCGCTGGCCCCAGGTGTGCAGCTAGTTGGAATAATGACAGGGAAAATAGATCGGCTTAAGTATGCTGACCATGACACAAGTGACCATGGGAAGTTTCCACAATTCGCACCTGCCCAATACTTGCATTTCGTTAAATATCAAGAAACTGGGGCGACCTTATTGGAAGTAAAACAGTGGGCTGCTGGCTTGGATCTAGCTGGTTTGCTGAAAATGCTCGATGTTCCCCATTTTGGTCGTAGCACACAGGTCACCATCGTGGTCAAGCAGCTGCTGGCGTTAGTGCATGACGGCTACCTATGGATCAGCAACAAGAAAATTCTTATTAATGGCAAGCTCATTCATAGGATCGAAAGCTTACCAATGGCAGGGCTTGATCCGGGGACAGAATTTCCCTCAAAGCACAAAGATACGAAGCTCGCACAAAGCATGAAGGAGCGCTTTGGCCTAACGAAGGGGAAACGTGGGTATCACACTTCCGTGATTCAAGAGCAGAACATTCACTTCGCAGTTGAGCTCTTAGCATGCAAAATTATGCAGAAATGCAGACCAACTGAAGTGCCTGCCCCAGTCATCAGAATTGCTATCAACTGCGCCGAAGGCTATAGCTACAACTGGGCAGTGTATATTGCGAAGGAATTCCTTGAAGACGCTCGCGATGCACAGGAGAAAGGTAGGCCCTTCCACTACTCATGGTTGATTGTCCTCATCACACTGGTAGGATGGCAAGAACCTACTGAAGCATAGTTTACTGCTGTACCAACGCACATGCCTAGCGCAACCAAGTACGCATCGCTGTGGGTTTCACAGGATAAAACCCACCAACAGATGACAAACTATGTCTTTGCCTTTTATATGATGAGTATCTCGTATGAGATTGTAAAAACCCCACGGATCAGTAATGAGTTATTCTCTCAGTATGATGGAGCAGTCAACTTCAGGGCCGATATGCACCATATTTTTATCCAGGCTTGCGCAGATAAGAAGCATCAATGGTTTAAGTTGCCATATGTAGTGACTAAAGATGACATCCTCGTGATAGTATAGTAGTAGCCGGTAGAAAGGTTAAAAGATGCAAGGATAAAACCTAATATTCCTATCCCTCCTGTCACCGATATGGGCGCAGGTCCCAGTCACACGTAGCAGCAAGAACCCCCCGAAGACAGTGATGAACAAACTGAGTCGCAGTAGACTGAAAGCGACTAGGGAGGAGATGGTGGAAATGAAGATGAAGCAGAAGAAGAAGAAGAAGACTCCATTAAAACTACCTCATACCCTAATAGGAAGCACAAGCACAAGACACCGGACGCAGAGGAAGTAAACAAACCGCAGTCGCGAAAAAAAGCGAAGGCATCAAAGGATAAGAATATCGATGAAGCACCCGGTGTGACAAGTGCGGAGCTTGACGAGGCTTTGTCAAAGTCCACCGAATTTCTCACTAAACAATGGTCAGAATTTGCAGCTGTGCATCTAGATGCCATCACCAGTGTAGCAAATCACATCTCGGAGCTTAAGGACTTAGCAGCGAAATCAGTGACTAGCACTACAGCCAACAGCACCCCAGTGAGCGCACAGACAGACCTAAGGCAATGGCCGGCCCGAGATAACAAAGAGAAAGTATCGAGCGCAAATATTATATTAACAGATGCAACCTCTCATTCGGTGATGAATATGAAGGTTGGCATAGACTACACTAAGCTATCCATGATAGAGCTACATCTCTATCAATCAGCCATTATGAAATAAATTCAGGCACGAGACTAATATTCGCAAAAATAGTTAGAAAATGCCATAAGTCAGCAGCATGGCTTTGCAGCGCAGCTGGAGGCAGTGGAGCAGAGAAAGAGGGATGCAGAACGTAAGCACATTACCCTAGTACGAGTCTTGGATGAGGCATGTTGAAGTCTTCCTGACTTCGACGTACAGCTGGTAGAAGAACCAGAACAAAGGTTAGTCAGGCTGAAAGACTACGCACAGTAGTCTCGCAGCGAAATCGAGAAGCTCAAAATAGAACATGAGGCCCAGATTGCGGAGCTCCAACGCCGCATCACCCCGGAGAGCCCACCGGAGGTCAGAGAGCAATGCTAAGCAGACATTCAGGCATCAGCAGCAAAAATTTCAGATATTGTGGGCAGCGCAGCAAAGCTACTCGGAGACAGTGTCGAGGCTTGGACAACCCTTCAGGAACATCCAGAAATAGGACAGCTGCAAGAAACTATCAAACAGCGACAGGCAAAGCTGGATGTAGTAAAAATAGAAATTAATACCCTGCCCCCTATGGAGAAAATGCTCAAATTAAAGCGCAGCAAGGAACTCCAGCAGGAATTTGAGTCGTGCAGGGTGAAAGTAACAGAGTTGGAAAACTCTATCTAGCCACTTGTCAGTGAGGCTTTGGAATTAAGTACTGCTGTGGATAGCCAGTTCAAAATTTTGAAGGAATATGATGCATTTGCACAGGAAAATGCCAGCGAAGTATCATCCGCAGTACTGCAGGAGTTGGTGGAAAAGGAGAAAGCAGCTGACGACATCATGCACAGTCTCAATTCTCAATTCACCATCCTCGTAAAGAAGCTTCGCCCGCCAGAAGACCAGCAGAGTGTCCCAGGACGGGACACTGGTGAGTCTTAGGGGCCTGTTGGGGCACGCACCTCAATGGTCCTTAAGTTAGGTAACTCCACGGGGTTATGAGAGTTTGTAAGAGGAGTTACGACTCAAAATAGTCTTAGGGGTGTCGGGGTTGAGTCAAAGCCCTCTTTTTGTAATAACCCATGGTTTAAGTCCAGGGTTTAGGGTTCGGGGTGCCCATGGTTTAATTCCATGGTTTTGTAATAGTGCGCTGTATAAATAGACACTCTTGTAAATAAGTCAGGTTAGGCTTTTGATGTAAGAAGAATAGATGCGAAGCTAAGGCTATTTTGTAAGATAAGGTTAAGTCCCAGCTGTGTGCATGGACAACCTCTGCAGCTATGTGCGTAGAGGGTTTTTGGGTGATTAAGGAAATCTGCAGCTGTGTGCGCAGAGGCCTGCTGCTGTGTGCGCGGCTTTAAGGACTTGAAAGGATCCGCAGCTGAGTGCGCATATCAGAACTGTGATTTTAGTAAAGAGTTGAATAAAACATAGTTCTATGGATGTAACCCCTACACTGGGGGTGAACCACGTTATATCTGGTGTTGTGGTTCTTTGTGCTGTTTTGTTATGTTCTTTCATGCATTAATAAATATATATCTGATAAATAAGATCACTGCTAACTAAATAACTTCGCTGTGAACTCCCAGTAAAGGGTTATCCAAGTCACTGTCTTTTTATTTAGCTGAAAAGTTATATATGTGAATGTTGAATATCTGTGTATACGAATATAAGTTGTTAAAGGCTAAGGTACAGTAATATCCCTCTTCTGCTTGCAGAAACTTGGTTCTGCGGCATCCCATAACTGTTTCAGGTGAGACTACAATCTGCTTGCAAATTTTTTCCGAAAGGGCCAACACTGTGGGTCTTTTGTTGGTGCAAAGTTAATGGTATAAATCCTGGGTCTACCCTATAGCCCAACACGTTCCCATCCTGACCTTTCCTTTGTTGTTGGTCGTGTTTCCCGTTATATGCAAACTCCTCATGAAAGTCACTAGAAAGCAAAAAAAAGAATACTTCGATATATTCGAGGTACAATTCAGTTTGGGATTCATTACAGTACAAGGGGGAAACCTTTGTTGGTTGGTTTCACTGATTCAGATTGGGCCGACGATCCTGATGATTGAAAGTCTATTGCAGGTTATGTTTTCAGTCTGGGATCTAGACCTGTCACTTGGGCTTGTAAGAAACAACAAGCTCTTGCTCTTTCTTCAGCAGAAGCAAAATATCTAGCCGCAGTTAATGCCAGTCAGGAACCTTTATGGCTTCGACAGATCCTTTCATAGTTTGGATTCGAGCAGCAGCATCCTACTCCACTTTGGTGCGACAATCAAAGTGCCATCAAGCTTGCCAAAGATCCATTTCTACATCAGCACAACAAACACATTGAGCTACACATGCACTTCATCAGAAATCTTGTTCATGATCGTGTTATTGAAGTGCTCTATTGCCCTACAGATGATCAAGTTGCAGACATCTTCACCAAGTCTCTTACAGAAGCAAAGTTTTCTAAACTTCAGTCTATGTTAAGAGTTCAGGAATGTGTCCTTAAGGGGGGATAGGCTCTAATGCCTCCTTCCTTCTCCTAATAGTGTCACTTTTGTAAATCCTTCAATCCTATCCCAAGTTGTTCTTAAGGGGGGATGTTAGGATATTTAGACACTTAGGAGTTAGTTAAGATCAACTTGTGTAATATATCCGTTAGGTAAAAGTGTGTTTCTTTAGTATGCATTTGTAAATATTCTAATCTGACAGTCACAATATGTTCTAGACATAGAGTGATCTGACGGTTCAACTTCTCTTAGATCATACCTACCATTGATCCGTGGCTTAACACCTGATTGGTCTATGATCTCTATTTAAAGAGCATAGAGGGTCCTTGGCTAGTTGATCAATTATGAGAAGCTCATATGTAACTTTCTTTCTTTTGCATAATAAATTGCCCCAAGTAGCTATTTGGCTGGGGCCGTGGACTGTTTCCCTCTTTAGGGTTTTAACCACGTGACAAACATCGGTGTGTTGATCTGTGATCTATTTGTGTGAAGTAGTTGCTGAAGGTGTTCGATGTTTTGGGAGTACCCTGTGTACCCGAACAAACCTGCATACATACATGAGAATTCAAGAGAAAATCGTGTATATACATGACTGTAATGCAAATAATCACGTACAGGAAGAAAAAGAAAGAAAAATAGGGTAAACAGATAATCCAAGACCAAATTACTCCTATGGGACACTACTGGGAAAACATACCTCCAAAGCCGACACAGAAACAGAGAAATAAAGAGAAATTCAAACCCATTGAATACCCAATCCCCAAAGAAAAATAACTAGGTACCTCCCCAGCAAAGTCGCCAATTCTGTTACAGAGAGAAACTTCCTATGGATTGGGGGTACCACAATGGACAGTATGACACCAAAAATCAATATTTCCCAATATGAAAGAACAGTAAGCGAATCTGACACAAAGGGATATCGAATTGTACCTTATTCTGGACAGTTGAAGTAGATCCCCATTGATATTTTCCAATACAATTGCAATTATAATTTTCTCTCAACAACAACAAACAGAGAAAGCATGATATATATAAATGTGTTAGAGATATCCTAGAATATATAATCAACCATGTATAAGCAATTAAATACATCCATGGATTCAATGTTCATATTTAAAAATAACATAAATTGGACCAGAACATATATTTCTATTAATAAATCAGAGATACAATAGTGACAAACTATGTCTGCACTTTTGCGAACTGTAGAAACCAAGTCCTCCACCTGGGCCTCCACCGCTTCAATCCTCCATCTCTTGATAGCAAGCTCACAAAGCAAAGGAAATATTGTGAAGAACACTATTTTCTCCAAGGGACAAAGGGATGCAGTCTCAAGTATAAGCAAAGTTGAGGCAATAATGGACTATAGTTTTCTTTCTCTTCAATTTCTCCTCCTTCAATGTATCCAAGTGGTTCCTTATATAGCACTCCAAAGAGGTAATGCAGGGTCAAATCTGAGCATTCTAAAGGAATTTGGAAGGTCGAGAGTCAAGTTATTTGAAATCATATGAGGGAAACTCCAAAAGTATTTGGACTTATGCACACATCCCGATGTACGCGGGTTTGAGGTCAAAATACGCGTGTACATGCGAGTATAGATTTAAAAGTCGCATACAAGAATAAACAGGTGTTTTTTAGGGATGATATTGGAACATCAAAGTATAATATAAGTCCATGAGGTCTAAGGAGTCTACAAAGGGACAGGGAATTCCATAAATGTGTGATCTACTTGGTGTGGTAAAATAAGCTATAACACTTCCCAAGAGGTCCTTGCTGTGCAAATGCATGTTCATCCTTATACGAACTAATTTGGAGGGGGTTACTATCCGATCAGTCAAGGTCATGATATTTACCAAAATATTGCAGGGCCCATGGATACTAATCCATCCAACCTTTCCATGAGGCATTGTCCCAACCAAGGCTCCCTTTTCTATCCACATTAAAATTTCCAGACTTATCTAAACTTACGATGATTGGGTGCGTCATGATCCGGCTTGGCCCCTAGTCCTCACTAATATTCCTTCAGACATTCCAAAATTAGAAGGTATGAAGGGTGAGGATCTAGGTGATCACATCACTACCTTCCACCTTTAATGATCATTGAATTCATTGAATCATGATTCTATTTCCTTAAGACTTTTTCAGCACACCCTTACAAGTCCTATCGTGAAATGGTACATCGAGCTACCTAAGGGAACATATTGAACCTTCAAGGATTTGGCCTTGGTATTTCTAAGCTACTTTAATTTGTCGGTTCATTACAATGCCACTATGGATATTTTATCGACATTTTTTCAAGATCGAGCTACTCGCATCTTTGATCACATTCAAGAGTGGAATAGGAGAAAGAGGTTGATTAAGGCCAACATCCACCCAAGTTTTTATTGGAGTGATTCCTTAAGTCTTTATTAATGTATATTGTGAAGGATGTTTCAACATCTGGAGTAGCCATCAAGGAACATGCCATATTTAGATCCTAGCAATTAGATTTTATTTATGCTCAGTTTAGAATTGTTTATGAGATTATACTAGATGCTCCGATATCTAATCATGATCCCAAGCAGAAACCTGGGTCTCATGTTGATGGAATCATAGGCTCTGTGAGTGCTACGGATGTAGACCAGGCAAAAAAACAAATGAAAATTTTATCTCTTAACCAATCTGCAGCAGGATAAGATACGGATTTTCCCTCTTCCACCAAGTCAGTGGATGTATTTTCCAATGTTCAAATCATCGGACTAAAAGGGTAACCAACAATCCGTATGGAACAATAAAAATAGAATAACAATCGAAAGAGTGGGAATAAGAAAGAAAATCCTAATAATGACAAGAACAATGAGAATTCTTATGGGGATAAGAATCTCCTAGATGGATGAAGCCTCGAAGTTCATAGGATGGATACCATCTACGTTGAATGATCCCCTTCCTCATAACCAAAACATGGCTTTGAGTGCTTAGGTCACCTGAAATGGGTTTGGTGGGAATCAAAACCCTCCATCCCATGATAAGGGTCATTCAAGTATCAATATGTTTTCATCGATTAATGTTTCTAACCGTTCTATCGACTCCACCTCCATATCTCCCCTTGCATATTGATAAGCCCAAGACTATACCATGTGTTCCAAAAGTAGTCCTTAAGTGCTCATCTCACAATCCTAATTACCGATCCACCTAAAACTATTCCATCATCGAGGATCTCAGCCAAAAACTATGTGCAATGTCGGCTTTAGAGGTGCTCCAAATGTGTCCTTCACAAATGAATTCCTTGTTGTCTGTTTGGGAGATCTCGATATATGTGGCCCTAGTGTGATCAAGCTTGAGACAACTTATGTCCAGCCTCTCTTTCCTCACCACATGGATTTCCAAGTCCATGTGGAGTGTCTAAATATTACCATCAAACATACAGTTATCGATGAAGGTGCTTCGACATAAGTGGTGTATTTGTCTTGTTGGAAGGGCCTTGGATCTCCTCAATTGTCCCAATCTATGACTGTGCTAATGACATTTTATGGATGATTGTTTATGCCGCATGACATTATTCCTTCTCTTCAAGTCTAGTTGAGGGGGAATTGTGTGCCAGTCAAGATCGAGGTGGTTGATGCACCCCTTAACTAAAATATGTTACTGTAAATTTGAGCACATAGATCTGTAGACAAATACACAACTCACAAAGTGGATCTCACAATTTATTCAACAATTGAAGAATGAAATAGTGCAAAAATGGCTTGCAGCTGTGAATGCTTTCATTAATCAAAAAGTAATCCGATGATAATTACAATGAAGTAAAATGGCTTTAATAGCCACATGAAATTTGAATCCACATGAGGAAATTCGAATTGATAGACTCTACTTGATTGTAGGTAACTAAGACCTTGTCTAAATCACTATCGGAGGACTTAGTAGTTAACTAACCTTGTATAAACCATAACTGGATTTCATCGAAGGTCTAAAACACAACTCAAGTGTTACATTCAGTGTTGACTAAGGTTAACTGACTGTGGTAGGTGAAAAATGTGCCCCACATGTGTGCAGTCAAGTAAACCTAGTGCTAACTGAATGTAGAGGACTAGAATTGAATGTAACTGACTCCTAACTTACCTTGACTAGTCATTAACTGAAGTGAACTGACCTTGGTTGGTTTTGACACTCCTAGTGGCTTCCTAAATTGTAGGGATTGGTCTAGGAGGCTCCTAAACTGATGCAATAAAGTGCAATCAGTGGTAGTGAGCCTCAATTAGTGTTCCCCACACTTTAGTAACTGAAACATGTGCCCCAATTAGGTCAAGTGGACCCAATGGTGTTAATGACTATAAATAGACTGGATGGACTCCCGATTTAGACATGACTCCCAATTTAGACATATGACCAAATTTGGACAAGGGAGGATTAATAATCCTAACACCCCCCCTGAATGCTAACTTGGACAAACTGTGGGCCCTGGTAACTAAGACCATAGGTCACCCATTACATCAAGTAAAATAAAGTAACTGCTTAATACAAGGAGCTGGGGCAAAAACCACATGGGAAAAAAGCCCTCCCTCTAGTTAAGCAATTAGAATCAGGTCTCAATTTTGAAAAACTTGAAAATATGTTGCTGCAATCTTCATCTCTGTGAGGTAGTGAAGCAGCATGCATGGTGTGCTATGCACAGGTATTCTGAGGCTTGGCATGTAGACTTCTCCTTCTTCTCCAAAAATGATGATGGGAGGAAGGAGGAATGTAACCTTTGTCTCTTGCTGAATGAAGAGGTGTATGATCATATCCATTCTTCTAAATGTAGTAAGACTGATCCCTTGCCATATTGCATCTTACAGGAAGTCTATTGCATCTCCCTGAAGGAGGTAAGATAGCATGACATAGCGCAAGAGTCTTTCCTTTCTGAGTGTCAAGTGAGTTTCCAGTCATCTTCCTAGCTTCCAGTTTGGAAGTAGGGACTGAATCTAGATTTGAGTCACCCTGAATCTCAAGGTCATAAACTGATATAGATGGATCTGCAATGCTAGTAGAAGCTGTAAAAGAAGTAGATGCAATGATTTTACCTTCCCTTGCAGGTGGCTGCTGAGAGTGCATTGGTTCTGAAGGAGGCATGAAATGTGATAACTCATATGCTTTTGAAGCATGATTTGCAGTACCCTTTGCTTTGATGCTCCTAGTAGAGATATATGTGATCTCCACTGAGTCAAGACCAAATATCACTCGCTTTGGAGATCCAGTATGGGTCATCTGGTAGACAGATAACAGGTTTGAAGCTAGGGAGGGAACAAATAGCACATCTTTGAACCTTCCATGTTCAATTTGGATAGAGCCCTTCCCCTTTGTTTTGAATTTACTGTTATTTCCCATCTGAATACTAGGACCATCAAAGGACTAAAAATAAGAGAATGATTCTCTAGATGCATCCATATGGTTGGAAGCTCCAAAATTAATGGGGAAGACAGGTGCTGATGTGCAGCAAGCCTTCAGTGCATGTCCTTTTCTTTGTTATTCTTCTTCTTCTTCTTCAGAGTCTTCCTTCCTTGCACTAGCAAGTATAGAAATGTTGTGGTTTTTCAAGAGAAGAGCCATTTCATCAAGTTGTCTTCTCATACAAGAGCTTTCTAAATGGAATCCCCTTCCACAGTAAGAGCAAAGGACCTGGCCTTTGCCATTCTTCTTGCTTTTCTTCGAACTTGAAGGTTCTTTTGGCTACTCTTTATTCACAGGGGACTCATCTCTTTGCTTCCCTTTATCATTCGGTACCTTATCTCCTCTTGCAAATAGAGCTAGATCTTTGGGAGATCAAATGATCCCCATTTGGATCAATTTATCATTCTCAAAAATAAGATATTGGATGAAAGAATTAAGAGTGGGAATCTTCCAATTTGGAGTAGTGAGCCTTACTGTTTGGAAGGTGGATACAAAGACTGAGTAGTCTGAATTGAGCTTTGTGATAATAGCAAGGATGAGCTGATCTTCATCCTTCTCCACTGTGCATTGCTTCAACGGATATATCAGATTCTTGAACTTTGTGAAGAATTCATTTAGATATTTGAAGTTGGATGGATTGAGAGTAATCAGATCATTTTCTAGCTGATGGATCCTCATCTCATCATGCTTATCAAATAGGGAGGCAAGATTGTCCCAAACCAGCTTGGGAGTCTTCAATTCTAGGATGTGGAACCAAAGATCTTTAGAGACTGAGAGGAGCAAGTGTCCATGGGCCTCATCAAGACTGTTCATGTACTATAGCTTTGTCTTTATCTAAATCTGGCTCTTCCTCTGCTTCTTCTATGAGTCTAAAGAGCCCTTTGGTGTAGAGAATTACCACCATGTCTGCCTTCCATTGGTGATAGTTGAAGGGAGTGAGAGGCTCTATTGAATGAGCCATTTCGAATGTAGTAGGAAGAACTGAGTTGTTGTAGAGAAAGCAGTGAGAAGAAAGGGATACTTGTAGCGAATGCTGTAAGAAAAGCTGATAACCTATCACACAATCAAACATACAAAGTAAGGTCGATAGTCTGCACTTTTGGAATTTCCTTCACACCCAGCATAGTTGATCAAGCAAGCTTGATCAAAAATTTCTTAACTTGGGATATTAAGTGGTAAATTCTTCGCTTCTGGTGCAGTACTGGAAAGAGCAATTTGCCAAAAAAAATGATCCGGCTAGAGATCTAAGGAGGAGAGGAGTCTTGTCCACCGAGGCTCTGATACCATGTAAATTTGAGCACATAGATATGTAGACAAATACACAACTCACAAAGTGGATCTCACAATTTACTCAACAATTGAAGAATGAAATAGTGCAAAAATGGCTTGCAGCTGTGAATGCTTTCATTAATCAAAAAGTAATCCGATGATAATTACAATGAAGTAAAATAGCTTTAATAGCCACATGAAATTCGAATCCACATGAGGAAATTCGAATCAATAGACTCTACTTGATTGTAGGTAACTAAGACCTTGTCTAAATCACTATCGGAGGACTCAGTAGTTAACTGGCCTTGTCTAAACCATAACTGGAGTTCATCGAAGCTCTAAAACACAACTCAAGTGTTACATTCAATGTTGACTAAGGTTAACTGACTGTGGTACGTGAGAAATGCACCCCACATGTGTGCAATCAAATAAACCTAGCGCTAACTGAATGTAAAGGACTAGAACTGAATGTAACTGACTCCTAACTTAGCTTGACTAGTCATTAACTGAAGTGAACTGACCTTGGTTGGTTTCGACACTCCCAGTGGCTTCCTAAATTGCAGGGATTGGTCTAGGAGGCTCCTAAACTGATGCAATAAAGTGCAATCAGTGGTATTGAGCCTCAATTAGTGTTCCCCACACTTTAGTAACTGAAACATGTGCCCCAATTAGGTCAAGTGGACCCAATGGTGTTAATGACTATAAATAGACTGGATGGACTCCCGATTTAGACATGACTCCCAATTTAGACATATGACCAAATTTGGACAAGGGAGGATTAATAATTCTAATAGTTACTATGTCAACATTGGATTTATTGCATGAAGGTGATTGTATTGTTAGTTTTTCCTGTAGTATGCTTTCCCCACAAAGGAAAAATCATGACTATCGATCCGTTATCTTTCACTAATTCAAATTCCTCTGCATATTCAGGATCTATGGTCCTGTTTATTGAGAGTTCTCAGCCAACAATTGAGAATGTTGGTGTGAGGATATACCCTTCACTTATGGGAACCTTTAATTTTTTTGTGCCAATTTTGTCGATTCATTCAACTTCCGATGGTGCTTTATCATTGTTGAGTGTGGTATCGATTCATAATTCGTATTTGAGTGATCCCTAGAATCTCCCTTCTTCGGTTGAATATGGGGAAGTGCACCTACCTGTCATAATTAATATGTCATTTTCTATAGTTGATATCGCTTATCAAGCTATAATAGAAACTACTACAAACCCCGATCTTTCCTCTTCATAGAAGGAGGAGGAAGATCTCATGTTACTGCATGCTTGGTTCGTTCACTCATCATGCTCACATGATTTCCTTGATAACACCTTACCTTCATATGAACCAATTATTGAGGCCATGAATGGTATGGAATGGTCCTGGGAATATATGCATCATCGATCTTACTTCCTCCTGGAGATTAAAGGGATTAACCATGATGAGTTTTAGTCAGCTTTATGTGAGAAATTTGGTCCCAATAGAAACACATGGTATATATGTTGAAGGGAACATGGAAATGATTTCTCCCACGATTCTAATCAACATTTCTCGGACTCTTGGCAAAGGGAAAAACGGGTATAACAGTGCAGATTGTTCACCTGAATAAATTTATACGTACACCAAGTTATTCAAAGAAATTTGCGATGCATTTGCTTGGTCTTACAAGGAAATTTCAAGGATAGATCCATGCATTGTTGAACATGAAATTAAAACTTATCCCAATGCTAATCATGTTCAGCAATGCTTAAGATCGGTGAATCCCCATAAGGAACCCACTATCAAGGAAGAGGTAGAGAAGCTTCTCAAAGTTGTCTTCATTTACCAAGTTTCATTAACTGAATGGGTATCCAACCCCATTCTCATAGACAAGAAGCAAGGAACCATATGAGTGCACACAACATTTAGAGATATGAATAAATCTTGCCCAAAAGATAACTTCGCCATGCAATTTATTGATCAGATTCTTGATGAATGTACAGGAAGTGAGATTTTCTCGTTCATGGATAGATTTTTTCGCTATAATCAGATCTAGATCAATCCCAAGGACCAACATACGACTACATTTATTTTTCCTTGGGGATATTTTGCATACCGGAAGATTCCCTTCGACCTTAAAAACGTAAGAGAAACCTTTCAACAGGAAATTACCTTTGTCTTTCATGACATTAAATGTATAATATAATTCTATCTATATGACCTTGCTGCTCACTCTCTTCATAGAGTGGATCATCCAGCTCACCTTCGGTTGGTATTCAAAAGATGGATACACTACCAAATTCATTTAAATCATCAAAAGTGCATCTTTTGTGTTAGGAATGGTCACCTTTTTGGATTCATCATGTCGAAAGAGGGTATTATGGTTGACCCATTGAAGGTTGAGGAAATACTTCCATTGCCTCCCCCACACATAATTGGTTAGCTTCAGAGCCTCCAAGGGATAGATAATTTTCTATGCCAGTTCATAGTGAACTATGCCAACATAACCAAGGGTTTCATGCGCTTGTTGAATAAGGATATTCCATTCATATGGGATGAGAGATACCAAGAGTGCTTCAACACTCTTAAGAAATCCTTGGAATCAACACTTATTCTTAGTCCAATGAAATATAGTATAGATTTATTGATTTATGTGGTCGCATCTCAAGAGACGGTTGGCATGGTCCTAATTCAAGATGATGATGAGCTCCATGAGCATGTTATCTACTATCTTATTTGGAACCTTGTCGATGTTGAATTCATATATACTCATGTAGAAAAATTGTCGTTAGCAACTGTTGACATGGTTCAGAGTTGAGACATTACATTTTTTTACTCTACTAGAATAATGGCGTTGTGGCTCATGTCAATCTGTTTAAATATTTCCTAACAGGATGAATGATAGGGGGAAGTACAATAAATGGATTGTAATTTTGCAAGAATTTGACCTTGATTTACATTTTCAAAATACAAGAAGTCTTTGGTCTTTACATAGTCGATGTTTGATTTCCCTAGACTGGATGAGGACACGGTTTATGAGGACTCATTCCTAGATGAGCATATATTACTCATCTCATATTCAAACCCTTGGTATGGATGTATTATCATTTATATTAGGACTCTGACGTTCCCTCTGCATCATTTGATGGATGAACGATGACGTCTACATCACCAAGCTAAAAAATACATCATTATTAGTGACACTTTGTATCGTTGTGGGGTGGATTATATCCGACATCATTGTTTGATTCATGAAGAGGCCAAGGTCATGCTTAATGATTGCCATAGTGTATCATGTGGTGGTCACTTATCCGAGATTTATATAGCCCAAAAAATATTGTGAGTGATTTTATACTATTGGTTGTCGATCTTTAAGGATTGCATTAATGCGATTAAGAGATGTCACCCTTTACCAGTTGTTTTCTCAAAATATGCTTTCGTGTCCTACTCTATTGCATCTCATTATCATCATCAATCCCTTCGCAAAGTGGGGGTCTAATTTCATTGATTGTAACCCAATTTCAGCTGGGGGGAATCACCATATCATTGTGGTTGTAGATTACTTTACTAAGTGGGTGGAGGCCATGTCAATAGTTAAATTTGATGGTGAGACGGATGCCCATTTCATCTTCAACCATATTATTGCTTGGTTTAGGATTCCAAGAGAGATTTCATTGACCATATTATTCACTTTCAGAACAAAATGATGACAGAGTTAACCTTAAAGTTGGGGATTAAGCAAGATCATTCATCATCTTGCTATCCCCAAATGTTTGACCAAGTGGAGGTGGTCAATAAAGCTCTTAAATCCATTCTACAGAAGACTATCACACAAAGAAAGTCTAACTAGCATATTATGTTATATCCTTCTTTGTGGGATTACTACACGAGGGGTTCACTCAGTGAACTTGTTACATAGCATGATTGTTCATACGACATTAAAGAATATCCCTGATTTCACTAAATATTGGAAAATGCATCCAAACATTGTATTCTTGAACCCCCCCTCCCCACATACATTTCCAATTAAGAAAACCCCTAGTTTCACCAGATATTGTAGGTATCCATTTTTATCAACCCTTTTTTAATACCCCCTTTATATCATATTATCAAGTTGTAACAAACAAGATCCCTAACATATATTAGTATAAGAAAACACGACGCTAAATAAAATAATAGTATAATTCTTATAATGTCACACTGGGATTGCAGGGGAGACTAATCAATTTGTAGCCTTGAATAGTGGAAGACACAAAGGAATAGTAATGGGGAAGGAAAAATGTGTAAAATACAAATGCAAGTAAGAGATCAATGTAAAAGATTAATAATCCAATAGTTAATGCAATGCTTCGACAAGATGAAAATTGCATATGTTTCACACCACATCCTGCCAATCTACCAATTTTATATCATGTAAATACATGTATATCCATAGAGAGCTCATGTTTTATATAACCTTAATAAATTAAAATCCATAAAATGAAAAATAGAAACCCTTTCATGGATGGAATTCCCTAGCTTCCTATCAAAACAAACATCATTGATTTCTGAACCAAAATGAACGTAGAAAAATTCCTCTTACTTTCCAATAACACCATATGATCATGTGCATATCATGGATTTGGGTCATTCACAAGATGCAATGAACAACCTCCACTTCCTCTACAATTATTCTTATAGTCAAGGGGATTATCAACATTTAGTTACCTTTTCTTGGGTTATATCTAGTTTTTCTATATTTATAGGAGAGGGATAAATCTTCATTGTTAAGTTTCAAGCATGGAAAAATTATAAACATACACTGATGGTGAAACTTATATGATACCATTTCATGATAATGATAACACATAGGGTATGTAAATAAGGATTTATATTTTCACCTATGTCCATGTCAGTTATAATACTATTAATACAAATGCCTTGCTTATAAGAATTGAAACTACAATTATGAATGTGCCAAATATAACTCAATATAACAACTATTCCTAACTAGCAATGTGAAAGTGTAAAGAATAATACAAAAAGTTGAAATAAATATTTAGTCAAGAAAGATTAATCTAACTTTTCTTGGTTCCAATGAATTAAGAAATAATGATATCACTTTTGTTTGTTTTCATGGATCAAGGTTTGATTGAATCTCAATACACACCTAAACTCGAACCTAAAAAGTGAAGAGTTATATCTTTTACTAGAATGCCTTCAAATAAATATAATACAATTTTGTTCAACTCCAGAACTCCCAATTAGCTACATCTCATAACTTTGGAGTTGACGAGGAACCAAATGCATATTCTAGCATACTGAACATTGACATATGCTAAAATGTGACTTCTATCTAGAAAATAAACACACTTTGGAAATTGGCCTCCTATAGAACAATAAAAGGTATAATTCTACAAGACTTTCTCGGTTTTAAAATTAGCGAACTCAACCTCAATTATGGAGAAAGTGTGAAATCTTGCATACATATTTATAAAAAGTGGCAACACTAATCTTTTGGACATCACATCAATAACATTATGCATAAAAGAACAAAATACTATCACCTTAGTGTTATCAAGCCATAAAATTATAATATATTAGTTCATGTTATTCCAATAATCATACCTCATATCTAAATAACTTTGCTAAGCAACAAGAAGAGTAAACCCACAAAAATAAAACACAAAGCATACTTAACAATAATAGTTGCAATATTATTAGAATTTCAAAAAGCTAAATACAATTGTAGAAGTTTCTATAATATATTTAAAAAAAAATTTAAGTCTCTACTAAAAGATGTAAGGATGAAAATTAATTTAACTCACACACAAATCTACAAAGTTTAAATGAATTATAAACATTCACATATATTTTTATAAAGTAAAATGGAAGATATGATAAGTCAAAAACATCGTTAAGTCAAGAGTACTAGCTTATGTTATAGCCATGATGATATATGTGACATAAATTGTACTCAAAAGAGTCACCTTCTTCATTTCCACTACTAAAAAACTACTAAAAGTGTAAAGGGGGCATTGCCACCCAAATAAAATAACCCCCAATATTTATATTACTATGTCAAATTAAAAACCCCCTTGACCCCTTCATATGAGGAAATATATTCTTGAGGTTTTTAGGAGTATTCAAACCCCTAATATGAATGGACGTGATATGATATTTCCTCGCTAGTGAACCCCCCATGGATTACTGAACAACAATTAAGACTTCCATTGGTTTTTCACCATTCTAGTTTGTTCATGGTGTGGTGTCGGTTCTTCCAGTTGAATGTGAAATCCATTCATTGAAGCTAGCCATGGATTTATCGCCTAATACTTTGGAATTGGAACAATGCTTAGTCCACCTCAAGAAGCTTCGAGATGTCATTGTGGCCATAGGATTAAATAAACATTGTGTTAATGCTCAATATGATAATTCTGTCTACCCGCACCAATATGTTGAGGGTGAATTGGTCCTTTTTGTATAACCAAGCTAGTGAACCGCTAGGGGCAAGAAAATTCAACCCGATGTGGCTCGGTCCTTACATCATGAGGTGTGTATTGGACAAAGAAGATTACGAGTTATAATAATATGATGAGAATGTCCCAAGGAGCCTAGAAATGGGTATTACCTTAAGAATTAGTATTCCTGAGTTTCCATCTTGGGCCGATACCTTGTATATTAGTGTATAGTTTTGCACATTTTTCTTTTTTCTTTTGGTGTCACCAATTTTCTTATATGCTTCCTATTGGTTGGAATATGTCAATGGATTCTTCTACGTACTTAGGATAAGGCATATGTCTTGATCCATCATTGAATAATGTGATTATAGCACCGTCATCGAGCTATTACATGGTTCAATTTATAATGGTATATGATCTTTAGAGGTTCTCCTCGATTCATGGTTGGTTGTGTCTCAGTTGAATGGTCGTTATCGCATTAGAGATCCTACATTACTGAGAAGATTCCTAAGGTTGTTAGAGCATCACTTTGATTTAATTACATATGTTCATATACCTAGTCATTATAATCAAGTTGTTGATGCATATGCAAATTACATTTTAGATTGGAATTTGTCACATAGTTAAAGAAAGAAGCATTCACATACACATTCATCCATTCATACACATATATTTATCAAAACGGTTTCAATAAGTTTTTAATTTCCAAATAAGATTCCAAAAATATGATGTCATAGTACAAACCTAGGCTTCCATCACTCAAAATATACATGGTCAATACAAAATATAGTCATGGGATATATGCATATGGTCCTAGGTGAGTATCATGGTAACAGACTATGGAATTAGCTAGATCCTTGAATATTATAACCAATGCACGAGGTACCCCGACCACCTACCTCTACATAGCCTCTGGTAGGTCCTCTATTTGCACCATGGGAATCTTATGGGTCAAGCAAGCTAAGTTTCTCTACCAATTTTGTAGTACTGTATGCTCAACCTCCCCTCCAACTAACTTTTCTCCTCGGCCTGTGTGCCAGTTCCATGGGTATCCTTCTAGTCGTCACAGACCAATCTCTATGAAAATTACTCTAATATTGGTACATGACACCACCAAAAACATTTTTTCTTTCATTAAGTCAAAAATAAAAAATTAAATTAAATATTTCAAAAAATAAAAACTAATCTTACCAATGTCCATGAAGGAGGACCCTGGTGGTAACGAGATGTCCCTATCTCCATGGAATTGTATTCCCTCATATGGGTAGTCATATATGGTGATCACCTATTGCCTCCAAAAGTGTAAGAACTCATTTGAATATGGGTTGATTACTCTGCCACCTCCTAACCTCCTCGTCACCTATGTCTAGCATGTCTAGGATGGATCCTGTAGACCATGGGGAATAACCTCTACTCTCGGGCTTAGTCCTGGTACCCTTTCGACAAAGAAACTCCACAGGATGATAACGAACCCAAAGTTCTTCTCTCATCTAAATTTACATTCATTCAACTAATGTTTCAATTTCCCAACAAATATGTGCTCCAATCATAGATGGTGGGACTCATACACTCAACCACATAGAACATGAGAGGTCATGAAGTCTGATGTAGAAAAATCAAACCTGATATATTTTTAACGACTCGTATGTTCACATTTATGCTTAGACTCTGGATGGACTGTATGGGAACTTGAATTCCCACTTTCTCTATGTCAAGACTACAATATGCGACAATGTACTTATCTATGGCCATTCCCCCACCTACTCTATGAGATCTAATGTTGGCCACCTCGCCTCGGAACAAAAATCGAGTGATAAATTAAATGTCATCCACCTTGATCTTTTATGGTTGTCCATCGAGGTTGAAATCCTCCATGTCAGGGTCCCAATAAGTAATAAGAATTTGGAGAAACTATTGTTGTGCCCTCATGCTTCCAAGATTCTAAAATTTATAGAGCCCACATCTTTGCAACTCTTGTTGGGAAATAAAATTTTCATCTACCTATCTATCCACATCATCATGTTCCCTTTCCCTCCACTCAATTACCATCCTACAAAGGAAAGAGAGAGTTGTGAGTTAAAACCATTAAAAAATCCCATCTACGGCTGGACACATGATTCTCAGTTTGAACGGTAATGTGACCACACAGACATTCTTCACTTTGCACGAATGGACTTACACTTATAAGTGGCCTGATTATTTGTGGCATGCGTGTACATAGATTATACACATTTCGATGATCTGTGACCTGCGTGGATCAATTTACCCATTTTTGTATTGAAAAAACAAAAAAATGACCATTACCAACTGAAAATTTTATGATGAAATTGAAGAGCATGATGAGAAGACTTTCCTGGTCTAGACGGTTTATGATTTCGTTTCCTGTAGCTCCCAGAATTGACCTTTGAATTTTTAGGGTGAAAAGGGCTCCCAAACACTATGTGTGGTAAAAAAATGAAATAGTATGGTAAAAATTCAATTTTTTACTTAATCGAATTTTTACCCACTTTTATATAGCTTTCACCCTATTTTTAACAAACCTTATGGGATAATATCATGGTGTAAGGGTATTTTTTGATGGAGTTTTACCGATCCTTAACGCATTTTACCATTTCCAATCATGTTCGTGTCTTCGATAGGTATACATCATTACTGGAATATAGGATAGGATTCCATTCCACCTACACTATTGCATTATCGTATGACCATAATTCATAAACCTGAGGTATGAACCCACTTTTTAATGACACAGAACCTTCCAGCTGATTCTAGAAATGATTCCATCTTACCAAACTGTAGTTAATACTTCCATAGATTTCTCACCATTCCAATTGGTTCATGGTGTGGAGTCTGTTATTCCCATTGAATGTGAAATCCATTCATTGAATCTAGTCGTGGATTTCTTTCCTGATACTTCATAATCGGAACAATGCTTAGTACACCTCGAGTAGCGTAGAGATGTCATTGTGGACATAGAAGTAAATAAATGTCGTGTTAAGTATGAATACGATAAGTATTCTTGTCCTTGCTATTATGCTGAGGGTGACTTGGTCCTTTTGTATGAAAAAGCTAGTGAACCATTGGGAGCAGGAAAATTCAACCCGATGTGGCTCGGTCCTTACATCATGAGGCATGTCTTGGAAAAAGGATATTATGAGTTAGAATACTATAATTGGAATGTCCTAAGGCCCCTAGAAATGGGATCTACCTCAAGAAGTTATATGCCTAAGTTTCCAGCTTGAGCTGATAACTTGTATATTAGTATATAATTTGCACATTTTTGGTTTTTATTTTGGTGTCACCGATTTTATTATGTGCTTCCTATTGGTTGGAATATGTCAATGGAGTCTTCAATGTACTTAATATTTGAGGATGGTGCCAACTTCCATACACAAAACTTATCTTTTTTTCGCTTAGGTCATTCTTTCACCCGAGGGTCAACTAGTGTCTTTAGGAGGCATATATCTTGAGCCATCATCGAGCTATTTCATGATGCCATTTCTAATGGTGTCCAATGTTTAGAGGTTCTCCTAGAATCACAGTTGGTTGTGTATCATTTGAATGGTCGGTATCGGGTTAGAGATCCTACGTTGTTGAGAAGATTCCTAAGGTTGTCAGAGAATCACTTTGATTTCATTACATACGTTCATATACCTAGGCATTATAATCAAGTTGTTAATGCATATGAAAATTAAAATTTAGATTTCCATTTGTCACATAATTAAATAAAGAATCATTCACATACACATTCATCCATGCATACACATATATTTATCAAACTGGTAGCCATAAGCTTTTTCATTTCCAAATAAGAGTCCAAAAATATGGTGTCATAGTACAAAAATAGGGTTTGATCCCTCAAAATATACACGAGCGATATAAAATATCGTCATTGAATGTATGCATGTGGTCCTAGATGAGTATCATGGTAACACACTATGGCCTTGGATAGATGCCTGAATAGACTAACCAATGTATGGGGTACCACGACCACCTACCTATACACATCCTTTGGTAGGTCCTATATCTATACCATAGGAATCATGTGGGTAAACCAAGCTAAGTTTCTCTACACATTCTGTAGTGTATGCTCGACCTCCCCTCCATCTAACTCCACTCCTCATCCTCTGCGCCGATATCGTGGGTATCCTTGTGGTCATCATAGACCAGTGTCTACAAAAATGATTCTAATATTAGTACATGGAACCACCAAAAACATTTTTTCTTTAATTAAGTCAAAAATACAAACAATGAAATATTTCAAAAAACAAAACTGATATTACCAATGTCTCTGAAGGAGGACCCTGGTGGTAACAAAATGTCCCTATATCCCCGAAAGTATATCCCCTCATAGGGTTAGTCATCTATGGTGATCACCTGTCACCGCCACCAGTGGAAGATCTCATCTGAATATGGGGTGGGAGATATACCACCTCCTAACCTCCTTTCACCTCAATATAGAATGTCTAGGATGGATCTTGTAGACCATGGGGAGGAAACTCTACTCTCGGGCTTAGGCACAGTACCCTATCGAAAAATAAACTCCATAGTATGCTAGTGAACCCAAATTTCTTGGCTCATCCAAGTTTATATTTATTCAATTGATGTTTCATGTTCCCTGACAAAGATGTGCTCCAGTCATAAATGGTGTTCTTCATACACTCAATTGCATAGAACATGAGAGGTCGTGAAGCTTTATGTAACATAGCCGAACATGATATGTTTGTAAGGACTAGGATGGTGACCTTTAGGCTTAGAATATGTATGGCCCAGATGGGAACTTGACTTCCCACTTTCTCTGTGTCAAGAAAACAATATGCAGCAATGTACTCATTTATGGCCACTCCCCTACCAGCTCCACAATCTCTAATGTTGACCGCCTCGCCTTGGAAAGATAATCCAGTGATAAAAATATCAGCCACCTCCATATTTCATTGTTTTCCATTGAGGTTGAAATCCTCCATGTCAGAGTCCCAATAATTGATAAGCATTTGGAGCAATTGTGGTTGTGCCGTCATGATTCCAGGATTCCAAAATTTATAGAGCCCACATATTTGCAATGCTTTTTGGGAGGGAAAATCGTCATGCACCTATCTATCACGATCCTGCAAGATATTGCAAAGGAGAGAGAGAGTTGTGAGTTAAAACCATTACAAAATCCCATCCATGAAGGGCCACATGAGTCACAGTTTGAACAGTATTGTGGCCACATGGGAAGGCCTCACTTTTCCTGTGTGGACCTACCATCATACGTGGTCTAATGATCTGTGGTTTGTGTGGACCTAACCTTATACGTGGTACGATGATCTGTGACCCACATGGATCGATTTACCCATTTTTGTGTTGAAAAAAAATGACCATTAAAAACTGAAATTGTTTCCGATGAAATTGAAGATCATGATGAGAGGACTTACCTGGTCTATACAGTTTGTGGTTTCATTTCTTGTAGATCCTAGAATCAACATTTGAAGGTTGAGGGTGAAAAGGGCTCCCAAACACTAATTGTGATAAAAAAATGAAATAGTATGGTAAAATTTCAATTTTTTACTTTATAGAAAATTTTACCCACTTTTATATATATTTCACCCTATATTTTACAAAGCTTATGGGATAATATCATGGTGTAAGGGTCTTTTTTATACAGCTTCGCTGAGCCTTAGATGACTTTACCATTTCTGAGCTTGTTCATGCCTTCAGCAGGTATATATTTTTACTGTCATATAGGATAGGATTCCATTCTTCTTGCACTATTCCATTATCCTATGATGATGATTGGCATAACCTTAAGTACAAACCCACTTTTTAATGACACAAAACCTTATAGTTTCTTCTAGAAGTGTCTTTATTTAAGTAGTAGAGATTTCCCGACCATGGGTACCCTATTTAGAACCCATTTTTTCATTTCGTAGAAATCCTGAAGCTCCTCTTCACTTCTAGGAGCCCCTTATAGTCCCACCATGTCCTTGAATGGAAACCTAATGTTACTTCTTATATCTTATGTTGTCCATCTCTCATAGGGACTCCCCCTTTATATCAAGTTGTAAATGCATATCATCAGTCTGCTTTCCTTATTGAGCCTAATGTCGACTCCCTCATTTGTTGTATAAACCAAATATCTCTCGCATGTTTCAATCCTATCCAAGTAGAGCCTATTATGGTGAGAATGTAGTTGTCATTGATGTCAAAGATTTTCACGAATGACAAAGGAATAACCAGTAGATATGGTAACAAGATGAGTTCAACAATGACAAAAGGAAAAGGTTGAGTGTATGAGTGTATGAGTGAAGAGAGAGTGTGGAGTGGAGAGTGCAGAGACTATGTGTGAACAAATTATACCTTTGGTTAAGTTGAATGAAGAAAAAATTTTAATTTGCAAGTATTTGTATCTCTCTATGTGTATGTGTGTATTTCTAAATTTGAAATAAGTATAGGAGATCGAAATTGTCTGTGCATAGAGTGATGCAGAAAGGAATTGATCATTCCACTAATAAATTCTATCATAGAGTTAAATACCTGCATCTTGGATAGATCAATGGTTGAAAATGGATTTCACAATTAGATGATGTGCCTGATATAGGCCTAAACCAATCACCATATGATCGAGGATCGTGCGGTGGATATTAAAGGTGGAATAAGATCAACGGCTAAAGAAGATTCCACTGATAAAAGAGCGAGGAGGATAAAAGGTGTGTCGATTTGCGAAATCTGAACTAATTGTTGGAAATCAGATTGAGATCAATGGCTGAGATTGATCATTAAAATAGCTTGATGACACACAACGATTTTTCTAGGTGGAGTTGCGCTTTTTAGAAAATTTTTGATGTGCGCGAAATTTTTATGAAATCCACTTCATCATATTTGAAGTCCATTGTTGATCTGGTGGGGACATAGATTTGATGGTCCTTAAGGATGTCGTCGATTCAACTAGTAAAGTGGTTAACAACAGAGGTTGGATGCGTAATTTTAATGTAATCCTCTCTATAGTATTTGGAGTCCATCGTTGATTAGGGTAGATCAAAATCTAAAGGTCTTAAACAATTTCATAGACTCAACTAGCAGGTGAGTTAATGTTCTGGATGGGAGCTAAATTTCATTGAGAAATAGTTTACTGACAACGTGGATGTTGGGCACCCTATATGCAAGTTAATTAAAGCCAACATACATAGTGTTCGATATAAATTGTCAACCCAGGGAAGTCTTTTATTTCAAAGATAATGTGCACTGTATATGCTTAAACACTAAGTAGCTGATACTGTAAATGAATTATCCTACCTTCATGTTCAGCCCAACTCATCCCATGATCAACTTAATCTAATTTACCTTCTTAAGAATGCAAAATCACAATTACCTTCTTACAATCCTTAATATAGAAATAAGAGATTCAGAAAATAAACATCTAGATTTACTTTTGTAGAAAGTTAAATCCTAAATTACTAGGCCATCTGAAGATCCATTATAACTATCTCAATCCAACATGATCTAGAATTCAGAAATGCAGAAATTGAACTTCAACAATTATAACTACAAATGGACTTAAATGACAAAACTCAAGAAAGACATCAATTGAAAGAAACTAAGGATAAGATCGGTTGTTACAGCTATCACACAGCTGCATAAAGGAAATTAGTCTACATAGTCGACTGTCACACCACTCTGCTGCAACTCATAGGGAATGCAATTATTGATCAATTGAAGGCACACACAATAAATCATTACTGTTGCAGCTGTTAGAAAAGAATGAATCTACTGTAACATCCACACCAAACAACAAAGGAAATAAATACCTAATTAAATTGGAAATATCTGTAGGAAGGTGGGCCCAGCCTTCAAACAGAGATGCCAGAAATTAACACACATTAAACGCCAAGATTAGAAGAATCCTTCTCCTTGTATTAAATAATAAAACTGAAGCTACAGTCTCTATCACAGCTTATACAATAAAATCAATTAATTTCCCAACCCCTGGCTCGGAATAGTTCCCAATATTTATACATTCACAATCATAAATTCTACCCACCGATATCGAGCAGCAATGAAGATCTCTGATCTTCAGGCTGCCCCAATTATGATACGCTATTACAGCTATGGGCAAGATAGAAGCAGAAAATATAGGAAGGTTGTTACTCTATCCAGCAATGATATAAAATGATCAATCTAGAATATGCTCTATTGGTTGCAGCTACCCTTGAGCAACGACGAATTGTTGCATCCAAATCCGTTGTAGCCATGCCTATTGTAGCCATCCTTGTACAGCTTGCATGGAATAGTAACCTTTGACTACATCCTTTGTGCAGAGATGGAATAGGTGGCGATCATCTTAGTAATGAATGTTCATCTCTCTCTTGACTCGTTCATCCTGCTACACCTATATCCTTTACATCTCAAATTATCTTTATAAAATCACCATATGTTAGCATAATCCAAGATATAGAGCCCTGATTACAACAATCATAAGTATTAATAAGATAAGATAATAATTAACCATACTTGTATGAATTGAGGGATCAAGTGAAGGAAAACATATGTTTGGTGTATATAATGGAGTAAGATAAGGTAAAAAGGGATAGGTAAATGTGGTCAAAAGGGGGTCATTTCTTGGGCCAACATATCCCCCCAACTGTCCTGTTGCATGTCCCTATGAAACAACCTCCATTAGTCTGAATCTGAATCTGGCATTATACTTCATTCATGGAGAGAGGAAAATTTATATGGGAGTTCATGTGTTCCCTGTTTTTCCAAAAATCCATTATAGACAACCCGATATCTCCAACACTTCTTCTCTTCTACCTTTGTCAATGAGAATTCTTCCCTATATGGTTTTGTTGGCCACCATATGAGAGGGAATTTGAATTTGAGTCCCAACCAATTAACTCTACATTCCTTCATGCATCCCACATATCCCTCAACCATGGAAAGTGCATGTTTAAAATTCCTGTAACAGTAGGGATCTCTATTTCTCAAGGTTGAAGAGGCAACTTGCCATCTATGTTGGCTACCTTCCAAAGCCAATTACTGATGCTTGGAAATCTGGTTGACACAGGTAGAGATAACATTTTCTTGAAGTTCCATCATCTGCTGAGTTTGGATGGGACATGCGAGTCTACGCTGCTGATGAGCAAGGAGAAGACGAGGAAGTTGAGGTTCACCTTGAACCCAAAGGTTAGAGTGGGACTCATTATGAGAAAAAATTTGGAAGGATATTTCCCACTGAACATGATTGCTAACAAAGGAAGAAAAATCCCTGAGCTGAATGTCACATAATAAAGGGGCAAGATTCGAATAGCGGTCCAAGGGACAAGCCATCTCATGTAAATAGAGCTCACAAAGCAAGTTTTTCTCAATAAAATCACTTGCCAAAAATGTTTCCAAAAATTTAGCTGAGGTAGTTATTTCATAAGGTATTCCTTCTTTTACAACCTTCAATTTAAACCAAATGAAATGTTCAAATAAAAACACAGGGTAAGAGGAGGATGGTGCTCTGGTACCTAACAGTTCCTGGGAGAGAGTATACAGCTGCTCTTTTTCCACCTGCGTGGATTTGAACTTTTTTAGCTCCTTCAGCTCTTTTTGTATCTCTTCCCAATGAAGCTTCTGGAACATTAGTTCTTCTGCCTATCTTTCCTTCAATTCCCTGATGGTCATCCTATGTTCAAAAAGGGGAACCATCCCTTATTGATACCTCTCCACCTAACTCTTCCACTTCCTCACTTCTATTCTTAGGATTGAGAGCTCTTTTGTTAGCCTCTAGATCCCTTCATCTTCAACATGATCTTTATTATCAAAATCCATATTGACAAAATTTTGCGAAAGTTGAGTCCATACCTTGCCATCTGATGCTCCAGTTTGAACATTCTGCACTGTCTGCATGGGTACTTCTATAATAACTTCTGGGGATGTTGGTTCTTGTGTAACATCATCCTCTCCTTGGATTTATCCTATAGAAACTTCAACTTGTATTTCTGGGGATGATGATTCTTGTGTAACAACATCCTCTCCTTGGATTTCTCCTACAACAACCTCAGCAGCCAATTGTGAAGGTGTTGGTTCTTGTGTGACAACCTCTTCCTGGATTTCAATCTCCACATCTTCCTAACTGTTAGCTGTAGCTTTGACAGGGAGATGCAGGGATACTGGTTCTTATGTATCAGAGCCCTGCCCTTCTATTTCTTCATGCTGCTGGGGTTGTTCTTGAGTTACTTCCATGTCCTCTACAATATGGAGCTGTTCTTCGAGATTTTCAGTGTCCCCCGAGGATTGTGATTGCATTTTTTCATCCTCTCCTAGATCCAAATTAGGTATTATTTCCACCTCAGGATTGATTTCTTCTCATTGTATGAGAATATTAGTAGAAATTTCTAGGGATGTTGGTTCTTGTGTGACAATATCTTGGTCAATTTCATCATTATCCTGCTACTGAGGTTACATATCTATTAATTATGTGCCCCGAGATGGTTCAGGAGTCACAGCATAGACTTCTTCGTTAAAATTAGGAATGATTTCAGTCTCTAGTTCATCTGCCCCAATTTGGGTGAAAACTTCAACAAGAATGTTTGAGGGTGATGGTTCTTGTGTATCAGCACCCTATTTATCTAATGCTTCCATTTGCTGAGGTTGCTCTTGGGTAGCTTCACTGTCCTTCCAATCAGATTGTCCCAGGAGCACTTCTGTTTCTTCTGTTGGTTGTGACTATAATTGTTCGTTTTCTCCCTTTTCTGTACCAAGGATCATTTCTATTTCCATTTCTTCTGCATCCCTCACTTCCACCTTAGGTGCTTCTCGTGCTTGTTCTTCCACAGCTGCTGGTACGGGTTGTTGTGTCACAAAGGCACAAATTATGACTTTCTAGCCTGACTGGTTAAATATTTCCCCACACATAGGGCAGACCACTCTCTCTTCCTCCTCACCATCCTCAGTAGGAGGTGATCCTTCTAATCAGTCTACAACTTCAACTAGTGCATGCAACTTCCTTTCTACCTGCTTCCTGCATGCTTCCTTCCAGTTTTCTAGTTCTTTCTGAAGTGTCTATACTTCTTCTTTCAGTAGACCATTTTCATGCAAAAGTCCCTCAATTTGAGGTTCCTCTGCAGCCAGATCCTATGGGGCATCATTTGCTTTGGGTCTCAGAATGGGGAATTCAATCTGTTCTTCTAGGGTTTCCCATATTTCCCATACTGCTTCAGCTGCTATAACCAGCCTGGTTCTTTTTCTTCTTATCGGTAGTGAGACCTGCACCTCCTCTTTTGACCTCCTTCTTTTCTTTTGTGGTGCAGGAATCTCTAGATTTACAGTTGATGTGGAAGGGATGTCCTCAGCGTCCTCCTTTTCTTATTTAATTAGAGTTCCCTTCCATTCAAGGGAAGATTCAATGGTCAATACTTCTACATTATATTCTGTTATCATGGCTCTAACATCCTCAGCTTCAGCTGTTGCAGCATCCAATGTTTCTCTAGCTTCATCCTCTGCTGTCAGAGCTTCCACATTATTTAATCTTTCCACAGGGTTTTCTCTTGCATTTTCCTCCAATTCCTCTGGTTGTTCATCTAACTGATAATTTGATCCAGTCTCATCTCCCCCCTCCAACTAAATTGGAGGGACTTCGTTCCTCCATTTGCTCCTCATCTCCCCCCAACTATACAATATTTGCATGGTCCTCTTAGATTTGAACATCCCCCAAGAGTACAGGTACTTCTACTTCTGCCTCTATTGGAACGCCAAGCAAAAGGGTCGGTTCTTGGTTTATTTGAGTTTGACCTATGAATTGCTCCCAGGTTTGGTTCCTTTGAGCTAAGGCCCTTAAGATTATTAATTTGATTAGGTCATGATGGGTAAGGGAGGAGTTTGGATGCTTGGGTGTTCTGACAAACCCCACCATATGGTGTAGGTCTTTAAATAGATAAAATGGAATATTCAATAAGGCCCTATGGCGTAGATGAGACAATAGAGGAAGTTTAGAATAATAAACAATTTGATACCTACCTTCACAAGTGATATACTTTTTGAGGAAGATTATTACTTGATCCCATGGTCGAGGCAATGATTGTAACGCTATCCCTCGCCTTGACTAACGAATTTGTTCCCCTTCTATCAGAAAATCTTGTGCTGCGGTAGTATTGGGGGTTCTTCAACCAAACTAGGCTCTTCCCACCTGAGGAATATCGGTGACTTCAGCCACTATTGCTTTAGAGACTTCTATATGTAACCCCCTAACCTCTGAGTGAGTTTCTGTAAGATTTAAAGCAAATTGTAGAGCTGTCTCTCGATGGAACCCATTCAGGCGTTGGAAGAATTCAGTGCAGCTTGCAGCTTCAAAAATAGTGAAAACTTCAGCATTTCTTCTCAGTTCTTGCGTATTTGGAGGTTCATGCCGAGCTGGGATACCCATGTTCATTTTCCTTCTAAATTATTTAGCTAGCCCAACAAATTGCAGGTCCTGACAATGGAGATTAAAGCACAGAGTATGCGTGAACAACTGAGAGTGTAGTTGGGTAAATTCAGAAAGTTAAGAGCATGGAAATGTTGGGAAAATTTATCCCAAATTAGGAAAGGTGGCGGTTATAAGATAAACTTAAATGGCCATTTAAGTTGTACGAGTGGACAGTTAACGGTATGCGGGTGTAATAATGGGTGCAAAAAGGAAGGTATGATTAATTCTATCAAATCTAGTTAACGCTTAATCAAGTAAATAATCATAACCATACCTTCGTAAATATGCTATGAACCGTGACCCTTGAGGATAATAAAATGTGTGAAGTGCAGCCATTTAAATTTGAACATTATTGCAGGCATGCTGTCATGATCTTTTCTCCCAGCGGACCAAAACCATCTTGTCAATCCTACTGGAAACATAATGAATGTTGTGAAGTAAGTTGGAATTGCCGGCAGTAGGAATTCTGGCTAGATTTGGAGGAGTTATGAACCAAAATTGTAAAAGTTCTGCCAATATTGGGGGATTCACAGCCGCGAGCCATAGAAAATCCAACCAGTTTTGTGGAGTTGCAGCCACCGAAAAAGGTAAAAATGGACAAAATTCAAACGGAGTCGCAACCGCCGAAAAAGGTAAAAATGGGAAAATTTTAAACGGAGTCCTAGCTGCATGTGATGACAAAAGGCATTAGGTTACGGTGTTGCAGCTGCAAATAAATGGAACAATAGGCAAGGTTTTAAGGTGTTACAGCTGCGCGGAACAAGAAAAAGGGAGTTATTTTACAGTGTTGCAACTGTGCGAAACGGGAAAAACGGCGTTATTTTATGGTGTTACAGCTGCAGGTAGACGGAAAAATAGGAAAAGTTTTATGATGTTGCAGCTCCGCGGAATGGGAAAAAGGGCATTTTTACGGTGTTGCAGCTGCAGGTAGACAGAAAAATAGGCAAATTTTTATGGTGTTACAACTGCATAGAACGGGAAAAAGGGCATTTTTATGGTGTTGCAGTTGCATGGGATGTAAAAAAGGGAAATTTTTTTTTGGTGTTGCAGCTGCAAATAAACAGAAAAATAGACAATTTTTGTAGGAATCACAGCTGCAACTGACTGTTCATTGTTTATTTTTCTTTAAGGAGTTTTCTTCTGAAGTAGGAAGTTACAAAAGGATGCCCCTGGTCATTAGGCCTGATCATGACCATTTCTCCTTAGGTACATCCCTGCACATATTCTTATAGAAAAAAATGGATCAAGCGCAAAGGAAAAATAAAAATTAAAAAAAAAATATCAATTTATTTATGTACAAAAATTTATGTAGGAATCACAGCGATTGTCTAAAGATTGACAGGGACAGAGAAAGACTCATGCCCTTGTTCTAACTGGTATTCCAGATCAGCTGCAATTTGTGAAGTGAATGAGTCCTTCAAAATGGGATTATGGTACAGTCGCACCCTGTGACCATTAGCAAATAATGGTGCACGGTTCTCATCAATGGTAACCAGGCAGAGTGTACCATTGTCAAATACTTTGTCTACCAGGTATGGGCCCAACCATCTTGTGTGTAACTTACCCTTGAAGTCCCTTTTGAATCTTAAATCATATAATAATTCCTAGTCTCCTTCTCAGAAGACTTTCTTTTTGATGAATCGATCATGCCAATTGGATCTCTATTGTTGAATTAATACTGTTTGATCCACATCAGCTAAATGTTGCTCATCAAGTTCATTCAATTGATTCAATATTCTCCTCTAGGCTTCAATCACATCTAATTTTACCTCCATAGTTGTCTTCAAAGTCTTTATTTCAAATTCAATGGGGAAGAAAACACTTTTTACATACACCAAGTCATAACGAGAGAAGCCTGTAGTATTGCGCCAAGTAGTACGATATGCCCACAATGCTTTCGGGATTCTATCAACCCAGTCTCTACGATGGCTCCTGACTGTTTTGGTAAGGATAGATTTAATAACTTTGTTAGTGCTTTCCACTTGGCCATTGGCCTAGGGATGGTACGATGAAGCTATCAGGTGCTAAATATGGTACTTCTGTAGCAAAGCTTCAGATTTATGTGACACAAACTGAGGTCCTCCATCTGTAACCACTTCCTTAGGTACTCCAAAATGGGTAAATATTTCACCATACAGGAAATCAATTACAGCCTGGTCATTGGCTGTCACAAAAGCCACAACTTCTACCCATTTCATCATGTAGTCGGTACAAACCAAGATGTAGGATTTCTGCCTAGAATGAGGGTTGATAGGGCCAATAAAATCTAAGTACCATCTATCAAAAGGTTCAACCACCGATTGTGGTTGAAGAGGAATTTTATCTAATATGTTAGGTTTTCCCATCCTCTGGCAGCTGTCACAAGATTGGACATATTTTTTTGCATCCCTGAAAAGTGTCGGCCAATAGTAGCCCATTCTCAGCACCTTATGACCTGTCCTGCTATCTGCAAAATGTCCCCCACATGGCTCATCATGTCAGGCCTTCAGAATATGGAATATTTCATCTTCTCTTACACATCTTCTGATCTCAAGATCAGGACATGTGTAGAATAGATGACCAACTATCCAACAATACCTGGCACTTTGTTGAATGATTTTACTCTTCTCTCTTTTTGAAAAATGTGCTGGAAGCTTCCCTGCAGCCAAGTAGTTAGCGACATCTACATACCAAGGAGAATAAGCTAAAACTGCAAATAAGTGTTCATCTAGAAAAGAGTCCTCAACATGCAGATTATCATCACTGTTAGTAAAATGAGATAAGAAATCAGCGACAACATTTTATTTTCCAGGTCTGTCTATAATAGTGATATCAAATTCCTGTAATAATAACATCCATCTAGTTACCCGAGCATTTGTAACAGGTTTATTCATTAGATACTTGATGGTTAAGTGGTCGGTGTGCACAAAGGTGGGATATCTAGTGATGTAGTGTCTAAATTTGTTAATGGAGTAAAAAATGGCTAAAAACTCCTTCTTGGTAACAGTATAATTAAGTTCAGCAGGGGACAAGTTTTTCCTAATGTAATAGACTGCATAAGGTGCTTGACCATCCTGTTGTCCTAAAACTGCTCCAATGGCAGTGTTAGAGGCATCTGAAGAAATGTGAAAAGGCAGGGCCCAATTGGGCCCCCTTAGGATGGGAGTTGTAGACAGCTTCTCCTTAAGTTTAACAAATGATGTCTGGCATGCCTCACTCCAAATAAATTGCACATCCTTCATTAACAAAGAAAACAAAGGAGAGGAGGAAAAGTTTTCTATAAATATTCTGTAATAACTAGCATGCCCTAAGAAACTACGTACATCTTTCTGAGTTCCAGGAGTGGGTATATTTTCAATACCTGATTTTAGAGGGATCTACCTGGATGCCATCAGCAGAGATAAAATGCCCCAACACTACCCCTTCACTCATCATCATATGGCACTTTCCAGTGCTCAAAGATAGTTGGGTCTGCTTCCAGCGTGTCAAAACCTTTTCCAAAATTTTCAATGCTTCTTAAAAGTCCTTGCCATAAGGAGTAAAATCATCCATGAAAATTTCCATACTATCATTAACCAATTTTGAAAAGATTCCAATCACAGCTCTCTAAAATGTGGCTGGTGCATTGCATAAGCTAAAGGGAAGCACCCTGTATGCAAATTCCCCCCAGGGGTAGGTGAAGGTAGTTTTATCTTGGTCTTCAGGAGAAATATGGATTTGATTGTACCCGCTAAACCCATCTAGGAAGGAAAAAAAATTCTTCCCAGATAAGGTGTCAAGTACCTGATCGATGAAAGGCAAGGGAAAGTGATATTTTTGTGTTGCCTTGTTCAGATCTCTATAGTCCACACAGACTCTCCATTTACCATTCTTCTTGGGTACTATCATGAGTGGAGACACCCACTTGCCGTCTGAGATGGGATATATAAATCCTGCTTCCAAGATTTTTTGAATTTCTTCCTTCACTGTGTCCCTAAGATTGGGTTTCATTCTTCATTGAGGCTGGCACACAGGCTAGGAGTCACTTTTGATATATATGTGGTGGGTGCACAGATTAGAAGGGATGCCCTTCATGTCTATGTAATCCCAGGAAAATGCCCCCTTATTTTTTTTTAAGAGAGTGATTAGGCATTCCTATTCATCCAAAGCAAGACTAGGATTGATATTCAGGGTTTTTCTAGACTCTATCTCGATAGGAATACTTTTCGAATTTTTCAACACTGGAACTATGTGAGTATCACTGACTAATGTCTCCTCTATGATATTTTATTGTTCTTTTTCACCTAGAGTGGCATTCATGATCTGATAAATTTGTTTATTGACAGAAGTGGGTTCACTGATGAAATTATTAATAGCATTGTCTTCAGTTTCATCTTTAAAATTCAAGGCCTTCCCTATCGTTAATAATGGCTAAACTCCCTCCTCTTTCTCTAGCTCCATCCATAACAGAGTCTCAGCTTCTAGACTCGGTCGAGCTGGAGGATAGAGAGCGAGGTTCTTTATCTTAGTTCCATCTAATATGATCATAGACCCAGGCTGACAGCTGATGCAAGCATCAGCTATAGCTAACCAGGGCATTCCTAGGGTTAGTGGGTGTCCTCCTAGCTAAGACTTGGGTTGTAAAACCAAGAATTCAGCAGGATATTCCCACGAATCAACTGAGATAATGAGGTCATCCAAGATTCCTTTGGGTTTAATAGTGGATCTATCTGCAAGTTCTAAAACGGTAGGAGTTGGCCTGAGATTAGTGAGCCCAAGTTTTCTTACAGTTTCAATGGTCATGATGTTAATTGTTGTACCTAAATCTACCAGTACGTTGGGTATTTTCGTGCTCCCAATTTGCACAGTGACAGTGGAATTCCCAAGATCCTTGTATTTCACCAAGAGGGTTTTTCCCATTATTAATTCAGATAATTTCCCTATGACATGAACAATGGGAAGATCCCTGGGTTTTCTTCCTGGTTTCCTTGTACACAGATCCCAAATGGTTCTGGCATAGATAGGCACATCGTGAAGGGCCTGAAGGAGTGGAATTTTGACATAGAGGTTTTTTAACTCTCCTAATTGGTTAAATTGAGGTTGTCCCACTCCCTTTGGTAGTATTAATATTTCAGGGTATGGTGGTTCCCTAACCAATTGTGTAGGTTGTGTGTCGATAGATTTTTCTTCTTGTGTTTCAGTCGGTATCTTGGTAGGACTTTCAGCATCATCAATAATGGGGATCATCGTATTGGATAAATATTGTTGGTTCATCCTTTCTTCAGGCACAAAGGATGGAACATCCTCAATGACCAAAGGCTCCACTACCCTCCCTGATCATAATCGGATGTCGTTAAAGGGAACTGGAGTAATGGAGTAAGAGGGCATGTTGGAAATCTCAAATTGATGGAATACTTTATTATTTGGGTTGGGGTTAGGTTGAGCAAGCAGCTGCGGTTGTATAGGCACATTGGGGACAACATTATTCTAGAGTTGCAGCTGCGACTGCTGATATTGATGATAAAGATCAGGATATTTTTGAGGAGGATACAGTTGTTGAGGAAACGTTTGACGTGGAAACTATTGAGGAGGTTGGTTATGGGGAAATTGGTTCCCTGGATGGAAGTTCTCCATCCAGGAGACCAAGAATTATGTTGGTTTGGTGGTTGTGTCCAAGAGTTCCAGGAGTCAAAATTTTGCATCAGAGGTTGAGAAGGATACCATTGATGGTTGGAATAAGATGAAGGGAATTGTGTATTCATGTGATGCATATTATTCCAATTATTCAAGTTATTCGAAAATGGAAATGATTCTGGATTCATAACTTGATTTCGAGGCTGCTAGGGATTTTTCTCTGCAATAAAGTAGGCTGGTTCCACATCTAGAGTTGATGCCTGTAGAAATGCCTTCATTTGAGGTAGTGAAGGGCATTCTTTTGTGTCATGGTTCATCTCACAAAGCTGACACACTTCTACTTTGTCGAGTGGGAACTCCTTCAGAGGATGCTTCTTCCTACATTTATGGCAAAATATACCAAGTGTGATATCTTCTACTACTTGTTTCTTCTTTTCCCTAAGGACATCTATTTCTGAGGAGATGGAGCTCATCATTTCTGTCTTGAAATTTTTGAGGAGATTGCCTATTTTTTCCCGGATGGATCCCCCATTTGATGACTTTTGTGTTCTGTTGAAGACATCTCATTCTAATTTATCCTATTTGTCCCGTTTGTTGTTCCTATAAGATCCCCTGGAATACCTTTTGCATGGTTCAACAATCTTTTCAAAGGACTCCTTTGAGATATCCCCCTTTCCTAACAGGTTCAACATGTCTAGGAATTCATCCCTAATCACATGAAGTAGGATTATTTTGAGCACATCTAACCCCATATTAGTTTGTCCAGCTCTCTGCACATTGTATAAAAGCCTTTCAACAAAATATTCCAGGATTTCATCGTCCCTTTGTACCATTTTAAACAGTTCGTCTCTCTTATCTTTGGTATTGCAATACTCCTGATATTTCTCTAGGAACACCTGTTTCATCCAGTCCCAGGTGGTGATAGTTCCCCCACCCAGGCTCATGAACCAACGTAACGCATTGTCCTTTAGAGTAGTAGGAAAATGTTTCAGCTTCTGTTCATTGGTGATGTAATCATAGCTATGACAAAGGATGTCAAATTGAAAAAGAAATTCATCTGGATCCTCTACTTATTTTCCATAAAAATGAGGCAACACTGATGGCAATATATTTTTCATGGGGGCTATCCCCTATGGCTGTTGAATTGGGAAATGGAGTGTAGAAACCGTCCCTTCAGGTGGGGAGTTACCCTCATGATGCTGATTTTCACCCATTGCTTCTTCGTGATCTTATGGATCATGTCTGTTGTTCATGTCTTCTTCTGCTTTATCCTCTTCATGCTTCCACTGATCGTTAAATTTTTTATGGAACTGTGTCCACACCTCTTCTGTCACAACCTTCCCATTAATTTGATATATCAAATCTCGGTCAGCTGATCCCGTAGTACTAACTCTGTCTTCCTCTACAGGGACACCCGAGGGTGTTGCAGCTTCTCCTGTGTTCTCCACTATGGAAACTGATGCTGCCACTCTAGGGGTAACTGGGCTCCTTCTGACAAGTGATTCCTGATGGTGAGCTCTAGTATAAGAATTGGTCATATCAACCAAATCGTCAATGAATGTCCTTCTTCCCAATGCTAGATTTCATCCACGGCCTTGACCACCTGCAATGTTAGTATTCTGTGGGGTTCTGAGATTTATAGGAATGTCACGCTGTACCCTTCTCGTATTCATGTGACCAAAAACATGCAAACTTAAAAGCTGAAGAAAAATGAATAGATTTAGCTACTGGATACAACTACTATGGTGTCTAATAATTATCTTTCCCCGGCAACGACGCCAAAATGTTGGGCAGCCTATATGCAAGTTAATTAAGGCCAACATACAGAGTGTTCGATATAAATTGTCAACCCAGGGAAGTCTTTTATTTCAAAGATAATTTGCATTGTATATGCTTAAACACTAAGTATCTGATACTATAAATGAATTATCCTACCTTCCTGTTCAGCCCAACTCATCCCATGATCAACTTAATCTAATTTACCTTCTTAAGAATGAAAAATCACAATTACCTTCTTACAATCCTTAATCTAGAAATAAGAGATTCAAAAAATAAACATCTAGAATTACTTTTGCACAAAGTTAAATCCTAAATTACCATGCCATCTGAAGATCCGTTATAACTATCTCAATCCAACTTGATCTAGAATTCATAAATGCAGAAATTGAACTTCAACAATTATAAATACAAATGGACTTAATTAACAAAACTCAAGAAAGACATCAATTGAAAGAAACTAAGGATGAGATCAGCTGTTACAACTATCACACAGTTGCAAAAAGGAAATTAGTCTACACAGTCAACTGTTACACCACTCTGTTGCAGCTCACAGGGAATACAATTACTGATCAATTGAAGGCACACACAATAAATCATTACTGTTGTAGCTGTTAGAAAAGAATGAATCTACTATAACATCCACACCAAACAACAGAGGAAATAAATACCTAATTAACTCGACAATCTCTGTAGGAAGGAGGGCCTAGCCTTCGAACAGAGACACCTAAAATTAACACACGTTAAATGCCAAGATAAAAAGAATCCTGCTCCTTGTATTAAATAATAAACTGAAGCTACAATCTCTGTCACATCTTATACAATAAAATCAATTAATTTCCCAACCCCTGGCTCGGAATAGTTCCCAACATTTATACATTCACAATCATAACTTCTACCCACTGATATCGGGCAGCCATGAAGATATCTGATCTTCAGGCTACCCCAGTTACAATACGTTGTTACACCTATGGGCAAGATAGAAGCAAAAAATATAGGAAGGTTGTTACTCAAGCCAGCAATGATATAACAAGATCAATCTAGAATATGCTCCATTGGATGCAGCTACCCTTGAGCAGCGACGCACTGTTGCATCTGAATCTGTTGCATTCAAGCCTGTTGCAGCCATCCTTGTACAGCTTGCATGGAATAGTAACCTTTGACAGCATCCTTTGTGTAGAGTTGGAATAGGTGGCAATCATCTCAGTAATGAATGTTCATCTCTCTCTTGACTCGTTCATCCTACTACACCTGTATTCTTTACATCTCAAATTATCTTTATAAAATTACCATATGTTAGCATAATCCAAGATATAGAGCCCTGATTACAACAATCATAAGTATTAATAAGATAAGACAATAATTAACCATACATGTATGAATTGAGGGATCAAGTGAAGGAAAACATATGTTTTGTGTATATAATGGAGTAAGATAAGGCAAAAAGAGATAGGTAAATGTGGTCAAAAAGGGGTCATTTCTGGGCCCAACAGTAGACGGTCCAGATTAATCAAGAGGAATTACGAAAGTTGATATTGAGAAGATCGATGATGCTGGATGATTTTCGGACAAAGAAAAGGGGATATCCACAAATCTGCATTATATCATAGATCGACGGACATAAGTGAACCCGCAAAGAAATCAACGGTTCATAAGAAAAGAGGAAGGAGGAAAGTGGAATACAAGGAATCACGGTCTAGAATAATATGGGTTTTCGCAAACCCGAAGTCCGAAAGGTGAAAATCGAAAGGAGAAAAGCGTAAGGTGGAGAATCACGAAAAGATTGTGGGAAATGTCATAGTTCTGCATTCCACATCGCGTGATCTGGAATATCGACGATCAGAAAGACATCCGTAAAATATCAAATGTGCAGAAATATTAGTGTGGAAAGCAGAAGGTGGAGAATTGCGAAATAAACATTTTGAGTTCTTAAGAACCCGCATGCCACAACCCACGATTTGGAAGATCAACAATCAGGAGACATCTGTAAAAGATCAACGGTGCAGAAAGACTAATTCAGAAAGAGAAAATCGGGAAATGATATTTGGAAAAAGTCACATATCTGATATATGATTTCCACCTTATATCAACAGTCATGAAGAGCTTGAAGGAGATCAACGGTGTGGAACGGTTGAGGTGGAAAGTTAAGTGCAAAAATACACTTTGAGAAATGTCATAGTTAGGCGATCCGTAGTCTAGGAGATCAACGGTCATGAAAAGATTGAAGGAGATCAATAGTGCGGAATGGTTGAGGAAAAAAGCTAAGTGTGGAAAGACATTTTGAGAAATGTCACATTTCGGCAACCCGCATACCAAATCCTATCTTTGATATACAGTCAAGAATAATCACATTATAAAATTAACAGCTTAGGATGGTTGTAGAGATGGAGAATGCGGAAAGTCACAACTAGAAAATTAAACAACAAATCAATTAACAGGGAATTAGCTTAGTTGTTTTGAAAAGGCACGATCGAAGAATGAAATGGTGCAATGGTGAAGAGATGCGTCTGCAGGAAACATGAAGGTATTTGTACACCGAGGGATGAGTGAGAGAAATTGTCTCTATGGTCCAGATGATAGAAGAAGTATCAGAGACCAGTGAGTGTGAGAGATATTGAAGGGGAAAGAAATATGGAATCTTACTAAAAACATATTAGGGTGGTAGGATGGCGCTAGGGTAGGAAACATGCCTGCAAGGGGTTGTATCCTTCTTCCAGTGGTAGATGGTAGATAGGGTGTCGTAGCATCCTTTCATTAGCAGATGATAAACCAGGGGGTCAGAGTCTTCTTCCAATGGTAGCTGGTAAATAGGGTGTCGTAGAATCCTTTCAGTAGCAGTTGATAAACCAATGGGTAGTATCCTCTTTCCAATAGCAACTGGTAAATAGGGTGTAATAATGATACTTTTCTGGAGTAGCGGGAAAAACGATTTTTAAATAACAATTTTGCAATAATAGGAAGTATTGGTGGTTTACCCAATTGAGCTTCCATGATAAATTTGTGTTCTATGTGTTCTTGTTGATTATATGTTTTAATAAGTAAATTAAAAGTGGTTCTAAATTTTAAAAAGTTACAATACTGATTCACCCCCCCTCTCTCAGTATTGATCAATATTTCAACATATGGTATCAAAGTAGGTTCCTTCACCATAGTTTAACCACTGGAAGGTAGATCGTATTTAAAACCACTAAGGATCAACAAGAAGGTTTAGCCACCAAGAGACCTCCATTGTTCACAAGAGAAAATTATGCTTACTGAAGTGTAAGAATGAAGTTCCATCTGATGTCCCTTTGATGGAAGGTTTGGGATGCAACTGAAAAGGAATATAAAAGAGATGACCAAGAACCTATAGACAATGTGTAACTAGGACAATATGAAGGTAATGCCAAAGCCCTAAATGCAATGCAAGACTTCCAAACAAGCCTGGGATAAGTTAAAAATGATCTATGAAGGAGCATCTAAATTCAAGGAATCCAAGCTTCTGAAATATAAAGGGAATTTTGAGAGCCTTAAAATGAAAGAAGAATAAAATATTGGGGAATATCCTATAAGAGTAGATGAGGTTGTCAATGCTATTAGATGTCTTGGTGAAATATTAAAAGAAAGAGAAGTGGTGAGCAAGGTAGTAAGAATATTTCCAATGAAGTATGACTCAAAAGTGTCCACTCTAGAAGAACGAGATGACCTTGATGACATGACAGTAGATGAACTAGATGGGATATTCACTGCATATGAGATGAGGACAGGAAATAATGAACCCTCAAGAAAAGAGGCATCATTTAAAGACCTATCCAAGAACCAATTAGAGAACCTACATAAATAAGATGCTCTCTTCATCAGTAAACTTGAGAAAGGTACTGGGAAATACAAAGGGAAGCTACCCTTGAAATGTTTTAACTGTGGAAGAATTGGACATTTTTCCAATAAGTGTCCTTACCCAAAAAAAGAGGAGAGTGATCGTGAAGAAACTTGATGTCATAAGGATAAGATCATGGGTCAGAATAAGTTTAAGAAAAATAAGAATAACTTTTATCCCAAAGAATATAGTGACGATGAAAGTGAATATGCAAAAATCCTATTTATAGGAACAACAAATTCATATGAGGAATTAGAAGTGGACATAGAAGCTCAATACATGGTTGTTGTTGATGAAATTAAAAAATGTAGGAAAATAAACAAAGTCTTGAAAGAGAAACTGTCAAAGTACCAAGAAGAAACAAATCAAATTATTATGGGCTTGAAGAACCAGCTTCAAGAGGCCAAGAAGACTAAAGAGGATCTAGTAGTTCTCCTCAGGGAGAGAATTCAAGATTCTAGAAAACTTGAAAAAGAGACTATTCAACTTAGAAAAGGGGTTGATGAAAAATGTATCAAATCAAAGTTTGAGAACGGCTCAAGGATCTTATATGATATCTTAAGTACCCAAAGAACATCAAATGATAAAACTGGTATGGGATATGACAAAGAAAAAGAGCTAGAATATTCCTCCTTCTCAAACCAAGGTGGAAATGAAAGAAGCTATGATGCACTAAAGAGTCATATTAAAAGGGAAGAAATCAAGAAATATGTTTCATCCTTCCATGACAAAGACATAACTAATGAGGCGTCTAAGAGACCAATAATGACAAACATATATCAATAGATCTTTTTGGGTCATTGTTACTCTTGTAATATTTTTGGCCATAAATCCCTGAAATGTGGAGCTTATGGAAAGAGTTATGAATATAAGAAGGATGTCTAGTAAACCAAAATGAAGAAATCATAACCATTTTGGACATCTTCAAAGATATGAGATAAAGTGTGTTGAGGCCTAGAAAATCGCAGGCGACAACAGCAAGGGATTCTCCCCAGTAAACGTTCCCAACTAGCCCATTACTGTCTGGTATGGGGAATCCATTCGGTTTGCGGTTCGACTACCGTAGGTCAAGTAACCAAAATAAAGGCTTTTGCCGGTTACGGACCGGTCCACCGTGTATATTTTAGTTTTTTAGTTTTTAGTATGATATGAAAGTGCCTATCTAAGAATGCACATTGATAGAGAATATGAGGAGTGGTCATAATGTGATGCTCGGGTTCTTACCTCTCGTCTTAACTCTCTCGCATCTAAATCACACACAACAAGAAAACTAAAAATAACTTAACTAAACTGTCCCTAGGGAGCGACATTATCATTTAATGAGTAATGTATTACTATTCATGCATTAAGAAAAATCACAGGTAGTTGTTCTATATTTCAAAACACATAAACATGAATAGATAGATGAACAACAAGATATCTCATTGTTTATGAAAATTAGTCATTACTCATAGTGGAAATTCCATAAAATAAACTAGAGAGCATTCATACAAGAACATAGGTTCAACAAGTTAGAACGATCTCACAGTTAATGGACAAAAGCTGAAAATGAAACAGTTCCCCTTCAACAACACCCATTGCACAGCATTTGAACATTCCACCAAAGATTTATCCAACAGGAAAAATTGTAATTATCTATTGTAAAAGGAAAAGTTCTTCTTACAACATGTTCTCACAAGTTTAGCTAGGAAAAAGCCCTTTCTTCCCTCTAACTTCCCTATATTTAAACAAAAAAGCAAAACCCCTAGGCTACCCCCCCCAAGGTGACCTTTGGGCTCCCCCAACCGTTTAATCTCACAATTTTGTTCTTTTGTGAGTGCTCATGATTCATATAATGTGTAACATTTTGGACTAAGACTTATGAGTACTTCATAAAACGGGATTAGCTTGATAACTGATGAACCTTTTCCAAGCCTAGGCCTTTGCTGCTATCGATTCTGCTTTGTCTTTTATTTGTCCTTTTTAAGATCCCGTTGATCTCATAACATCTCTGCCTATCAATTTTCATCCAACTCCCTTCTGCTTTGTCCTTCTTCACAACAGTAATCATCAAACTGGGTCTGGAGAATCTTCTAAGTCCGTCTGCAATTAAAACGAAAAATTCATCGTTAATTCGGATTGCATCTTTTCAAAAAAAGTAACCCATACTAACAATAAAACTACTCATCAAAAGTGAGGCCCTATACTACGCTCTCATCGCGAAAACCCCAAAACGATAAAAGCATCTAAAACCACCGCCACCCAAAAAAAAAGGGTAAAAACACACATAGAACAGGTGAGAAAACCCTCACCGGTGAGAAAAATCACTAAAGCATCGGCAGGATAGTCTTATTCATAGCCGCAAAGGTGGGCTTTAGACAGACAACAAGCTCCGCAACAAAATAAATGTCGGTGAAATAACTCAAAAAAAAAACCTACAGCATCAGACCTTGGAACCACTACAATGTCGAACAACTAATTCAAATAGGAGCTGCAACGGTGAAAACCGCATGGGCTAAGGGTTCCGCAATAATAAAAAACAATCGGTGAAAATCAAACCAACGACGAAAATCAAAACATCGGCAAAAAATAGAACAACCATGTCAGATGGTTAGTCCACTCCGGAGCCGCAATGGCAGGATTCAAATAGAATACGGCTTCCGCAAAACACGAAATCATTGACGATCGGAACAACCAAAGACTAATCCCCCGATCAAAATTCCAACACAGTTCCGATAGTGAAAAGAGCAAAATCATTTTAAAAGAAAACTGCAAAATCGACAAAAATAAGGGCTTCCGTCGAAGTGCTCGCAATCTGCCATCCAAAATGGTGGCCACACAAAGGACTTATGCTCCGACGGTGATGAGACAAAAAATGCCGATATGAATATAAAATGAGAAACACGTCGGCGAAGAACAAGGCTTTGGATCGGGCCATTCGTTATTGAGCTTTCGCAATGGCGGCTGCGTAAAAAACTACCGCCCCAATTCACAGTTCGATAAGCTTCCGACAGTGAAAAAGGAAATCATCCATAATTCAAAACATCAGCAGACAAGGATAGTCATTCAAATTTCCGAAAATGGTAAACAATTTACCCCAACTCAAACTCAAGATTCAAACTATAGCAGAAGACAACATAGTTCAGCAATTCAAAACAAATCCAAGCAAGACAAAATTTAAAAGGAGGGTCCAAAATTTTAAAAATTTAGGAAACAGTTGCAGCTGCAAAAATTGGCGACTACCTGGTGAACCCAGATCTCTGGACAATTTCTTCCTTGAGTAACAGAATGTTTAACAATAAAATCATGTTGAATTCCTCTAGATGTCTAGATTTCCCAAATGGCAACTGTATGTACTTTTAATCATTGATGATAGTTCAATTAGGAAAATGGAAACCAGGATTTCAAAGTCAAGATAACTCTTTTGAGGCCAGGAATATGAGTTTCATTTATTACCTATGTCTTCAGGTAGCTTCCAGCTTGGACACCATAGGATTGTAACATATGGTAAACAGAAATATTCGTTTGTTCCTCATTCCCATGCCATTTTACACTTTAAGTGCTTTTGGAATTTTGTCCTTTCTTTTGAGTTCTCCTGCATGCCTTTCTTTCTGAATTTTTATTCAAGCTCCTCTATCCATAATGTCCTTTTGTGTGAGAGATGTATTTAATTTTCAGCTCACGGATGGAGAAGAACTTTTGGCAATTTTGTACTTATATGGTTCAGTACTTCGTTTTGATACATATAGCTTTCTTAGGAGATTTTTGACTCTTATTTTCCTTTTGGCTTTCAATTCTTGGCATGGGATTATTTATATATAATATACCGTTTACCTTGCTTCCTTTCCATGGGTCTTTTGCTGTCACCCCCTAGGACATTTTTAAATGTGAGATGGATGGTGCCTAGAAATAGTATTCCAGACTTTTGATCCTAAGTTATTTTACAGGGATTAAGTAGGACTTGAATGTGTTCATAGACATTAAGGAAAACTATTAAACTAGAAGAAATTCTTTCAGATAACACAATAGTACAAAGTCTTATAATCAAGGATTCTAGTTAATCCAGAATTCTGATGTCCTCCATGCAACCAAAAGTTTGCCTCCTTTTATTTAAATCAATCAAAATCTAAACTAAAGCAAAACAGAAATAAAATAAATCAAAATAGACAATCAAATCATTTTATTTATGCATAAAACAAAAAACAAAAAATCAGGAAAAATAAGGTTTGAGAACCAAACCATTTAATGGTAAGTTCTCTTCCCACCCCTATAAGTCTTGCAATTTGTAGGTTGATGGGCCAAGTTTTGCTGCAATCTGAAAAGGGCCTACCCATAACTATTGAAACTTCGTGTGCTTCCCCTTCTCATCATGCGGGTTATCCCACTTAAGAACCAGGTCTCCCATTTCAAATTCCTTTGTTCCAGCTTTGTGCTTATCAAACCACCTTTTCACTACTTCCTGTTGTTGCTTAAAACGTTCTTTGGCCCTGGATCTAGACTCTTCCACCTTCAAAAGATTATAGATTCTAATTTGCAGGATTTCATTATCTATGCCTCTAGACTCTTGGGCTATTATGGAAGATGGTAGCATAAATTTAGGAGGAAGTATAGCCTCTTTCCCATAAACAAGGGTATATGGTGACACACCTAAATAATTCTTGGGTGTGACCCTATCAGCGCAAAGAGTATTCGATAGTGCTAAATGCCAACTTCTCTGGTTTTCTATCAGAGTCTTTTTTAAGATCCTAATCAGATTCTTGTTTGTAGATTCTGCCAAACCATTCTTTTGGGGGTAGTAGTTGGCAGAATAATGCAACTTAATTTCTTTTTCATGAGCAAATGCAATTAATCTAATAGAAGAAAAATAAGTAGCATTATCGAAAGCCAAGGAAATTGGAATCCCAAACCTGGTCATAATATGGTCTTGCAAGAAATCCATGACCGCATCTTCATTGACCTTACGTAGCGGAATGGCCTCAACCCATCTAGTGAAGTAGTCAGTTTCCATTAAAATATATTTATACTGAAAGGAATAATTTGGTTTTATTTCTCCAATGATATCAATTCCCCACTGCTCAAATGGTTCCGTTATCATCACAGGATTCAATGGTCCTGCTGCTTTGGCTTGTCTTCCCCCACACCTCTGGAAGATATCACACTTTCTAACATGGGCATGAGCATCCTTGAACAGCGTGGGCCAATAGTATCCAGATCTGAGAATCTTGTGGACTGTCGTATCTCCGAAAAAATGGCCTCCAGCAGGCCCATCATGTAACTCTGTTATGACCTTTTTGCGTCTTCTTTCTCTAAGAATCTAAGAAGGACTCCATCATAATTCTTCCTGAATAAAATTCCAACAATGATCTGATATGCAGCTGATTTAAGGCTCAACGCTCTTCGCTGTTTAGAATTCCAATGTTCTCGCAACAATCCTTCCTGAAGGTAATGAAAAAGGTCTCGGTACCAGGAATCTGGAGCTATGAAAAGAGGACATACATCCATCATATGTAATTCAACTTCATTTTCCCAATCATTTTCTTCATTGTTTTTACCTTTAGCCATTAATTTGCACAGTCCTTGCCCTTTAACTATGCACGCTGGTTTGAATTCGAGGTCATATTCTTGTAAAACTGTTACCTAGTTGCCTCTTCTTTCTCCTAATTCCTTTTGTACGAAAAGAGACCTCACAACTGGGTGTGGAACTATTACCTTAGTCCGGTTCTTAAGTATGTACGACTTGAATTGTTTTACCACTTTAAAGACTGCATAAGCTTGTTTATCTACCACTAGGTAATTCAATTCAGCCCCCTGTAGACCAATGCTCATAAATGATATGAAGAACTCATCTCCCCCATCTTCCTTCTGAATAAGCACCACTGCTAGTGAATCGTTAGAAGCGAAAGTGTACAAAATAAAATCCTTCTCAAAATATGGATTTTTGAGAGAGGGTGCATGAGCAATAGATGTCTTTATTTTACTGAATGCATTCTTCTCTACATCAGTCCACTTGAATTGTACACTTTGTTTCACCATTTGCTGCAAAGGTTTAACAATTTGAACGAAATCCAGCACAAACCTTCGCACGAAATTTATTGTCCCCATGAATGATTGCATCCCTTTTTTGTTATGGGGTAATGGGATCTATTCAATAGATTTGATCCTTTCTGGGCCTATGGAGATCCCCTTTGTAGAAACCACGTGACCCAGTAGCTTTCCTTCTATAACAACAAACACACATTTCCTTGGATTCAGTGAGATGCTGTATTTTCGACAACGTTCGAAAATTTGTTTTAAATGGAATGCGTGTTCTTATCTCTTCTTTGAAAATATCGTTGCATAATCAAGATGCACTACAACACTACGGCCAATTAGACCGTGGAAAGCTATATCCATAGCCCTCTGGAAAGTAGCTCCAGCATTAATGAGTTCGAAGGGCATCCTTTTGTAAGCAAAAGTTCCCCATTTTGTTCTGAATGTACTCTTAAGTCTGTCTTCTTTAGCTACTAACACTTGATTGTAGCCAGAGAATCCATCTAATAACGAAAATAAATCAGAACCCGAAACCATCTACAATATCTGTTCCATGGGCGGGGCTGGATAGTTGTCTTTGTTTGAAGCATGATTTAGGTTTCTGAAATCCACGCATAGTCTGATTTCTCCAGATTTCTTCCTTACTGGTACCAAATTTGAAACCCATTTTGAGTGTCTAACTTTGAATATAATTTTGGAATCAAATAATTTCTTCACTTCACTCTGAATTAACGACTCCAGTTTTGAATGCATCTTCCTCAAAGGTTGCTGATAAGGCTTGACTCCAGATCTAATAGGAATGATGTGTTGTATAATCTTGGTATCATATGTTTTAAGTTCTTCATATGTCCAGGAAAATACATCTTTGTACTGTTTGAACAAACTAATGAACTTATTTCTTTCACCCGGGGAGCAACACTTTCCCAAATTTACATATTTGGGTTTAACTTTAGTTCCCAAATTTATCAGCTCGAATTGCAAAGACAAGATGTGAGTCTTGACATTTGTTGGTCTTCTGAACTTGTTGTCTAAATAAAACATCCGCTCTAAAGTCCTGACCCCTTTAGAAATGAAGTTGTCAAATTTTAACTCAGCTTGGTGTTCCTCGTCATCGATAATTGCCCCTTTGAAAGTTTCATCATTCATTAAGCATTCCAAGATTTGTTGATCATCATCAAAAAACTCGTAGATTAGTAATCATGTCTGGAACTGAAGGCCTGAAAAGTAATTCAATAGAACACTTGTTATTTGTAGGAACAATCCTTGCAGCCGAGGTAGCTAACAAGTCAGCTGCTGCATTCTTAAGTCTAGGAATGGATAAAATATTAAATGCATAAAAAATTGTCAACAAATCCCATACTTCATTCTGATAAGCTTTTAAATGAGGTGAGATGCAATGTATCTGTTTTCGAATCTGTTTTACAATTATTTCAGAATCCCCATATACTTTCAGATTTTCTACTTTTAATTCAATTGATTTCCTTAGTCCTTGAACTAATGCTTCATATTCGGCTTTGTTATTGGTACATTCAAACTCTAATCTACATGAAAGAAAATGTTTATTCTTCTTTGGATCAATCAGGACATAGCCAGCTCCTGACCTTCCAAAGTTTTATATCCATCAAAAAAAAGTGTCCAAAAACTATCTACTTCTATTGTACTTGAATCAACAACTACATCTGAAACTAATTCTACTATTTTACAGTCAAAATCATCAGCCCCGTGAAAACCAAAGGAGATCAGGCTATGTGTCTAGTGTGCCGCTAACTTCTTCCGCTTGGTATTTTCCCAGTTCTAATTCAATGAAGTAATTCCCCAATACAGAATTCACTGGTTCATTCTTACCCTCCAGCTGAGTAACATTGTGCTTCATGTGGGGCTCTCTTAATACTTTAATTTGATTAGGACTTCCCTTATAAGGCAACCACAGATGTGACCAATCTGAAGCAAAATACCTATTTAGCTTTGCTAACCAATCCCCACTCAAAACAAGTCCATAAGCTTTAGGTATTTCTGCTACTACAATATCTATGAACTGACATACCTTTTCATTTGAAGATAGTCGAATCAAAACATCCTCCATTTCCCCAATCACCTTCACATTTGTTCTGTCTAACTGAATAACCTGCCAGGTAGATGGTTTAGGCTGTCCATTTATCTTTTTGCAGATTGAAAGCGGCATAACATTTACTGATGCCCCTAAGTCCACTAAATAGTTGTGTACGTTATGGTTGAAAATTTCAAAAGTTAGGAGAAATGGTGGAGTTTTTCATTTAGGCTTACCTCCCACACTTGCTTCACCAATTTCCTCTTCTTTCGGTTGATTGTTAGTGGGAAGCTTTTCTTCAAGTATCTCAAGTACTTTTAACAATCTTTCTTTTTGTTGAGGCATATTACACATTTCAAATAGCGAGATATTTTCCTTAGCCCTCGTAATATCTTCCACAATGTCATACTCCATCTTATGCTCTTTGAGATTCTTTTTTACATCATCAATCTTCTCTTCAATGGGCTTGATAGGCATTGTGATTTGCTTTGGATCCTAACTCGTAATGGTGAATTCAGGTATTTTATCAGTTGTGGTGCTTTTTCTGAATTTTCTTTACGTTCTCTTGAAGTCTCTTAATTTTTCGGATTACTGATATGTCTTTACTTAACAAGCCTTGACTTCTTGATGTCACATTTGTTTCTGTTGTTTCTTCCTCTTTCGTATCAAAAAGTGAGACACAGTCCCATAAAACCAGAGCATCATCTTCTTTTTTTTCTGTGGGTTTACTATTCTTTTCTTCTTCATTATCAGATTCTGTTAATTTAGAGTCCAATAGCTCATTCATAACTAATGTCATCGAATTTATCCATTGAGGGCAATTTTTTTCAGAATGGGGCTGCTAATGAAAGGTGCAAAAATTATCCATACCTACCTCTGTCAAGTTCATTGTTGCAGGACTATGTGGAGGAGGTTTATGTTAACTGTTGTCCTCTCTCCTCTTATAGTAAGGCTTAAAAGATTTCTAAGTTTCCTTTTCTTTTTCCAAATCTATTATTCTGTTAGATAGCTTCCGCATCATTTTCACCATCCCCTCAAAGTCATGTGACTGCTCTTCCTTAATCTTAGTAAATAATAAGGCTTTCTCTCCAAAAAAAAATTATACCGACTATTCAGGATAGTCTTCTATGCTCTCTTTTTCAGCTTCTACTCTCTCCGCCTCTTCATATGTTTTTGACAACGTAGGTTTGACTTGCATCTTGGAAAACATGGCCAAGTCAGGCCCTAAAGCTAAAGTATAATACTCAATCAGAACTTTATCAGAGGGCTTATCAGCTGCAGAGAAATTCTTAAGATAAGCAGCAAACCTTTGGGTAAAACTATGCACCTTTTCTTTTCTTTCTTTCTTTAAAGCGCACAGTCCTTTCATGAGAGCTGCATGATTTTTCTATGCCGCATATTTACTTCTGAATATCCTTTCAAAAGTGTCCCAATCTAGGATTGAGTTTGCAGGCAGACCAAAATACCATGAGGCTGCTGCTCCTTTAAGGGTATGTGGAAAAAATATGTAGACTACATCTTCGTGTTCTCCAGCGTTTAGTCCTTCTATGGCCAAGTAGAAACTTTGCAAGTGATCATCTACTAAAATCTTTTCACTTGGGTCAAATTTGAGCACCATTTTCTCAAAATCCTGAGGTGAGTCATGCAAAGGAGGTGCTAGGTTTAAAGGTGATCTGGAAGCAGGTGGTGGATTTGGTGGGTTAGGTGGCTGATTAGCGTTTACACCCGCCATGAGTCTGGGTGGAGAGTGAGGTGGTGAATGAACAGGAGTATGAACAGGTGAACCATAAGGTGTATTTGGGCCTACTTGATTCAAAGGCTGTATAACTTCCTGTAAGGTTGTTTCTACAAGTTCTTCCAAATATCCAACCAACACTATGTCTTCCAATATAGGACGGTATTTTTTCTTATACTCTCTTCTAGGTAAATCAGGGATAATCGGTAATCCTCCAATACTTTTCACATATTCCCAAGTATGTCTTCTCAGATTATTAACTACTTCATTATCGAATGAATACAAATGTTCTTTACCCTTCTCTTCAGGAATTGGATTGGGAAACAAACTGTTTTTAGAACTGTCACTGGTAGAATAATCTCGAGAAAATGGGTTTCCTCGGCCAGCCATGCACTGGCAGCCCTCTTTCTAGTGCCAAAAACTGTTGAGGCCTGGAAAATCGCAGGAAACAATAACAAGGGATTCTCCCCAGTAAACGTTCCCAACTATCCCGTTACTGTTTGCTATGGGGAATCCGTCTGGTTTGCGGTCCGGCTACCGTAGGTCAAGTAACCAAAATAAATGGTTTTACCGGTTACGGCCCGGTCCACCGTGTATATTTTAATTTTTTAGTTTTTAGTATGATATGCAAGTGCCTATCTAAGAATGCAGATTGATAGAGAATACGAGGGGTGGTCACAATGCGATGTGCAGGTTCTTACCTCTCGTCTTAACTCTCTCGCATATAAATCACACACAGAAAGAAAACTAAAACTAACTTAACTAAACTGTCCCTAGGGAGCGAGATTATCATTTAATGAGTAATGTATTACTATTCATGCATTAAGAAAAATCACAGGTAGTTGTTCTTTATTTCAAAACACATAAACATGAATAGATAGATGAACAACAAGATAGCTCATTGTTTATGAAAAGCATTCATTACTCATAGTGGAAATTCCATAAAATAAACTAGAGAGCATTCATACAAGAACATAGGTTCAACAATTTAGAACGATCTCATAGTTAATGGACAAAAGCTGAAAATGAAATAGTTCCCCTTCAACAACACCCATTGCACAGCATTTGAACATTCCACCAAAGCTTTCTCCAACAGGAAAAATTGTAATTATCTATTGCAAAAGGAAATAGTTCTTCTTACAACATGTTCTCACAAGTCTAACTGGGAAAAAGTCCTTTCTTCCCTCTAACTTCCCTATATTTAAACAAAACAGCAAAACCCCTGGGTGACCTTTGGGCTCCCCCAACCGTTTAATCTCACAATTTTGTCCTTTTGTGAGTGCTCATGATTCATATAATGCTTTACATTTCGGATTAAGACTTATGAGTACTTCATCAAACGGGACCAGCTCGGTAACTGATGAACCTTTTCCAAGCCTGGGCCTTTACTGCTATCGATTCTGCTTTGTCTTTTATTTGTCCTTTTTAAGATCCTATTGATCTCAGAACATCTTTGCCTATCACTTTTCAGCCAACTCCCTTCTACCTTGTCCTTCTTCGCAACAGTAATCATCAAAATGGGTCTGGAGAATATTCTAAGTCCATCTGTAATTAAAATGAAAAATTAATTATTAATTCGGATTGCATCTTTTCAAAAAATGTAACCCATACTAACAGTAAAACTAATCATCAAAAGTGAGGCCCTGTATTGTGCTCTCATTGCAAAAACCCCAAAATGATAAAAGCATCTAAAACCACCGCCACCCAAAAAAAATAGGGTAAAAACACACAGAACAGGCGGGAAAACCCTCACCGGCGGGAAAAATCACTAAAGCATCGGCAGGATAGTCTTATTCACAACTGCAACAGTGGGCTTCAGACAGACAACAAGCTCCGCAACAAAATAAACGTCAGTGAAATAACTCTAAAAAAAAAACCTTCAGCATCGGACCTCGAAACCACTACAGCGTCGGACAACTAGTTCAAATAGGAGCCGCAATGTCGAAAGCCGCATGGACTAAGGGTTCCGCAATAATAGAAAACAATCGACGAAAATCAAACCAACGACAAAAATAAAAACATCGGCAAAAAATAGAACAACCATGTCGGATGGTTAGTCTGCTCCGGAGCCGCAACGACGAGATTCAAATAAACTACGGCTTCCGCAAAACACAAAACCATCGACGATCGGAACAACCAAAGACTAATCCCCTGATCAAAACTCCAACACAGTTTCAATAGTGAAAAGAGCAAAATCATTTTAAAAGAAAATCACGAAATCGGCAAAAATAAGGGCTTCCATCGATGTGCTTGCAATCTGCCATCCGAAACGGCGGCCACACAAAGGACTTATGCTCCGACGGTGATGAGAGGAAAAATGCCGATATGAATATATAACGAGAAACACTTCAGCCAAGAACAAGGCTTTGGATCGGGCCATTCGTTATTGAGCTTTCACAATGACGACTGCATAAAAAAATATGGCCTCGATTCACAGTTCGATAAGCTTTCGACAACAAAAAAGGAAATCATCCATAATTCAAAACATCAACAGACAAGGATAGTCATTCAAATTTCTGAAAATGGTAAACAATTTACCCCAACTCAAACTCAAGATTCAAACTGTAGCAGAAGACAACATAGTTCAGCAATTCAAAACAAATCCAAGCAAGACAAAATTTAAAAGGAGGGTCCAAAATTTTAAAAATTTGGGAAACAGTTGCAACTGCAACAAAGTGTTACAGATGTAATAAATTTGGACATGTGGCTAGAGAATGAAAACTAAGAGTGTTTTAGTAGAAGCTCAAAAACAGTGGAAGAAGATGGAAGTTGTGAAGCAACAAGATCAAAGATTCCCCAAACATGAAGGGAAATTCTATGGGTAATGTCATTGTTGTCATAAGTTTGGTCATAAGGCTGCTAACTACATAACCAATGAAAAAGATCAAAGTTTGAGAAGGAAACAAGACACAAACATAGAAGATAATAAAGGACAAGTAAGCAGGATACCTCATGGGAAGATATGGAAGAAAAAGTCAGACTACGAGAACTCAAAAGAAACAAAAATTTCAAACATCGGTGATGTATTCAAAGATGATGATGAGCATAATAGTGCCATAGATAAAAATGACATCCATTATGAGGACAAGCAAGATGAAGATGAATGTGATGAAGAAGGATATAGTGATGATTGTGCGATTATTTTCTAAATAACTCTCATGACTTAAAGAGAACCCTAAAACTAACATTACGAGGGACCATATACTCAGTGGGAGTTAAAGTCAAAAAATTGCAATTGGTATCAAAAAAATTCAATTGGTATCTAATGTTGAAGTATGCTGAAATCCATCTTCCTCAAAGACAATGGATGATCAAGGTTAAATGCTAAGATTGGTGTATGGTTGACATAGAGAAAGTGTAAGGAAGTTCTTTATAAAGTTCTCTCTAAAAAATTGTAGCAAAGCTTGATGTTATCTCAGACCAAGGATTATGGGAAGACCTCTTAAGAAGAGAGAGTTACATAATAAAGTTGTTTAAAATAAAAGAAGGAAAAGTGTAATACTGAGTGTAAGCTCAGTCACAAAAATATTGACAAAGGAGAGGAAGTACAATGACAGGGGGAGTCCATGAATCTATCATTCAAATTATCATTCAAAAACCTGTTGCGAGAAAGGAAATGTTAATATAAATGATAATACATTGCTTAGTACCAAGTCCAGTTAACAAAGGAGAGATATGATGATAGGGTGATTTGTCAGAAATAAGAAAGACAAGAAATCCTCAATAGCATAACTAATTATCCTTTGTCATTGTTGTCAAAGGGGGAGAATGTTTAGATGTTTCCATAAATGCCAAAGTGGGAGATTGTTGAGAATGTACTTGTCATTGATGTCAAAGGTGTTCAGGAATGACAAAGGAGTAACCGATAGATATGGTAACAGAATGAGTTCAGGAATGAAAAAAGGAAAAGGTTGAGTGTATGATTGTATGAGTGAAGAGAGAGTGTGGAGTGGAGAGTGCAGAGACTGTGTGTGAAAAAATTGTACCTTTGGTTAAGTTGGATGAAGAACAGATTTTACTTTGCAAGTATTTGACTCTCTCTATGTGTATGTATGTCTTTTGAAATATGAGATAAGTATAGGAGATCGAAATTGTCCATGCGTAGAGCGTTGCAGAAAGGAATTGATCATTCCACTATCAATTAAATCACAAATTTAAATATTTGCATCTTGGATAGATCAATGGTTGAAAAGGGATTTCATAGTTAGAAGATGTTCTTGAGATAAGCCTAAACCAATCGCCATATGACTGAGGATTGTGCGGTGGATATTAAAGGTCGAATAAGATCAATGGCTGAAGAAGATTCCGCTGATAAAAGAGAGAGGAGGATAAAAGGTGAGTCGAGTTGTGAAATTAGAACTAATCGTTGGAAATCAGATTGAGATCAACAATTGAGATCGATCATTAAAATAGATCAACGACACATAGCAATTCAGCTGGGTGGAGTTCCGTGTTTTGGAAAACTTTTGATGTGCGCAAATTTTTTATGAAATATGCTTCATCATATTTGAAGTCCATCGTTGATCTGGTGGGGACACAGATCTAACAATCCTTAAGGATTCTGCTGATTCAACTAGTAAGGTGGTTAACAGCAGACGTTGGATGCAAAATTTTAACGTAATCTGCTCTATAGTATTTGGAGTCCATCATCGATCGAGGTAGATCAAAATATAATGGTATTAAACAATTTCACAGATTCAACTAGCAGGTGAGTTAACGTTCTAGATAGGAGCAAAATTTCATTGAGAAATAGCTTACTAACAACGTGGACGGTCCAGATTAGTCAACAAAAATTACGAAACTCGATCTTGAGAAGATCGACAATGGTGGATGATTTTCGCACAAAGAAAAGGGGAGATACACAAATCTGCTTTAGATCATAGATCGACGGATGGAAGTGAACCGACAAAGAAATTAAAGGTTCATAAGAAAAGAGAAAGGAGAAAAGTCACAAGATGAGGAATCAAGGTATAGAATAATATGGGTTTTCACAACCCAAATTCCAGAAGGAAGAAAGAGGAAGGCGAAGAATCGAAAAATAATACAGGAAATGTCATAGTTCTGCAATTCGCGTCGCACGATCCGGAAGATCGATGGTCAGAAATACATCCATAAAAGATCGACGATGCAGAAATATTAGTGCGGAAATCAGAAGGTGGATAATTGTGAAAGCATCGTTTTGATTTTTTGACAACCCGCATTCCATAACCCGCGATCCAGAAGATCGACAGTCGGGAGACATCCGTAAAATATCAATGGTGCAGAAAGACTGATTCAAAAAGTGGAAACCAGGAAATGATATTTGAAAAAATTGACATATCCGATATCTGATTTCCACCTCATATTAACGGTCATGAAGAGCTTGAAGGAGATCAATGGTGTGGAATGGTTGAGGAGGAAATCTAAGTGCGAAAATACACTTTGAGAAATTTCATAGTTTGGTGATTCGCAGTCTGGGAGATCAATAGTCACGAACAGATTAAAGGAGATCAATGATGTAGAATGGTTGAGGCATAAATCTAAGTGTGGAAAGACATTTTGAGAAATGTCACATTTCGACAATGGGCATACTGCATCCTATATTAGATCTATGGTCAGGAAGAAGCTCGATATAAAACCAATGGCTCAAGATGGTTATGGAGATGGAGAATGTGGAAGGTCACTACTAGAATATTAAACAACAAATTGATTAACAAGGAATTAACTTAGTTGTTTTGAAAAGGCACGATCAAAGAATGAAATGGTGCAATGGTGAAGAGATGCATCTGCAGGAAACATTAAGGTATTGATACATAGAGGGATGAGTGAGAGAAATTGTCTTTGTTGTCCAGATCATAGAAGAAGTAGCAGAGACTAGTGAGTGTGACAAATATTGAAGGGGAAATAATTTTGGAAGATTACTGAAAACATATTAAGGTGGTAGGATGGTGCTAGGGAAGGAAACAAGCCTACAGGGGGTTGTAGACTCCTTCCAGTGGTAGCTGGTAAATAGGGTGTCATAGCATCCTTTTAGTAGCAGTTGATCAACTAGGGTGTCATAGACTCCTTCCAGTGGTAGCTGGTAAATAAGGTGTCATAGCATCCTTTCAATAGCAGTTGGTAAACCAGGGGGTAGTAGCCTCCTTCGAGTAGTAGCTGGTAAATAGGATGTAATACCATCCTTGTCTTTAGTAGCAGGAAAAACTATTTGTAAATAATAATTTTGTAGTAATAGGAAGTATTGGTGGTTTACCCAATTGGACTTCCATGATAAATTTTTGTTCTATGTGTTCTTGTTGATTATATGTTTTAAGAAGTAAATTAAAAGTGGTTCTAAATTGTTAAATGTTACAATACTGATTCACCCGACCCTCTTAGTATTGATCGATATTTCAACATATTATTCATTATTTGCAGCCTGATCACCCTTTACCCTAGAGGAAACCTCTACTCGAGTGTCCTCATCCTGCAAGTGTTTCCTTGCATTGATCATAGGTATGTTTCATTGCTTGGAACCATTTTTCTTCCCTGCGACACGTATTTCCTCTCTTTTGTACTATAAGCATGTTTTATTCTTTTTCAAGATTTCCTAATATAAAAAATACAATAAATAAACATAAAACAAAGGATAAGAAATGATATTATCTTATGTTTCCAGTTGTTGTATCACATTTTAACATATCACATTTTTTGACTCCATCCATCATGGGATGGGTTTTAGTATGGACTTAGGGAGATTTAGTAATTATTTATAGCTCACTCCATCAATTGGTTAAGCTTCCAATCCTTATGGAGCCTCCTTTGATTCCTCCTGCATCACAAAGTTACATCAGTATTCATTGTTGAGTCTATGTTGCCTAAGTTTATCCATCTACCTTATGCTCTTGTTCAAAAGAATTTTATATCCTAAGTCGGCCATTTCTTAGTTCTATTGACTTTGCTTGTCAACAATTTTATTCATTGGCTACTATTCATAGGGTCTCTTTCGCATGCTACTTGGATATAGTATGCGCAAGAGAGACACATGGTTACTGGTTTGTGCACATCTTATTCATATAAGTTATTCCAAACCATTCATCCTAACTATGTACCTCATGTCCGTTGATAGTGGATTCCCTAATTCCCTCCTTCTAGCAGATTCCATTCCATCGACATTAGATCATCTATTTTGGAATCATGATTTAGAGTCAATTGAGTTCCTTGAGACTTGCAGTTATCAGTGGCAAGTTCTCTCGTAATTGACAATTGGGAATATATCAATGTCTCTTGATAGATGGATTCTTCAATTGTTTGAACTCAACACCTCTATTCACACTTGTTGAATGTACTTACTAACATTGACACCCATTTTCATCATTGGTGGGTTTCTTTGTGTTTGTTAATAGTATACCTTAGTGATCGATAATTAGACGATGTTTCATCATGTTCGACTCCAATACCTTTATTTATTCACAGGATGGGACATGTCCCATCAGTGGTTTGTGTAGAAGACCTCAAACTATGGTGACATTCTCATATATGCTACTACTTGTGATTGAGACAACACATATGGGACTTCAGTTCTCACGACAAAGCAGTTGTATTTCAGCCTATACCAATTTTCTTCACTGAGTTTGGAGACCAGACTCCACTATATATTGTATGTGGCTGAGACCATTTATGAAACATGTCTATTATGTACTTCCTGTTCATGGACATTATATGTATATGTACTTGGGACTGTTATATACTTCAAATCCGCAGTCATGTATTCAAAGTGGCTAGTTCTTTTGGCCGAGTCTTCACTACTCCACTTCTAGGATTGATAATGTATTTCAGGTATCATAATTCTCCCTCTGGCCTGACAAATTAGGGTGAATATGTTATAACATGATTTTCCACACCTTATGCAACATGCCTTAATGTCCTGCCCTATCCCTCTGTAGATTCATCAAACATCCCTTGCTCAGAACATCCCTGATGCCCAATGGAAACCCTAAAAAACACATTTTTGATGATACATGCAGGTGAACAACTTTCCATCCTTCGTACACATAGCCTGCTCCACTACAACCCACATACATCATTATTTGTGATCAAAATTATAAAAAAAATGTGTTTTCCATGACAATCAATGGTGGTTATGATCCATGACCTTCCATATGTTGTTAAACGCTTCAATTTGACCCTCCATCTCCAATTTGAGGGCTATATATTGAGCCATTGTGATGCATTGGAAGACGAGAAACTTTGAGAGCAAGTAAACTATAGCGAAAACTTTCCCCATTGCCATTATCTTCAGTATGCTTCCCTTTATCCTTGTTGATTGAACCTTTTATCTTCATCTCCTAATATCTCCATTGTCTTTTTGATTTTTCCTTTGCATAGAGGATTGAAGTGGTGGATGTCTAGGTGGAGGAACTTGGTTTCTTGGCTCTGACAAGTTGATGAAAGAGGTTGTCACTTTATACTTATGTTTTTACATTAAAAGAAATACTTTTTTCTCATCCAAATTCATGTGCAAAATTTTATGTGGATTTCCATGGGTATATTTGCTTTATACATGTTAAATGGATTATGCTAGAGTAGATGCTAACATTTCATATATATCTTATATGCTTGGATATATTTGTTGTTGAGGACAAGTTGTAGGTCAGAAGAATTGGATCAAAATCTCAACGATGGTATTCTTCACATGTCTGTTTGAGGTATGAGCCCTATCCTTTGTTTTTATTATTTTACATTTATATGACATACTTGGGAATAGAGTTTATTTCTGGTGTCACTCTATCTGTTGTGGTCTACCCCAAACCATAGGAATATTTTCTCCATAAAAAATGCATTAAACATCTACTGAAAGAAGGAACTGATAGTTAAATAGGGGACAGTGTAAAGTCAGTGTGGTCATCCTTACGTTGCCTAGACTATTATGTCTATGGGTAGTCATGGTTCCTAGGCAAAGAGCTTGATGTAAGAATGGAAGGGGAGGAATACATCTACCAAAAGTATACGCACGTCAATCCTTTTGGGAGGAGGTTCCACACTGCATCAATCATGTTATAGAGGATACAAAAGCATGGTCTCTAGAAAAGGAGGAAAGGGAGCATAATGTGTAGGATGAGAATAATTCGTTATTGGATTGACTAGAAGATCCTTACAAGAGTGTTGATGGATAGAGAACACATGCAAGCAGAGATTCTCAATACAATTGGAAAGCTCCAAGATGAATTAGATAGCATACACAAACAAATAGATGACCTTGTAGAAGTTGCTAGTTCTCCATTCTAGGTGGCAATCACCGGGTGTAAACACACTCGTGCCACTGGCATATATCCATTTATTCTAATGGGAATCAATCGGACTATTGAGTTCACGTTTTTAGTTCTTCATGTCACAAGTATGCAACTAGTTAATAAGTTGAATCTCTTTTCTTGGTCTAAAACTATATTTAATCCTAAAAAATTAATGGCTCAAAGATAGACCTGACTTCCCAATCAAGGGCAAGTTTTGAGACTCTTCTAGGTTGACGAAAATAGTAGTTGGCTTCTTCAACCAGACTAATAATTATCTATTGATTGACTTGGTTTCCAAGTAGTAGGTCAACCATATAGGTTTTTGTATCGTATACATAAATTTCTATTAATGAAAAATATTGTCTCTAGTTTAAATAACAAAACTAATAGAATTGTTTAAATATTTATGTTAATTCAAAATAATTTTAATAAATCATATATATATGTGTGTGAGAGAGAGAGGGAGGGAGAGAATTTATACAAATATCTATCTTAAATATGGATTTATTAAGCATATATAGAAATTGAATCCTTTATTATATTTAAAGAATTAATAATAAAAATTTATTTTCATCATTTAATTCAATGCTATGTATTAAATCTTTCATATTTAATGATAAAAATTCTACACCTTAATTAATTTGATTTCCTTTATAGATAATATTTTAAGATAGAATTATATTGATTTTATTTTGTAGGTTTTATGTAAAATTTAAAATTGAATTGACATAGGTTGTTAAATAGCTTTTTTTTATGTTGTCATAAAACATATACTCTCTCACAATGGGCTATAAAGTATATCTTTTTTTTTTGGCTAATGGGAAGAACCATCTGACTAGGAGGTTTTCCATTGGAAAAGTTACCACCAACTAGGGGCATCTAAGCCATCAAAGCTATAAAGCATATCACTTACTCTAAATGAAATGAATATATTTCTTATTGCAAATAAAACCAACATAGATCCATCTTAAATCCTGATATATATTTTTTAACTTTTTACACATTCAAAAATATTTACTCATGAATAATAACGATGATTAAATTAACATAATATATATGTATTTTTTATTAAAACATATGTAATTTTTTTAAGCATACATACTTTATTATGCCAAGTTACATAATGTTATTTGACAACATCTCCCCCATACTATTTTTTATTTTGATATTTATTTTATTAATATATGTAATGTTATATAATTTTAAGTGACAACATTTCCCTATACTAATTTTTATTTTAAAATTTATTAAAATATGTAATGTTATATAACTTTATATGACAACATCTCCCTCATGCCGAATTATAAAGCACCTTGTTAATAAATATTGAATATCAAATTTATGCTCTAATTTAAAATAAATGACACTAATTTAAAATTACAAATAAAATTTAATTTCTCTTTTTTAATGTAAAAAAACATTTTGTTAAATAAATTATAAAATTATTTTATATTATTTTAAAATTAATTTTTATTTATTTATTTTTCTCAATAATACAATTATTATCTAAATTTAAAACGACTCCTTCATATTTTTTATTTTAATTTAAGCTTCTTGCACTGAACTCTTCTCTCCCTACGATTATAATTAAAAGGAAACATTTTTGTTGGGGTAATGTAGGACTACATTGGAAACTATAGCATTGATCTAGATGTTTGGTGTTGGGCCAAGATTGTTGTTAGTGAAAGACTATGAAAGCTTCTGTATGCAAGGCTCGGCGTAGAATTAAGTAAAGTTTTTGACCTGGGGCATTGGGCAAAGACTTTGTTAAATTGTTAAAATAGTTAAAAGGAGATTAATCTTAACTAAAATTTATATAAAATAAAATAGTTAAATTGTTTAAAGGAGATTGATATCAAATAAAATTATGAAAAAAAAGTCTAACACTAAAAAATATGGAAGTAGGTTGTTTGTAAATTTTAAAAAAGTTTTTTTTTTAATATATATAAACCATTCAATATTTGCATACAGTGTTCGAATTTAAGTGATGGATCATTTTTCTTGTCAAATACAGTTTATATTTTATACTTCTTGTCACAAAAAATTTAAAAAAAAATTAAAACTTCTATATATAGATTCCAAAAGGGAGGATAATTTATCTAATAATGTATTTATAAATTAAATTCTAAAAATATTAAATAATTAAAATGACAAAAATAACTTATCAAACAATAAAACAAATTTCTAATAATAGGAGTAAACTTTCTACCCGACCATTTGCACCGATCGAACGACTTGGCTCGCGTGAGCTTTCACATCACGCATTGCTGGTCATCCAATCAGTGCAAATAGTCGGGTAGAAAGTTTACTCCCTAATAATATATTCCAAAAAAATATTACCCTAACTAAAATCTAATACTATAACTAATTACTAAAATTTATATTACAAAATAAACCTAAATTAAATCAAATCTAATATTTGATATTTATAATTAAAGTATATAACAAAATATATATTATACTTTAAACTTTTAAACTCTAAAACTAATTCTGAACGACTATGAACAAAACTAAAAATAAAACAATAAAATTTAAATAGTTATTATTTAATAATATGTGCAAAAAATGTAGGCAAATTTACCGTATTCCTATTATGCCAAATATTCGACGATTTTCGAACTCTCTCCAAATTTCCATACAGGAAAGTTCAATATGGTCGAATTATGCTAGTATGTTAAAGACAAACTAATTTTATTTTTGTGGTTAATAATTACTTTTTTTACATAGAATCGTCTAATTGAAGTCACTTGATTTGAAGTTTTTTTTATATATACATCACTTTTGAAAGAAAAAGAATACTTAAGCTCGAGTGGGTGTGGCTAATTGGAGTCACTTGATTTGAAGCCACTTGTTGTAAAGGAGGTCACCAGATCAAATCTCACCCGGGTTGCCAATTCCCCTACTCAGCTCGAGTGGGTGTGGCTAATTGGAGTCACTTGATTTGAAGTCACTTGTTGTAAAGGAGGTCACCAAAACATAAAACAATCCTTAAAAACTACACCTAATGTAACAACTCCAAATTTCATAAAAAAAAATAATTATTTTAATTATGTCTAACTGTAATTACATAGGATAAGTAAACCCATACGAGGTGCATAAAGGAAACAACAAAAGACTACGAAATAGGTCTAACTGTGAAATATGTAGGATAATAAAACTTCATACAAACTTTAAAAATGTTCTTGCTTTATTCCAATAACATAATGATTCTTTTTGACAACATCACGATGCGACATATTGTTAAGTCGACAATAATTTGTTTAATGTTACACCACTATATTTTTTGTCAGTTAAAGTTGTTGTTGTTGTTGGTTATGTTCTTGTTTTACTCAACTTAATGCTATATCGACACTACTTTACTTTGGCAGTTGAATTATGAATGATATGTCAATAAATATTCTTCGAAAAAGTGTACTTGCTAGCTCTGTCACTAGTTTACTTACTAGACTCCACTATGAGCTTTAGAGAGTTTGTTTATCGTCTTACTTAGCTAGAGAGCTAACGCATAACCTTATGTTCATCTATAGGTACTTTAAGAAGACTCTTTCCTCAATAGGGTTGCTTTCCAAGAAGGGGTCTAAACAAGGGAAACATAAAGCTACCTAGAACACTCATGAGCATACATAAACCTAATTTATAACAAGCATAGGGTAAAAGAATGTAATGGAAGCAAGGTATAAACATAAACCACGACCATAAGGCTTGACCCTACCTTAGGTAAACATGCGAAGTACAGGTTATAATATCATCGATGAAAAGAAAGGCTTGAGATTTAAAGTGATTTAATGTTTAAGGTTTTAGTTTTAAAGTGGTGATGTACAAGCCAGGTGATGACTTAAATGCTCTAGCTAGGAAACATGCCTGTCCCATCGCAAAACCCTAAGGGTTTAACTCCTTTTGAAAAAACTCCTCCATGATGTATTGTTTTGGTTCTTTCTCTATGGGGGAGTCGTTGTTTTCTATATCTGTAGTTCTTGGTGTGAGAATTCAGGTTGTCAGCGTGGTAGAACAAGCTCTCAACCCTTCCTCAAAACACAATATCTCATTGCTATGAGTGCATCCACCATTGTATGTCGACTGCATTGTTTTTTGTAAATTCATGTTTAACTGTGGCATTTTTGGGGACCTCCTTTGTCCAAGCCGAATCTCTGCGAGGTAAGTCCTTTTGGACATTGTTTCAATTTTTGTTTTTCATTTCTTCTATTCATGCTATAAGATATTTGTTTTTTAATCTCTAAATTATTATTTTGCAGAAGATTGGTTCGGGGACTACTATGGAAGGGTAGGTTGTTCTTCAAAAGCCAAATGACCGCAACACAGGTAAGACCTGTACCTACTCCTCTTTCTCATTATGGCAATGTGCCTCGGTGGTTTTGTGGCTTGCAGTTTTCTGGATTCATTACTATTACTGCATTCTCGTGTTGTGAGAAACAAGGGGTAACCTTCTTGGTTTTAGCCTTATGGAAATTTTTTTTACTTTATTAACACGACCATCCTTGTCGTGGAGCTTCATAGTGACTGTAAAGGAATGCTACTTCTTTATTTTGTGAAGCTAGAAACTTGTAGACTTGTTTACTAAGGTTGGAAAGGTGGAACAATTCACCAAGGTATTTAGAAAGAGTTGTTTATTTGCTCTTCAACCTATAAATATATTATTGTGTTTTATAAAACTCCCGTAAGGGCTTTTGTAGTGTAGATACGCTATCGATTTAGATGATATTTTTGGTTATGACTCTGTAGTTTGTTTTCAAAATAATCTTCTTGAGGTTGTGAGGCCAATCCTCGATAATGCAGTAGTTTAAAAATGTAATGTTAAGGCCGAGGGGACATTTCATTGTTTTCTTTCATTATTTTTCTTACAAACCAAAGCAATGCTCTGTCATGGTAATGAGTGGGGTGTTCGCATTGTAAATAGCTTAATGTTTCAATTATTAATTGTGGGAAAAAACTATCCCTACGGGATTCGAACTTGGGTTAAAAATGTTTTCCAGTTTACAAAGAGTTGATGTGCTAAAAACATGCCAAAGGGTGTTTTAGGAAAAATTCTTTTTAACCTTAAACTAAGAGCCGTAAGGCAAAAAGCATAGACAGTGAAATATAATTGATTTTAACAAGTTTTTTCTATTGCGGTGAACTTTCTCTTATGTTTTCTTTCGATCTCTGTTGGTGAAGTAATGGAATTTATAAAATCTGAAGTGTGATTTTCTTCTATGTGCAATAACGGGATGAACTGTTTAATATTTTTTTTTAACCTTTATCTACAAGTGGATTTAGATTTTCTTGTTTTGGCTGTAATAGCCTTGATAGGTTTCGACATCGTGACCTAAAAATTTCTGAAGATTAATATTAACAGAGATAATCATTTAAACCCTAGTTTAAAAGAATGTTTTGATATGTTGGCTTATGTTTTATTCAAATTAAATCTTTCGGCTAAATTAGTACGATTTTAGTTATAAATATAAAGCATGATTAACAAGTCCTATATTACACATATGTTGATTATTAAAATGAAATCTAGGGATTCCAGTTAACCAATTTAGTGGGGTTGAAATTTGAATCGTGTGTAAGGTTTAATGATTTCTTTCAACCCTATTTATAACTTTAATTTTGTAAACTAGCCTTTGGGCTAAATGTAAACATTTCCTTACTCTAATCCTAACCATTCTTTCATAGAAAAAAAACTAGAAGAAAATACATAAATATAAATAACAAGATAGAGTGGATGGAATGTAGTTACTATAATAGTTATCCTAAATGAGGTACGTAAGGAGTGGATTTAAATAAATTGAATGAATAAGCTCATATTAACTTCATAGGAAATATATATCTACTGATAGCAATGTTAAACTATATAAAACCCTAGCATACCTTATGAAAACAATAATACATTACTAAGATTTATTTTAACTTGGAAATCCATCAACATTCCTATACTTTCAGATACATATTTAGAATGAAATTTTCGATAATAAACAAAATAGTTTTAGAACCTAGATAAATTGCAGAAGGGGGACACCACCCAAAGGAGACTGTTCCACCCAACCGTCTCCTAAAGAAGCCAAGATTACTTTTTTAGGACCCCCGAGCTTGTTCACTGAACCACTAGGACGAAGAGACTGTGTAACAATACTCACAAAAATTTCTGAAACTTAGCACTCAATATAAGACTTAACTCAACAATTTCACTTTATCTATCCCCTCATCAAATTCCTTGAGTACCTAACTTTTTAGTTTGTGGCAATCACAAGGTTCATTCACTTGGAAATAGAACATATAAGTGAGCCTCCTGCTCATTCGATGGTATTTATAATATTTCCTAGGTCTTTGGGTCAGTTTTGAAATTAAATGAGCCACCTGCTCAGTTCCCCCTCTCAGGGAACATGACCACAATTTTAGGGATTTTTCTTCTTGTAGCAGCTAGAAAGTTAAATGCTAGTGCTGCCACTTGTTAATCAGGATTCTACAGCCGCTCATTCCCCATAGTGGGTCAGTGAACACTCTTTCAACAATCTCCTTTGGATAGGTGTCTCTTCTATTTAATTATTTAAATAAATAAATATTGAATTACAATCATCCTTGACCAACTTGATCATAAAAAATTTACAATTATTTTAACATAATGTTTTCTCAAATAAAAAATAAAAATATTTTTCAGTCCATGGTGGGTTACAAACCCCCCCCCTAAAGTTCAACATCGTCCTCGATGTTGCTTAAGTTTATGTTGAGTCTTCCTGGAACAAAGATGGATATGCCTCCCACATATGACTCTCCAACTCCAGGTTGCTTCATCTGGACTGAGGTGTTTCCATTGCACCTTTACCTGTCCAATAGTGCGATTCCGGAGAAAATTTTACCTCTTATCGAGAATATAATCCGATTCCACCTGGAAATCTCCTTTGGGTTCTACCTGAATAACATTCCAATCAATCACATGAGTAGCATCATGCACTTAATTTTTTAATATGGAAATACGAAAGAAATTATGTATTCTAATATTAGGCAACAAAGCTAACTGATATGCCATTGGCCCAACTCTTGCCAATTTTTCGAATGGTCCACAATACCTGGGTGTTAATTTATTGCAACTTCCCAACTTAAAGGAGATATTTCGGGGTTTTACCTTAACAAAAACATGCTCAACTACTTGGAATTACTTTTTGAGTTATTTTAAGTTCGACATGACTCTTTTGACGGTCCTGAACAGTTCTCAAATTGCTTTGTACCTGTTTCACTATTAGTTCTAGTTATTTTAACAAGTTAGGTCCTAACATCAATCTGTCAATTGGATTACTCCATGTAATGGGAGTATTACATTTTATACAGTACAATATTTCAAAAGGACTAAGTTTAGCTGAATCTTGATAATGATTATTATACGCAAATTCGACTAAGTGCATATAATCTTCTCATTTCTAGGGATAGTCTCTAACATACATTTGTAACATATCTTCAAATACTTGATTGACTCTTTCTATTTGTACATCCATTTTCGGATGATAAGTCTAGTATTAAAATTCAATTTAGTATCTAGTCCTTTAAACAATGGCTTTCAAAAGTTACCAGTAAACTTAGGATCACTGTCAGAAATTATTAGCTTTGGAATTCCGTGCAACCGAAAAATTTCCTTCATAAATATCTCAACAATGTTAACAGCCTTATGAGTGGTTTTAACAGGTATAAAGTGTGTTGCCATTCTTATTTTGTTTTTTATTTTTAGACAAACCAGTTATAAAATCAAGACTGATGACTTCCCATTTCCAATTTGGAATTGGTAATGGTTGCAAAAGACCTACTAGGTGTTGATGCTTAGATTTAACTTGCTGACATTCTATACACCTATCTATATATTCAACAACTTCGTTATTCATATTAGGCCAAAAATACTCTTTTTCAACATTGTTATCATCTTTTGATACCTCGGATGTTTGGAATAAGGGCTTTTATGTACTTCTTTTAGAATCAACAATTTAATTTTTGGTATGTTAGGCACATAAAGTCTGTTTTTATACAACATTAATCATTTTCATTTAAACTATAATCTGTTTTTACATTTTTAGATTCATTATGAGTAACTTTTTCTCTTAGATTTTGCTATTCCTTGTCCAATTTTATCCCTTCTTCCAATTTTTCATCTAATTTTGTTTTATAACTTCTAATGGCAGCTATAAATTTGTTATTGCATTTCTGCTTAAGGCATCGACCACTTTATTTTCCTTTCTTTTGATGTGTTCGATTTCAAAATCATATTTGCGAAGGAAAGCTAACCATCTAGCTTTCCTTGCATTCAAATTTTGTTGATCAAACAAATACTTCAAACTTATGTTATCCGATATTAACAAAAATATTTTACCAATTAGATGGTGGCGCCACATTTTTAGAGCATGAATTATGGAAGCCAACTCTAAGTCATAAGTTGCATAATTCCTTTGATATGTTTTTAGCTTCATTGATTCATAATAAATTGTGTGACCTTCTTGTGTTAATACTCCACCCAAACCTTCATTGCATGCATCAGTGCATACAATGGAATCCTTTTTTGGATATGCTATTTTTAGTATAGGTGCAGTAATTAACAATTCTTTTAATTTATTAAAGCTTTCTTCACACTTTTGATCCCATATGAATCTTTTTCCCTTTTTCTGCAAAGATGTTGTGGGATTCGCGATCTTTGAAAATCCTTCGATGAATTTTCGGTAATAACCAGCAATTCCTATGAATGATGGCACATCCGTTACATATTTGGGAACCGGTCAATCAATTATTGCTTTTATCTTATTCGGGTCTACTGATATCCATTCCTGGTATATCACGCTCCCTAAATACGGTATCTTATCTTTATAAAACCCACACTTACTGAATTTAGCATATAGTTTATGTTCTCACAAAACCTGTAGTATTATTTGCAAGTGTTCATCATGTTCTTCTTTAGTTTTTGAATAAATTAATATGTCATCTATGAAGATGACTACACATTTATCTAAGTATTTACTTAAAACATTGTTCATCAAACACATAAAAGTTTCTGGAGCGTTTGTTATCCCAAAGGGCATAAATACAAACTCATAGTGTCTGTATTAATTTATGAAAGTAGTTTTGAAAATGTCTTCGTCTTTAATTTTGACTTGATGATATCCAGATATCAAGTCTATTTTTGAAAATATTTTCGCTCCGCGTATCTGATCAAACAGATCATCGATGCGGAGTAGAAGATGTCTATTTTTAATTGTCACTATGTTTAGTTGACGGTAGTCTATACATAGACGTAATGTACCGTCTTTATTTTTAACAAATAAGACAGACTCTCCCCAAGGGGATACACTTGGTATTACATAAATTTAGTTTGTCGGTTCTTGTAATTGTAACTTTAACTCGTTGAGTTCTAAATGGTTCATTTGATAAGGAGCCTTTGAATTAGGTACAACTCCTTGTACTAATTCAATCGTAAAATCCAGATCTCTCTTTGGAGGAAATCCTGGAATTTCTTCAGGGAAAACATCTGAGAAATCTTGTAGGATTGGGATATCATTGAATTTCAGTTTATCTTCTTTATCCATGTGTTCATTATTTATTATATGTATAGCAAATACTTTACAACCCTTCGTTACAACCTTTTTCATTTGTAAGGCTGAGATTTTTCTAACAGAAACTCTCCTCGGTATTCCTTTGACTATAATTCTTTCTCCTTTATCACTTAAACAAGTAAATGTTTCCTTTGACTATAATTATTTGTCCTTTATTACTTAAACAAGTAAATGTTTTTTGGAAACAATTTAAAATTACTTGATGTTTTTTCGGCCAATCCATACCTATTAAAACATCATAAGACCCTAATGGTAATATATTTAACTTTACTTGAGTTTTAAACTGAATCATAAACAATTCACAATTTTCAACATAATTAACTACTTTCCTTTGAGTCCCTGTTGTTAACTAAACCAGCCAATATTTTTCAAACTTTTTCAAATATAAATTGCATTTTTCCACTATGTTAGGTGACACATAGCTTAAAGTAGCACCTGGATCAATCAGAATAGAAACGGATTGGTTTTGTATCATACCTTGTACTTCCACCATGGAGGTTTGATGGTCAACCTGTCAATTCTCAAGGATGCATTGATTCTGGGCATTTCATTTACTACGTCACCAACCGTTTCTTCCTCCTGGATGGTATGCATGTTGCTGAAGTTTCATTTTCTGTTCGGACAATACTTTGCATGATGCAGTCCTTGACATTACCAACACTTACAGCTTCCTTGTGTTCATTATTTTTAGCATAATTATTAGGCATATTTCTGCCTTTTGGTTTTGTAATATTTTTTTGTGTTTACCTTTAAAATGTGTTCCTTGATAATTATTTTTAGAGAAATTCCGAGAATTATTTCCGAAACTTTTATTAGGCTTAAAACACTTTCTTTTCTGATCAAAGTTACTTTCTCTCTTATTCTTCCAGTTATGTATGCTTTCTCTCTTCTTACTCTGTTCGTAGCAGAAGTCAACTTTTCTCATTGCCTCTTCAAGGGTATTTGGACTATCAAATTAAATTCTGTCCTTGAATCTAGTAGGAAGACAACTTAAAAAACTTTGTATTTTAGGCTTTTCATCAATTGTGTATGGTACATATCTTAGTAAACTTAGAAATTCGCTACTTAATTCCTTCATTGACATTGAACCTAGTTTCAGTTCATAAAACTCTTTAGCTCTTTCTTCATAATACTGTTCAGATAAAAAATTTATTTTAAATTATTTTTTAAAGACTCTCCAGGTTAAATACTTTTCCTTAAGGTTTTTGAATCTTTTTATGTCCTGCCACCAAATGTAAGATTTTTCGGTTAGGTTGTAGATATCCATTTGGGTTTTTAGTCTACTAGAGTAGTTATAAATCTGAAAGTATTTTTTCATCCCCGATAACCAAGCCTCAGTTTCTTCCCCCTTTTCCACTTCCCCGTTAAACATGGATTGTTTTATCTTTTTAAATTCTCCCAAGAATTCTTCATAAGGTTTATACTTCTTTTTTCTAAGTTTACGGTTGCTTTCACTACTTTCACTTGTGTATTTATACCTTCCTCTATGCGACCTTACGTTAACTCCTGAAGTAAATTCAGTATCGAAAAATTTTAAATTCTTACTCTTGCGTTTGTAGGATACTATTCTAGGATCAGTTTCATACTCATTTCTTTTATCTTTACCTCTGTTGTGTATTTTCTCTAGAAAAATCTGATTTAGTTCTAAAATTCCTTCATTATCTACTTTCACAGTTTATAGTTCATCCTTTAACTCTTTTACTGTTTGAAGTAACTCTAAGGGTTGATATTTAATTCCACATAAATGTTGTTTGGATTATTGTGTTAGGATCCGTTTTCAGCAAATGCTTTAATACCTTCTATTTTTTTGCAAAACACAATTTTAAATTTCTTTACAGAAATAATTGTAAAAGTATGATCAGTATATTTTGTTTCCTGTTTGTATGCAAGTGAGCCAATCAGGCGTAGTGTTTGGAAACTCTCATTGATACCACATATAAAAACTCCAAATTTCATATAAAAATAATAATTATTATTATATTTGACTGTAATTACATAGGATAAGTAAACCCATATGAGGTTCATAAATGATAGAACAAAAGACTGCGACTTAGGTTTAGCTGTGAAATATGCAGGATAATAAAACTTCATACAACCTTAAAATATTTCCCATCTTTATTCCAATAACATAATGATTATTAGTAACAACATCAAGATGCGACATATTGTTAAGTTGACACTAATTTTTTTAATGTTATGCCACTCCATTTTTTGTCAGTTAAAGTTGTAGTGCTTGTTGGTTATGTTCTATTTTTACTTGACTTAATGCTATGTCGACACTACTTTACTTTGGTGTTTGAGTTATGAATGATATGTCAATAAATATTCTTCTAAAAAGTGTAGTTGTTAGTTTTGTATTAGTTTACTTACTAGACTACGTTATGAACTTTAGAGATTTTGGTTATGGTCTTACTTAGCCTAAGAGCTAACGCATAACCTTATGTTCATCTACAGGTACTTTAGGAAGACTCTTTCCTCAATAGGGTTGCTTTCTAGGAAGGGGTCTAAACAAGGAAAACAAAAAGCTACCTAGAACACTCATGAGCATACATAAACCTAAGTTATAACAAGCATAGGGTAAAATCATGTAATGGCAGAAAGGTATAAACATAAACCAATACCATAAGGTTTGACCTTACCTTAAGTAAACATGTGAAGTACAGGTTATAATATCGTTGATGAAAAGAAAGGCTTGATATTTAAAGTGATTTAATGTTTAAGGTTCTGGTTTTAAATTGGTGATGTACATTCCACGTGATGGCTTAAATGCTCCAGCTATGAAACATGCCCATCCCATCGCAAAACCCTAAGGGTTTAACTCCTTTCGAAAAACTCCTCCATGTTGTATTGTTTTGGTTCTTTCTCTGTCGGAGAGTCGTTGCTCTCTGGCTCTATAGTTCTTAGCATGAGCATTCAGGTTGTCAGTGTGGTAGGAAAATCTCTCGGCCCTTCCTCAAAACATGATACCTCATTTCTATGAGTGCATCCACCATTGTATGTCGACTGCACTGTTTGTTGGTAAATCCATGTTTAACTGTGGTGTTTTTGGTGACCTCCTTCGTCCAAGCCGAATCTCTGCGAGGTAAGTCCTTTCGAACATTGTTTCGAGTTTTGTTTGCATTTATTTTATTCATGCTATAAGATATATTTTTTTTAATCTCTAAATTATTATTTTGCAAAAGATTGGTTCGAGGACTACTGTGGAAGGTTAGGTCGTTCTTCACAATCCAAATGACCGTAGCACCAGTAAGACTTGTATTTTCTCCTCTTGCTCATTATGGTAATGTGGCTCGGCAGTTCTATGGCTTGCGGTTCGGGATTGATTACTATTACTGCATTCTCATGTTGTGAGCAATAAGGGGTAACCTTCTTGGTTTTGGCCTTATGGTATTTTTGTTTACTTTATTAACATGACCTTACTTGTCGTGGAGCTTCGTAGTGACTGTAAATGAATGCTACTTTTTTATTTTGTTAAGATAGAAACTTGCAAAGTTGTTTTACTGAGGTTAGAAAGGTGGAACAATTCACTAGGGTTTTTAGACAGAGTTGTCTATTTGCTCTGCAAACTCTAAATATATTATTATGTTTTACAAAACTCTCGTAATGGTTTTTGTATTGTAGATACACTATCGATTTAGATGATGTTTTTGGTTATGACTCTATAGTTTGTTTTCAAAATAATCCGTGAGGCCAATCCAGGATAATGAGTAGTTTAAAAATGTAATATTAAGGACAAGGGGCCATTTCGTTGGTTTCTTTCATTATTTTTCTTACAGAGCAATGCTCTGTCATGGTAATTAGTGGGTGTTCACGTTGTAGATATATTAATGTTTGACTTATTAATTGTGGGAAAAAAACTATCCCTACGTGATTTGAACTCGGGTTAAAAAAAATTCTAGTTTACAAAGATTTTATGTGCTAAAAACATGCCAAAGAATGTTTTAGGAAAAAGACTGTTTAACCTTAAACTAAGAGCCATAAGGAAAAAATTGTAGACAGTGAAATATAATTGATTTTAAAAGATTATTTCTATTGCAGTGAACTTGCTCTTATGTTTTATTTCGATCTCTGTTGGTAAAGTAATGGAATTTATAAAATCTAAAGTGTGGTTTTCTTCTCTGTGCAATAAATGGTTGAATAGTTTAATATTTTGTTTTTGACCTTTATCTGCAAGTGGATTTAGATTTTCTTCTTTTGGCTATAATACCCTTGATAGGTTTCGACATCGTGACCTAAAATTTTTTGAAGATTAATATTAACAGAGATAATTATTTAAACCCTAGTTTAAAAAAGAATGTTTTTATCTGTTGGCTAGACTCGAATTTATGTTTTATTTAATTTAAATATTTTGGCTAAATTAATACGATTTTAGTTATAAATATAAAGCATGATTAACAAGTCCTAAATTGCACATATGTTGATTATTAAAATGAAATCTAGGGATTCCAGATAGCCAACTTAGTGGGGTTGAAATTCGAATCTTGTGTAAGCTTTAATGATTTCTTTCAACCCTATTTATAACTTAAATTTTCTAAACTAGTCTTTCGGCTAAATGTAAACTTTTCCTTACTCTGACCCTAACGATTCTTTCACAGACAGAAACTAGAAGAAAATACATAAATAGAAATAACAAGATAGAGTGGATGGAATGTAGTTATTATAATAGTTATTCTAAATGTGGACCGTAAGGATTGGATTTAAACCAATAGAATGAATAAGCTTAGATTAACTTCATAGGAAATATCCACTAATAACAATGTTAAACTATATAAAACCCTAGCATACTTTATCAAAACAATAATGCAATGCTAAGATTTATTTTAACTTAGAAATCCATCAACATTCCTATACTTTTAGATATAGATTTAGAATGAAATTTGGGATAATAAACAAAATAGTTTTAGAACCTGGATAAAGTGCAGAAGGGGGACAACACCCAAAGGAGACTGTTCATCCCAACCATATCCTTAAGCAGCCAAGATTACTTGCTTATGACCCCCGAGCCTGTTCATTGAACCACTAGGACGAAGAGACTGTGTAATAGTACACACAAAACTTTTTGAAACTTAGCACTCAATAGCAAACTTAACTCAGCAATTTCACTTTAGTTATCCCCTCATCGAATTCCTTGAATGCCTGACTTTTCAGTTTGCAGCAGACACAAGGTTCATTCACTTGGAAATAGAATGTAGTGAGCCTCCTACTCATTCGATGGTATTTATAAGATTTCCTATGTCTTTGGATCAGTTTTGAAATTAAATGAGCCACCTTTTAAGTCCCCCCTCTCAAGGAACATGACCACAATTTTAGGGATTTTGCTTCCTGCAGCAGCTAGAAAGTGAAAGGCTAGTGCTGACACTTGTCAATCAGCCTTCTACAACTGCTCATTCCCCCCAGTGGGTCAATGAACACTCTTTCGACAGTCTCATTTGGATAGGTGTCTCTTCTATTTAATTATTTAAATAAATAAATATTCAACTACAGTTATCCTTGACCAACTCGATCATAAAAAGTTTATGATAATTTTAACATAATGTTATCTCAAATAAATACAAATATTTATTTTTCAGTTCAAGATGAGTTACACCTAAGCTCTTGTAAAAACATTATAGTCTATCCCACTTCTTAACAATCCTTAAAAACTACACCTAAGCTCTTGTAAAAACCTTATAATCTATCCCACTTCTTTGTTGGGTTGGGTCTTAGGTCATGGTTGGACGTTATTGCGCACATAACGTTACGTAACATTATTTTTATTAATAAAAAATAAAAATTTTAATTATAGGCCAAAATAAATGTCGCTAGAAAAACAACCTAATATGAGGGAGATGTTGTAATCTTCCTACCTAACAAAACAATAAAAAAGTAAAAATTTAATTATACGCAAAAAAAAATGTCGGTAAAAAAAAACACTATATGGGGAAGATGTTGTAACCGTCCTACCTAACAAAATAATAAAAAATAAAAAATTGAATTATCCGCAAAAAAATGTTGGCCTTGCACATGGTTTTAAAACCTTTGCACATGGTTTTAAAACCTTGTGCAAGGTTTTAAAACCATGTGCAAGGCCTTCTAAACAACCCATGGTTTTATTGTACATGGTTTAGGAGGGCCTTGCACATGGTCTTAAAACCATGTGCAAGGCCTCCTAAACGACCCATGGTTTTATTGTACATGGTTTAGGAGGGCCTTGCAAATGGTCTTAAGACCATGTGCAAGGCCTCCTAAACAACCCATGGTTGTAGGAGGGCCTTGCATATGGTTTTAAAACCATGTATGAGGAAATGTTGTAATGTTTGTTCCTAACAAAATAAAAAATAATAATAAATATTATATGTGGGCCATAAATAATATTAAATATTAATAATAAAAATATTATATGTGGACCTTAAATAAAAAGATGTGTCTTTTGGTTTGAATCAAATCAATGGCTATATATAGGACACACCAAAGTTGATAGTTCATTGAGTGCAATACCCAAGAAGAGGTTTGCACCTCGAGAAATTTGATCCCTCTCAGGCCTTGATAGAGCCTAGGATTTGGAGCTCTTGATAGAGCTTGGGATTTGGATCTGCTTAATAGAGCCTATGATTTGGAGCTCTTGATAAAACCTAGGATTTGGATCTACCCTTTTTATTTTTCATCACTGCTATGGTGGGAGCACAAAAATGGTGATATTTTTTTTGTATTTTTATGTTGGACATTTCTATAGATGTCATGTAGGTGTAATTATGGTTTTGAACATAGGTACAGATAATAATAGCTTACCATCCAACCATCCAAGAAAAACCCATTTATAGAATAGATCACATTGAAATGAAATATTTTATCACATTCAAAGGAGATGTCGTTGTCTTACACTTCAAAGGGAGATAGACAAGTTTGGTTAAACATACACTAGATATGAAATAAACAAGTTTAACCATTCCATTTTGTAGTACGTGATACGTGTGTGGGTAACCCTATCCATTGCGAGGATGAGGTTACTCCACATCGACCTGGAAGGATATGGTTCGGGAAGGAAGGATCAGCACTCGGGTGTGATTGGGGCTAGGGATTCGTGATACGTGTGTGGGTAACCCAATCCATTGCGAGGATGAGGTTAATCCACATCGACCTGGAAGGATATGGTTCGGGAAGGAAGGATCAGCACTCGGGTGTGATTGGGGCTAGGGATTCGGAAACGATAGGAGGTGGGAGAGCAGCAGATTATTTGAATTGTGTTACCTAGTTCTCTGCTTCAATATATTGAGGGGAAGCCCTGCAAAGGACCTCAACCGGATCGTGAGCCCAGTGCGCTTCTCAACAGCAGAAAGCAAGCAGTAAACGTCAGTAAACGTTAGAAGGATGGCTGCAACAATGGCGGCAAGCTGCGGGATAGGGTCCCGGTGTGCGTTCGGTACGGGGCAGCTATCATCGGTAAAACCTCAGAGCAGCAACCCATTGTTGGGAGTCGGCGGAGCCCATGGCGAAGCGCGGCTGACGATGCGGAAGGCGAGCAGCAGGAAATCCGTTGCAGCAAGCAGCGATTCGCCATGGTATGGACCGGAGCGTGTGCTATATTTGGGGCCATTTTCCGGGGAGCCACCATCATACTTGACCGGTGAATTCCCGGGTGACTACGGGTGGGACACGGCCGGGTTGTCGGCCGACCCGGAGACGTTTGCGAAGAACAGAGAGCTGGAAGTGATCCACAGCCGATGGGCGATGCTTGGCGCTCTGGGCTGCGTGTTCCCAGAGCTCCTTGCGAGAAACGGAGTGAAGTTCGGTGAGGCGGTGTGGTTCAAGGCGGGAGCTCAGATCTTCAGCGAGGGAGGACTTGACTACCTAGGGAGCCCTAACCTAGTCCACGCACAGAGCATACTGGCTATCTGGGCATGCCAGGTTATCCTCATGGGCGCTGTCGAGGGCTACCGTGTTGCGGGTGGCCCCCTGGGAGAGTTGACTGACCCTATCTATCCCGGTGGTAACTTCGACCCGCTGGGGCTGGCAGACGACCCGGACGCTTTCGCGGAGCTGAAGGTGAAGGAGATCAAGAATGGGCGGTTGGCCATGTTTTCCATGTTCGGGTTCTTCGTTCAGGCCATTGTCACGGGCAAAGGACCCATCGAGAACCTTGCTGATCACCTCGCTGACCCCGTTAACAACAACGCCTGGGCCTATGCCACCAACTTCGTCCCTGGTAAATAGATGAAGCCAACCTCAACTCTCAGCACGCCACCTCCTACGGCTTGTCCCGATGGGCTCTTGCCTCTCTGGTTTCTTGGTATTTCCTATTTCTTCCTAGAATTAACGTTGTAAATCTCTCATCGCATCCTTTGCAACTTGCAACTTGTCCTTATAAGATTTGGATTTGTTTTCATTCAATTTTCTTTGAATTATTCCTTTTCATTTGCGAGGTATCGACCTAATTGTATAACTGGTTGATAAATACTAATACAACTTAAATTAAGTGCCACAAACAAATTAGATTGGTTACTTGTTAAGCATGTCGATATGCACGTTTTTATTTGAGATTTAGGGTGGACTACAGCCTGTGCTTTTTCATCTAAGAGGAAGGATGAGACAAGTGTTAGCCCCAAGGGTTAGCTCACAAGACGCACACTCTCTTAGTACGGGGAGAGGTCACGGGTTTGAGCCTCGAGTCCTTTGGGGTTAGGCCATCTGCAAGGATGGCCGGTGGTTTACCACCTCTACCATCCACTAATGTGGGGAAGTATTGCTGGTTTCCCGTGGATCTTTCCTCTGCAAAAAAAAAAGGATGAGACAAGTGTTCTATGATTTTTCATCTTTGGGGACATGAGACCCGTGTCCTATGCTTTTTCAAAATTCAAAATAAACAATTGTAAAAAAAAGAATATAAACAATAATTGGTAGCTAGCTCATGACTGGATAACTCGTAGCAATGCAGAGATAACTCATAGCTGATGAATGGATAACCAACACTTCATAGCACATAACTAGAAGAATGTCTGATAAAAAGAAAAATAATATAAAAATTAATTGATAGTTGATAAATGGATAACAAGAAGAATGTGGGTGATAACACGTAGCTAGGCATGGATAACTCATAATTGAACCCGTTTAACTAGAAGAATATGAGGAATAAAAAAAATCAAATGGTCTTCCATTCCATAACTATTTCTTAACCATTTGATCTCTATCAATGGAACTATGTGGGTGTGCTAGTTTCATGTGTAGTTGTAATCATTCATTATCCATGTCTTAGCTAACTATTATCACTCGTCTTTTACAGTTAAAAGGGGGTTGTCTGCCATGAACTACCCTTTGTCTATGCATCAACTACTCCTTATTTTTTATATTTTTTCTTTTTTAATATAATTGTTTGTTTTGAATTTTGAATGACAACTATAAAATCAATTTGGAGAGTGCACTTTTCTCATCCTCATGCAATCTAAGATATGTAGAGATCAACCTTCATACCATATCAAAAATGAAAAAAAATAACACCAGTAAACTTATTATTCTAACACCTATTAATATAAAAATATTGTAATAAAAATAACAGTTATCATGTCAAGGGAGGTTGCATTCCAAAAGCCACATCAATCCCTAGATATGAGATCACCTATAATAAAATTGGATCATATAGATAGTATATGCAAGATCATGCGCTCATTGGTAAGTTCATGGGAATTTGCCCCACTAAAAGAGCTCTATGACGGTGGATAAGTTACAAATGGAGACCAAAAGGGAAGGTGGATTTGGAACTAGGCTCTAAAGGGTTTTTCACGGTGATTTTCACTATTTTGGAGGACAAAGAGCGAGTTTTTGAAAATGGACCATATTTCTTCAACTTAATTGGATTGTACATGCATTTCTAAACTAAAAATTCCAAGCCAGATAAGGAGGATTTCACTCAAGCCTGTATATGGATCCACTTATAATCCTTACCACATGAGTGTTAGGAAGAAGAAAATTTGGATAGAATATGGATCACCATGGGCTCCTATTTGAGATCCTTAGAAGTAAACAAGCAACGAAGGTACGCATCTCTTTAGAGACTATCCCCTTAACAATATGAACCACAAATATGAAGAGAAGACAGATCCAAAGGGATTTTCCAAGGTAAAATATACTAAGAAAATAGGGGAAGCCTTGAAGATCGAAACCTCAAAGGAAAAGGGCTCATGTTTGCTAATAGCTTTGAATCCTTAGCATAAATCGAAGAACCCATGAAAAAAATTGAATAAATTCCCAAAGATTTATCAGATTTGATCTAGGAGAAGCAAAAACAAAATAATCAAATCTCATATCCCAATAAATGACAAAGAACAAAGGGAAGCAATGAACCAGACAACAATCTTTATAGAGAAATACATGAATTAACTGAAGAAGACTACATGGAATCAGAGGAAGGGGAAGATATGGATCTTGGAGAACTTGATCTTCAAGGTCTCATGGAGGAATGTGATCGAAAATACACACAATCTATTCTAGAGAAGCATATGCAACTTCTTAAGGAGGATATCCACCATTCTAAGGTAGAGGTGATGAAACAGGGAACCATGAAACAACAAGTTCATAACTCATTGGGAATAAAATCCATTGCTCCCAAATATCCATCAAATATTCTCAAGAAAGAGAATAAACATGGACAAAAGAGAAATACACAAATCCTCCAAGAATTAGGAGAACAATTAATAAACTCTAAATTGTTTGTCCCGATGACATGATAATTTCCTCTCACCAGTAAAAAATGAATGTCATAACATGGAATATCATAGGAATTAATTGGAAGAGTAAGAAAAGGATAGTATTGAGAAATAAAATCTCCACAAAACCACCAACTATAGTAATCCTACAGGAGACAAAAATGTAACGAAGATACTCTCAGTAGGATAAGAAATCACTTTTGCAAGGGAAGTCAATCAATATATTTATATGCAAATGGTGCAACTAGAGGAATAGAGGTCCTATAGGATCTAGGAGTAATGGAGTTTAAGGAAATTTTCTTAAATAGAGAGAACACTCTCAAAAAAGTTTCATTTACCTGGAACAATCATCACGAGTATAATTACAAATGTGTACAAGACACCAATAATTGAAGATGAGATCAATTTTGTAGTTAACTCCATCCAAGGTCTTCACAACATCACAGAGAATCAACATTAGCTAGTAGGTGGGGACTTCAACATAATCACATCCTCGTTGGAGAAAAAAAAAAAGTGCACAAAATTGAAGCAAGAGGTGAAAGGTGTAAATATATCATTCACAATCTCATATTGGTAGATGTTGAAACAATTAATGGAATATGTATACTTATATAGAACTTTTTATTATAGACATACATTTTTCACTATGTGGGATTAGATCATTGGATGATATGTCTCTCCTCAAGTATGGATGCTTGACATCAAAACATGCCTTTCAGGTTTGAAAAAGTATGGCTTGATCATCCATAATTACGGGAAAACATTACAATTTGGTGGAGGGAAGCAACCATAACAAAGGTCTCTCGAATGTATCAATTCCAACAAAGGCTAAAGAACCTCAAAGCAAATTAAAAGTTTGGAATAAATAAGTCTTTGGATATATTTTTGGAGACCCAAAATTTGAAAGTGCAAAAATGGGATCCAAGTTATGGTAGTGATGGATGCGTGATAGAGTTGGAATTCCTTATGGAGAAAACTTTGGAAGAATAAGTATGTAAAGGATACAAGAGACACAAAATTTGAAAGTGCAAAAATGGGAGCCAAGTTATGGTAGTGATGGATGCATAATAGAGCTGGCATTCCTTATGGAGCAAACTTTGGAAGAATAAGTATGTATCGGATAAAGAGAATTTGACTTAACCTGGATAATGAGTACACATAATGGATCCATGATCTCGAACTCAACATGGATCAACAAAAAACTAATGCAGAAAATATCATTTTTAGGAGATTAGAGATGGACTAATGGAAATATTATGGGAGGATGCCTAGCATCAACTACCCAAATTAATTGATCAACCAAAATTAAAGGTGTTTCAACATCCCTTCCAATCTCAAGATAAGACAAAGTGCAACATTATTGGAAATCAAACAATATTGAAGCGAGGTGGAGATAATTTATCTCCAAATGAATGGTCAATTTCCATAATACATTTGGAATAGAAAAAAAAATTGGTTATAACTCACAAGAGAAGAATTCCCTACCAAGCGAGAACATACAAGTTATGATGGGCAATAGAGAAGGGGGGGAATTTTTCCATAAAAGAAGCCTACTCCATAATTATCACTTCCAATAACCACAATATGAATGTCATCCAAAATCAAATCCTAAAACAAAGTATATGGATAGCTATCTCCATATTCCTATGGCAGGTGGATTGAGGCAGTGCTTTGACATGGGATCAAATCATAAGGGGATACACAGATCCCTCTATATGATACCTATGCTGCAATGAGAATGAAACCTTGGAGCACTTGTTAAAAGATGTTTCTTCACATCTTATCTTTGGGAAGAAGGAGCAACACTGTTCATATAGCTTGACTAACACAAAGACAATGTTAGAGAAACAATAGCTTAATGGTGGAATCAAAATTTACACAATAACATTCTCAACAGGTTCTACTAGTAACTATATCCTATATTTCTCCTATGGGAAGCATGAAAAGAATAAATAAAAAAAATTCTTAAACAACACTATGAGAAAAGAGAATATTTGAACTAGAATCAAGGCCAAAATCAATGAAACTGTCCAGTCCTGTCCATGGACAGAACAAGACTAGCAATGTCAATAATTGGAAGGGATAATTATGCAAGATAGGGAATTAAACCATGAGCCATTAATCTCTCCTTGTTAGAAGGTATATCTCATAGATCAAACCCTTCCCACTAGTAACCTCCACCTAAGAGGTTTACCAAGTTGAACTTTGATGGAGCATTGAAAGCAAATCTAGGACTGACAATATTTGGTCTTTCGGGATGAACACCAAAGTATCTTAAGAATGCTTGCAAGCAACTTGGGAATCGCCAATAACAATGAAGTCAAGATTTTGGCTCTCTTGTTTGGCCTCTAAATCTTGATTTGAAATGAATTCTCAAGATTGGTAATAAAAGGGGACTTGCAACTCATCATCAACATGGTGATCAAACTCCAAAAAGGATCTCCTCTTAATAAACTATCAACCAACTAGAGAATGGAAAGAAACCTTGAAATCCTTAGATAAAATATTTGTTGTAGTCCCCTCTCACATTCAATAATTGACCAATAGAGTTGCAAACCATTTGGAAACTGAGGGAGTTGTCACTCAAAGCAAGGTCCTAGACTATGCATGGGAAAGTATTACCTCTTCCTCATTAGAAATAAACTGCATCACTATATCCAATCAAGATTGGCCATCAACTTAGAATGAGGAATTGAATCCTTGGATGCAGTGGAAGCATGGAGGATGTCCCATGCATGTGATACATGTGGAGAGGCGCCCATCGTACACACTCCCCGCATATGGGGCTTCATGGATGTAAGTGGGATGGGATGGCTAGAAAGCCTCTCCCCAATCAACCCAACATGCAATATGAGAAGATCACTATGTATAGGATGATGTTGCATCAAGATAAGCAGATGGTAAATGGGTTTAAAGTCAACCTTTAGTATGATTATGTAGAGTTAGAATGAAAATCAATGATGAACCATGATGAAGGTGGGGAAGGTTTGCATGGAAGATTAAGGGGCATTCGACCTTGTTCATTGCTACAATGGAGGATGAAAGGTAGGTTCAGTAAAATCCATCAAGGGATTCATTCCAATTACTATCACTCTTTGAGGAACCCTTTCACTCTGTAATGTAGTCCAAAGGCTCCTTGTAAGGCTCTCCCATTGTGAATAGGATTCCTTTTCAGAGGAAAAAGGAAATTTTCCCCCGTGATAGCTATTTTTTTTGGATAGTGTGGATTTTTTTATGGCTTCATTATTTTGGGCATGGTAACAATCAACCACTTTCCATGGAAATCATGGGTTGATCCAGGAAGAACATGAGAGGGGTTAGCAACAAAGGGCACTCATAGGCTCATATGGAAGTAGAGGAGGCCCGGGATACTTATTATCAGGAGGTTCCACTGAATATTAAAGCCCAATTGGCTCAAGGATAAGCTAGGGTGAAAGAGGAATATAATTACTCCAAACCTGAGGACATAACATAGAAGATGAATCCATGGGTATGAGACTCTGGAAACAAACAAACATGAGACACCAAATTCTATAGCACATTGACACTTCATTGGACCACCAAATCATTGTTGGGTAAGGTGCTATTGGATACCAAGGAAGAGCGAAATGAGATACTACTAGAAATGGATCAGCTCAACACAAAAATGAGTTTTCTTATTAAAACTACCACTAGCAAGGATTATGATGTTGCTTCCCAACATCCAGGATTAGAGGTGGCTCATAATTTTTTTTTTAACGATGAGATGGTTATTTAATATAGTATCATTCCAAGACTCCTGTTAGTTTTTAACTATCAAGTTTACTTGGGACTTTCTAGTTTTTTTTAAGGAGTACTTTTATAAGTTGTTATACTCTTTTTAAAGTACTAAACAAACTCTTGTATTATATATGGTCTAGTTTCCTATGGAAAAGACTTGAACTATTTATAATGAAATTTTTCATTAATTTAATGTGAATATTAGCTTATAAAAAAATTAACTTAATCTAACAAGTATGATATAATCCATTATATACTATCTAAGTTAAATCAATACATTGTGTCGTAATTAAATTATTAAATGTCATCCAAGGATAAATGACCAACAATAAATTATAATAATGAACACACTTTATTTTTACAGTTTTTTCAATCTAATAAATTTTCATTATTATATTTCCTTTGTTTGAATGTCATATGATATTTCCAAAAGGATGAACACCTTTAGAAGTTGTTCACACAAACACATTACGTATCAATACATTGATGTTTTTACGTGGTTTAAACCTTTGAAGAGGGAAACACTCCACGACCCCATCCAAATAGCTACTTGAGGCACTCGTATTATGAAAAAGAAAAGAATGTTAGAAATGGGCTTCTCATAATCGATCAACCAGCAAATGACTGTCCATGCTCTCTAAATAAAGATCATGGATCAATCGGGTGCTAAGCCACATATTAATTGTTGTTAAGATTGAGGAAAATATGAAGAGTCAGGTCACTCTATATCAAGGACATATCATGACCGTGAGATTACATATGTACAAATAAATACTAATGCATATTAAAAAAACACACTTTACCTAATAGATACATTATAGTAAATTGATCTTAACTAACTCCTAAGTATTTAAATATCCTCAATCCTCTGAACCTTTAAAAATAACTTCTTCAATATTAATATAATATTTAATTACTCAATATATATTAAACATGATTCCTATGTTTTATTTAATCTCGATAATTTTTGTGTTAAAGAGATATTGTCATTTAAGTATTTATGCTAACTATCGAAAATAAGAGTCAAGAATACATTCTTAAATATTAAGATGATATTTAATTGTTGAACCTATCTCAAACATGATTCCCATGTTATTTGTTTGATAACAACTAATACCATATTATTAAAGGAAAGTTAAAGTGAAAAAACTCGAAATTGAAATGGCTTCCTTGACTTCTTTTTTTTTTCTATTTATTTGACTCATTTTATTAATGAATATTAAGAAAACAAAATTACAATGAACTTGAGGGAAACTAATATACAATGGGGTTATAAAAGCTTTCTTTGTTGTATCAATATAGTAAAATTTAGGAAATAAATAATTAGGTGGCTAGAAGAGTTAGTCATGACATGAGAATGTTTTAAAATGTTTTAAAGTTAAATATTATTAAATTTGAACTATTTTTTAACAAATAATTAAAAATAATTAATTTAGTGATAAGATAATAAAAAATAGCACTAAATATAATAAGTTACATAACTAAAAATGACTAATTTAATGAAGAGATTATATATATAATCTTTGTCATTATGTAACTTATTATAATTTTTGGTATTGAACATAATTATAAGAACAATATGAAAATCAAAAATTGCAATTTTAATAATGAGGTTTTATAATTTAGTAAAGTTTAACATTATTTAGGGGCCATTAAATCTATCTATATTGTTAAAATTTACTAAATCATAAAAATTTAAGAAGTCTATAAATTCATCAACAATATTAAAATTTATTGAATCATAAACATTCACCTTTTTACAAAAAGTTATCTACATGTGGGGTGTTTTGTTCTCTCTTATCTTGCACCTAGGGTGTCGAAAGAAATTTGCTATTTTAAAAAACATTCTTTTCTATCTATCATAATTATACCCTGAATATTTGTTGGGGTTTTTCATCCTCGTTGTTTTGAGGGTTTTCTCGAGGGTACATCCTGTGTTGTGGTTGAATGTTTTATTTGATTAAATGGTTCATTAATTTCAAGTATTCAATATTTCTGCACATAAAGAATTAAAGATCAAATTTCAACATATTTGCACCAAAAATTCAACATGGTATCATAGTTCAGGGCATGAAGGAGATAATTATTGGAAAGAAAACTTGAGCCTACGTATATCCTAAGGAGTTGAGCACAGTACTTGAATATAGTGGCATCGATCTCGATACGACTAGAATACTGACTTGAAGGCACTTTGAATTTCAACACTTGGAAGGCTAGGGTTCTGAACATCATGGAGGAACATGACCTAAATGGTTACTTATATAAAGCGGTGGAGGAGCCTACATCTAATGTAGGGCACATCAAATTCAAGAAGAACCAAGCTAAAGACAAACAAATCATCTATGACTAAATGGAAAACAACTTGATGTATTTTATTACTCCTTTGAAGAACACAAATGAATGTTTTGATACTTTGACAAACCTATATGGGAAGAATGCCCTAAGTAAAAAGAGGGCATTGAAGGTCAAGTTACAAAACCTCGAGATGGAGAAGGATGAGACAGTGGCATCTTTCTTCACCAAGATCTCTTAGGTAAGAAATCAACTTATTGGCATTGGAGTTGTGGTGGATAAAAATGATATCATCCATACCGATATTGATGGTCTCACATCCTCATGGGAGACATTATTGGATATTGTGAATGCTCGATAGGTGCAACCTAACTTTAAGAGGTTGTGGCATGACTTCCTCCAAGAGGAAGGGTGAATCCAAAGCAAGACCATGTGCATCAAATAAGAAAAACCTTGCTCTCATGACAAAGATGAAGAGAATATTGATGAGTTCAAGGTACAGAGCATGTAGTGATTTTCTATATACTGCATGGGGCCTCCTTTACCCATGCAGATATTCCCTACCTCTTGCATGTGATCAAAATTACAAAATAAGATGCAGTAAAGAAAGAAGATTACGACCTAGGGACTTCAACAATCTCTGCAAGGAAGCAGATATCAAGAGGGAGCCCACAAAACAATAAAAGATAAGTATTTGTATATTGATTATCAATTACTATTGAAATTCAGATCTAAATTTTTTTTAATATGTTTCATTACAATTATATGTAGATTTATATTCCTAGAATTATGAGGTATGTATAACATTATGAGCATAATTTATAGTTTTCTTTTATTGGTGAATAGTAAAGCTCATGTAGTACATGATATGATTAAATAAGTAGCATATGTGATTGCATAATATTCCATGAGATGTGGATGGAAGGTGTGTTGAAACATCAGTTTAAATTTTTACATGACTATGTGAGCTATTTGTCATTGCATTGAAATATTCATATGATTGAATTTCAATATTATGCAAGGTTGCTAATCACTTGACTAAATTTGGCTTGTAGGGAAATACCACACGTTATGCCCTACAAACGAAGAATGAAAAGTATTGAGGTGGATCTTGAAATAGAAGAAGAACCATATTTTGGTTCTCCCCATTCGGATGTTGAGAGGGAGAATCCAGAAGTGTTCTTAGATTCGCTAGCTCCTAAAGAACAAGTAGAACTCGTTGATGAACATGGATAATTTGAGGGGCTATATTAGGGGGGTTACAAAAATTTAGTGGGATATTGTCTTATATGGAAAGGGTTTTTTTAGCTAAAATATATTCTCTTAATATTTATTAGAAGAAAAAAAATCAAAATGCATAGCCCCCCATATATTAATGAGGAAAATGAAAAAAACTATTTTCTCCCTAGAAAAATATCCCTCCAATCTATCTTTCACCCCTAATTTCTAGATAAATTATAGTGAAATCATTCCTTCACCCCCTATTTTCAGTAATGGAGGCTCCCAAGGGTTACTTCTCCCTTCATTTTCCTTGTAATTTGGGCATATGTTGCATTCACCTGTATCTTTAGTCAATTTCATGTGGTACCTTCTTTGGTCCCTCGATTTCTAATATTGGAGGGAAAATTAGGGGCTATTTTGTTCTATATAAAGGTCTACAATGATTCATGGTTCACCCACATCGGATTTTGCTTGCAGGGTGAAGGTTCTAGCTAATACGATTCCACTTTGCATTCTTATTTTTCTCGACATTTTAATCTTCTCATAACATCTCCATTTCCAACATCACAGGTCTTAAATGGGAATTCCTCACATGCAATTTATCAAAGAATACAAACTTTCATCGTGCTTCTTTTCCAATAATTAACATGGTATTTTTTTTTAAATTTTTTTAATGTTTTTTATCCACAATTCTAATAGATTATTATATTCTAAATTTACCTTTTATCGTGCTTTTTATCATGGATGTTTTTTGAGGAATGTTGAATTCTAGGGCACCCTTGATTATTAGGGCTCATTCGATGTTATTAGGGTTTTATTGTATCCTGGGAGTATTGGTTCCATGAAAGTGTTATAGAGCTTAAAATATGTGACTTATTTTATGCCTTGTCATGTTCAAACTATATATCACATTTATATGTTGTTAGTCAATGCTACTCTTGATGGAGAGATGCCACGTGGTTTTTATATATTCAAACTGTATTTGACCCAACTGTTTAAAATGTGCTTTTATTCAGATCTTGCTTTGCAATTATTATTGGATCTAAGGCGCCAATGAGAGTGTATATGTTCATATTGTATGTCTGTTAATATTGGTTTTTGGGATGTTGGTAATATAAATGAATGCACACTCATTATAATGGTGGGGCTACAATGGAATGTTCATTATTTTGTTTGTCTTCTGGTAGAGTTGTACAAAGCGTTCTGGTAGATTCTTTTATTTGTATTGAGAAGTTCGTGACTAGTATATTTTTATATTCATATTTCCAAGTTTGTCAATTTTATTTGTCACCTAAACTTGTTGGGTTTGGTACTTGTTTTATGATATATATTTTTTGTAATGGTCATTCAGAAGTAAAACATTTTTTGGTGATTTTTTTTTATGTGTAATTGCTATCATCATCCAAAAATGGATCTAGCTATGTATGATAAATATATGATTTAGTTGGAACATGATAATTCATTTCCATAATGATTGTATATAATATGTACAGAGTATGTTTTACCTGAGATGTAGACATTATGTTATTTGATATCTATTATTTTGCATTCAATGAGGGCACTAAAACAATTTTACCACATTTTTCGTGCTTTCAAAAATTTCAAGGACACGGATAGAAACACCTCCTCATTTTATCTAAGAAAAGGTATTCTTTAAAATAGTAGTTCTAATGATATGCATGATGATGCATTAATGTGTCTTCAGTTCTTGTTAGTGTAGTTCTTATTTATAATAACCATAACAGTTTTCTAACTAACTCTAAAAATTATAAAGCAAATGACATAATTCATTTTTTTTATTTTCAACAAAAGAAAGGAAAAAGTGACATTTATATCTATAAACATATAAGCATGTTATTTTTTTTCTTAGAGGGTAGCATAAAAATGAGAGATTTGGAAAATAATCTAATTGGGAATCCATATACTATATTAAGGTTGTGGGTATCGATAATATTCCACATTGTTATAATGGTTTGTGGGTGCCATAATCACTCCATAATGTAAAGTGCTCAATTCTATCTCTTTGTCGGTATGTTAAGATTTGGGTCCCCACATGTCTGTTGGACCATTAAGGGATGAGATTAAAAGTGGAATCCCCACTTGAACCAAATCTAGTTTTTGCAATTGTGTTTCACCAACACCTCTAGTTGTGAGTGACCCAATACTGCTTGTGAAATGTATAAATAAATCCCTCTTCTCCTCATTCTTGCATTTGTTCATTTGAGGGTAAGGAGTCAAGAGAATCAAGCTCTAGTATGTGCTCTAATATTGCACTACCTTAGTAATGTGTACAATCAAAAGTTGAGTCTTCCTAGCAAAAGATTCACCAAGACGTTACAAGGTTTTTTAATTTGATGAAAGATTCACCAAGTTTTTACAATATTTTATAATTAAGTGAAATATTCACCAAGATTTTACAATATCTTATAAATTACTGAAATATTCGCCAATATTTTACAATATTCTATAATATAATGAAATATTATCCAGCATTTTGTATAGACGTATTATATTAGTGATAATAGCTTTCAAATTTTCCTATATTAGGGATATTCGCCCATTTATTATACATATAAATTCCAGGGGTGTTCTTAAAATTATCCCTATTGATCAACCTCCTACTAAAAGGAGATCTGCATGACGCTCATATACAAGAGAATTAAATTATAGTATTCAAGAATATTGGAATGATTCTTAGGATTAGAGGTGTGGCAGAAAACTAATGAGATTTTCCTTAGTCAAGGAAAATACATAGTAGAGATCCCAAAGAGATTCAGGACAATGGACTTTAAGTCCATGGACACACATATGATGATGAATATGAAGTTGATTCTTTTTCATATTTGGAGGATATCACAAACAATTAGATCCTATATGTACGTTGTTAGCACTAGGTCGGATATATGTTTTGCAGTCAGTACATAGACATGTACAACAAAGCATGTGTTGAGCACCTACATGGTGCATTTGGATATGGAATTAGAACTATCTTGGATAGGTTATATCCAAGACATGGTGAATAAAGGAGCAATGCAACTCCAGTAGATATTCACATATGAGAAAATTTCCGATATACTTACTAAGCCTCTGTCCAAAGTAAAGTTGAGTACTTTCGGGACAAGCTTAGTATAGTACATAATGAATCCTCTAGTTGAGAGGGATTATTGATGTTTCTCCATAGGCAGCAATATATAGATAAAATCCCCACCAGTTAGTCATGTGGGACATGACTCAAGACTTCTCCCTATTGGTAATCCATATAGTGGTGCATGGCTCAGTTAGTCCATGCAACAGATAATCTATGCAGTTGTACATAGCTCATATTAGTATAATCCACTTTTCACCAATCCTGTAACTTCATACATTCCAAGACAACCTAATGTCAACTTGAATCAATGGGTTGTTAATTCTCTCGAGTCCTGGAACTCTTGTCAACATGTTTGTAGGATTATGGATAGTATGTTAAAATAATGTAACTTCAGAAGATATTATATTTGTATTAATGTCATTCCTCCATTCATAAATGTCCTTGATGTAATTGGTCATGTAAAATTCATGAGGTAAAACCTCTGTTGTAAGTCGAGGAAATAGTACCCACAAAAGTATTTTATATATAGTATTTTGAGTCCTCCTAGGTAGGTCGACCCTAATTAGAACTTGCCTGGCATAGTTAGGTAATTAAGTCACTCAACTGATAAATATAAATAGGTGAGGTGTCTCCTTCATTTGTACACTCTTCACTCAAGAAAATTCTCCAAAGAGAGAGGAGAATTTATCTTGGGGTTTTACACTATCTTGGTTGAGTTCTATACTGAGGAAGTGTTTCGGGTTTTTCTCCCTTATGGTTTCCCCAAGGAAAATCTCTATGTTTTCTATGTTCTTTTTGTTGTTGTATTAGAGCCGCAGCGAAAGGAGACATTGTGTAGCTATGATTTTTTATTCTGAACAGTTCCCTCAACAGATCAACCAGAAAAGAAGGCTCACTCAACTCTCCCTAGAATGGCACATCTTTCAATGAAAACGAAACTAAATTATGAGAAGTTTCATTTCTAGGCCTGACACTACTGTTGGGAAAAACTAGGGCTTCAGTTTTTTCAATGTTCCATCATCAAGCTCAATAAAAACAAAATACAGTCTAGCTCACCTTAGGGAGATGCATAATTTCCACCACTCATCCCCACAAGTGATATCAACTGAAAATTAGGGTTTTACCATCTAACCCTAATTCATCCCAAAAGGAGGTCAACCAGAAGCATATTTTTCAAGTAAGTATTGTTTCTTCTATTTCCATTTGAGGTTCTTAGTTTGTTTAAAATTACAAACAATACCAATCTATATGAGAAGCTTGAGGGTGCTGAGAACTTCAAAGCATTGAAGTATAGGATCATTCTCATCCTAGAAGAAAATTATCTAAAAGGATTCATAAAGGAGGAAGTTGCAGAACTAGAAGGAGATGGAGCAAAGGCCAAGCACAAGAAGGATATGATCAAGGATAAGAGGATCATAGATGACTCCATCAAATATCACTTTATGCCTCAAGTATCTTCAAGGAGAACACTAAAGGAAATTTTGTATGCCCTGTCCATCCTATTTGAAGGAAGAAATATCAATAGGAAGATGACCTTGAGAAATCAACTCAAGGGTGTGAAGGTTCAGAAGTCAGAGACCATGCAATCATACTTCACAAGAGTATCCTAAATCAAGGAGAAATTGGAAGCTATTTGTGATATGATATAAGAAGCAGGAGTTGTAATGACCACCTTGAATGCTCTCCCATGAGAATGGGAATCTTTCATTCGAGGAATATGTTCCAAAAGAAAGATGACCAAGTTTCAAAAGTTATGGGAAGAATTTGTTCAAGAATAAGAAAGAATAGAATTCAGAGAAGAGAAGCTGAACAAAAATGAAGATCAAGCTTTGGCATCCCATACCAAAGGAAAGAACAAGAGGAAGAGTCATGATCATCCTCCCAAAAGAACTCAAGGGTCTCAAAAGAATAAGAGGGTCAAGAAGGACTTTTCATCTTTTGAGTGCTTCACTTGCCACAAGATGGGACACATCCATAAATTTTCCCTTGAAGGAAGAACAACTCAAGAAGAGGAACAAAATATTCCAATCCCATTTAGTTGAAGATGATTACCAAGAATATGAGAAGAGGACTAAAGAATATGAAGATTCATGTAAAGAATATGTTTTGATTTCATCCCTCACAGGTTTAGTTTCTCTTGGAAGTGATACTTGGATACTAGATAGTGGTTCCTCCAAGCACATCATATGCTACAAGGATTCACTCTCTTGTCTTGTATAGAAGGATTCCCTACATAAAGTAATGCTTGGATATGATTACCAATATCCCATCAAAGGGATGGGATAAGCCTCTTATAAGCTGGACTCCAGAAATTCCATGAAGATGAAGGATGTTATATATGTCCTAGGTTTAAATAAGAATCTCCTTTCTATCTCGTCTTTAGATAAGAAAGGTTTCAGAATTGTTTTCGTAGATGGTGAAGTCCTCATGTGGACAAAGGGGAAAACTATAGATGATGCAGTGGTGATTGGAGTTGAAGAAGGAGGAATTTACAAACTAAAGAGGCATGCAGATTCAACGCTGATGACTAGCACCGTAAGCCCATGTGAACTATGGCACACAAGAATTTATTATATACATTGCAAAGCATTTTAAATTGTGATCAAGGTGGTGAAAAATTTACCAGAGATTCAAATAAACCATGAAGGTGTGTGCAAAGGATGTGCACAAGGAAAGAACTCTAAAAACCCTTTTCCAAGTAGTGACAGTAAAGCAAAAGGGATATTAGAAATTGTTCACTTAGATGTATGCGAACTAATGAAACTACTTCTCTAAGCTGATATCTTTACTATGCTTCCTTTATTGATTACTACTGCTGCAAAACTTGGATCTATTTCTTAAAGAAGAAAGATGAAGTATTTGAAAAGTTCAAAGAGTTTAAGGCTCTTGTAGAAAACCTCTCTAACAAGAGGATCAAGAACTTAAGATCAGATCATGGAGGTGAGTTCACATTAGGATAATTCAATGAATACTGCAAAGAAGCTCAAATTAAGAGGGATCTCACCATCCCATATAATCCCCAACGAAATGGTGTGGATTAAATTAAGAATAGGTCTATCATGGAAGTAGTAAAATCCATGATCCATGGGAAAAATAATCTAGAACAACAATCTATGTACAAAACAAAATCTCTCATAGTGCTCTTGGAAATAAGACTCCATAAGAGATGTTTACAAAAGAAAATCCTAAATTCAGTCACCTGAAGATATTTGGTTATCCGGTATACATACACATTCCCAAGGAGAAGAGATCGAAGTTGGACCCCTTAGGAAAGAAGAGATTGTTTGTAGGATATTGAGAGAAATCAAAGGATTTTGAATCTATATCCCAGGATACCATCAAATTGAACTCAGCAGAGATGTCACTTTTGACGAAGATACAACCTTCAGAAAATCAAGGAAGAATTAGGAAGATGAAGAGGAGCATGAATCTCCTAGAGCTACAGAAATATCCAAATGAGTGAAAAATGATGAGGAAGAACAGATACCTGAGGATCATGACATGATAGAACCTCATATACATGAGGAGTTTCCTAGTGAGATTATCTCATGCAAAAGTAGTCCTTCTTCGTCATGTGAAATAATTGAAGAAGCATAAAGATATGGTGTCCCAAAAGAAACAGTCAAAGAAAGTAAGAAGCCAAAGCCATACCCTAGTTATGTGGCTTTGATGTGCAATCTCTTTGAAAAAGGACATACATGCTTTAAACAAGCAACAAAGCAGGAGGAATGGGTATATTCCATGGTCGAGGAATATGAGTCCACTATAAAGAAAAATGTATGGGAAGTAGTACCAAGACCAAAGAACAAGTGAGTAGTATCCCCGAAATGGATCTACAAAGCAAAGCATTCAACAAACGACAATATAGAGAAGTATAAGGAAAGATTTGTAGCTCGTGAATTCTATCAGAAGGAAGGAATCGCTTATGAGGATACCTTTGCACCAGTAGCAAGGTACACCTCAATCAAAACCATCCTTTCCTAGGAATCCAATATGAAGTGGAAGTTACATCAGATGGATGTAAACACAGCCTTCCTAAATTGAGTGATAAAATAAGAAGTATACATTGAAAAACCATGATGCTTTGAGACAAATTATTAGAATACTCATGTATGCATACTAAAGAAGGCGTTGTATGGATTGAAGAAAGAATCCAAAGCATGGTATTGAAGAATTGATGGCTTCCTAATGAGTTTGGGATTTACCAAGAGTATAGCATATTCCAAACTTTACTATAAGGTTGAGGATGATGGGATTATGATATTACTACTATATGTGGATGGTCTATTCTTAACAAGTGAATATAATCCCATCAACGAATGCAAGAAGAATCTCACTACAGAATTTGAGATGAAAGACCTTGGAATGATGCATTATTTTCTAGGCCTTGAAGTATGGCAGTATCCAGACAAGATTTTCCTGAGCCAAGGAAAATATGCAGTTGAGATCATAAAAAGATTTGGGATGATGGATTTTAAGGATATGACTACTTCTATGACAACAAATTTCAAGTTTTTGAGTGATGGTTCTTCGGATATAGTGGATGTTACCTTATATAGACAGATTATTAGTTCACTAATGTACTTGACCAATACAAGGCCAGATATATGTTTTGATGTAAGCAACCTAAGTTAGTATATGGTGGAACCTAGACATGTTCATATAGTGGCAGCAAAACATGTGATGAGGTACTTGAAGGGTACGTTGGATTATGGTCTCATATATGCATCAGATGGTGAGATCAGATTACACGGATTTATAGATTCATATTGGGCAGGAAGTGTCGAAGATAGAAAGAACACTTCATGATGTTGTTTTATTTTGGGATCAAGTATGATCTCATGGTTAAGTAGAAAGTAGTATAGTATTTCCCTTAGCACGACAGAGGCTAAATACATTGCAACATGTTCAGCCTGTAGTGAAGCAGTATGGATTCACAAGATGTTGGAAGGATTATTTGAAGTAGAGATAGATGTGAATGATATCCATTGCGATAATTAGAGTTGTATTAATATGACAGAAAACCCTGTGTTTCATTATAATTCGAAACATATAGAAATTAGATATCATTACATCCGGCATATGGTGCAGAAGGGAGATGTAAATCTCAAGTATGTTCCTATAGAGGAACAAGTTGTTGATGTCTTGACTAATACTCTATCGTGTGTAAAGTTTGAATACTTTTGATACAAGCTTGGTGTAGTATGAAAGGACCTTCCTCGAAAGAGTGAGTGATGATGACATAGCAGGTTTCTTGTTGTAGTGGTGTGGAAGCTTGGCTTAGGTGGGGTATGTCTGGTTAGGCTTGTTTGGCCCGAAAGGGTTAGTAAGATAGACTAGATCTGTTTGATCCTAGGGGGATTAGTATGTTTGTCTAGGATTGTTTGACATAAAATGGTTAGTGAGCCAGAGAAGGGTTGTTTGGTCCCCATGGAAATCCATTTGTATTACTAGGCTCGTTTGTCCCGAAAGGGTTAGTAAGTCAGAAAAAATATCGAGTGGATCTACCAGAGAACCCATCGTGATGCTGCTTCAGATGTCCAAAGGGAAAGATGATGAGATTCCGGCACTCTATGTTGATGCCATCATTTATATGTTGATGAAGACGATGATATTCCAGCACTCTGTGTTGACTCCAACATTTCTATGTTGATGATGATGATGATGTCTTAGCATTCTATGCTGATGATGATGATGTTCTAGCATCTCTATGATGATTATGCAGATGATGATCTAGAATGTACTTATTGATGATGTTTCTTTAGAACAAACATGCTAATTATGTTGTTGTTGTTCCAGTATTTACATATCGATGTCGTAGATGATGATCCAGTATCTGAATATTGATTATGATGATAGTGTACCCGTATTCACATATTGATGATGATGGTGATGTACCAGTATTCACATACTGATGTTGCAGATGATGATCCAATATTCACATATTGATGTTACAGATGATGATCTAGTATTCACATACTGATGTTACAGATAACGATGTTCTAGTATCCATATGCTGATGATGTTCCAGATGACAATGATGATGTCCTAGTATCTACATACTATTGATAATGATGTTGATGATGATGCAAATGAAGATTGATGATGAATATGTATGATGTTGTTCCAAAACTTCCTATGACATAGAGAAATTCACCAGTTAGTTGTACAGTTTTTGTTGTGGTTGTTGTTGATGTAGAATACCTTCCTAATTAAGAGGGAGTGTTAAAATAATGTAACTTCGAAATATATTATATTTGTATTATTGTCATTCCTCCATTCGGAGATGTCCTTAACATAATTGGTCATGTAAAATTCATGAGGTAAAAACTCTTTTATAAGTTGATGAAATAATACCCACAAAAGTATTTGATAAATATTATTTTGAGTCCTCCTAGGTGCATCGACCGTAATTAGAACCTGGTCGATCTAGTTAGGTAACTAAGTCACTCAACTGGTAAATATAAATAAGTGAGACTCCTCCTTCATTTGTAGACTCTTCACTAAAGCAAATTCGCTATAGAGAGAAGAAGATGTGTGCCATAGAGAGAGAGGAGAAGTTATCTTGGGGTTTTATACTCTCTTGGTTGAGTTCTATACTAGGGAATTTTTGTGGAGTTTTCTCCCTTGTGGTTTTCCCAAGGAAAATATCTGTGTTCTTTGTGTTATTGTGCTTGTTTTTCTTTCAGTGATCCTACTATTGTAAATTGGTTTTGATTATCATCTAAGCAATTAAGAAAACTTAACATAGTATGTATCTTTTCCATCTTTAAGATTTCATCTTCCAGAATAGATCTTATGAAATGGTACTTGAGGTGTATATGTTTAGTCTTAGAAAGGAAGGATAAGTTATTTGCAAGATGAATGGCACTCTAGTTGTCACCTTACGACCTGATATTCTCCTACTTCTTACCCAATTCCTCCATGAACCTCTGCAACCAAATCATCTCTTTACTAGCCTCTATAGCAGCAACATACTTTGCTTCCATTGTTGAAAGTGAAATAATCTTTTGCAGTTTCAAAATCCAACTTATTGGTGTTCCACCCATAGTAAAAACATACCATGTGGTGATCCTCTTGCTATCTTTATCACCTACCATATAAGCGTCAACATATACTTGTAGAACAATGTCTGAACCTCCAAAGCATAATGCATGAGAAGTGCTACCTCTTCAATATCTAAAAATCCACTATACTACCCTCCAATGCTATTTACCTAGATTTTTCATATATCTACTCACAACTCCCACTACATGTGCATACATGGATAATTTTAGGGGCTATATATAGTCCATGGGATATATTAGAGGGGTTACAAAAATTTAGTGTGCCATTTTCTTATATGGAAAGGGATTTTTCAGCTAAAATATATTCGCCCAATATTTATTAGATAAAAAAATCCAAAATGAATAGCCTCCCATATATTAATGAGGAAAATGAAAAAACTATTTTCTCCCTAGTAAAATCTCCCTCCAATCTATCTTTCTTCCCTAATTTCTAAGGAAATTATAGTGAAATCATTCCTTCGCCCCCTATTTTCAGTAGTGGAGGATCCCAAGGGTTATTTCTCCCTTCATTTTCCTTGTAATTCAGGAATATGATGCATTCACCTATATTTTTAGTCAATTTCATGTGATACCTTCGTTGGGCCCTTGATTTCTAATATTGGAAGGAAAAATAGGGGTTATTTTGTTCTATATAAAGGCTACAATGATTGATGGTTCACCCACATCGGATTGCGCTTGCAGGGTGAAGGTTATAGTTGATACAATTCCACTTTTCATTCTTAGTTTTCTTGACATTTTAATCTTCACATAACATCTCCATTGCCGAAAACTCAGGTCTTAAAGGGGAATTTCGCACATGCAATTTATCAAAGGATACAAACTTACATCATCCTTCTTTTCCAATAATTAACCTGGTATGCTTTTTATAATCTTTTTTAATCTTTTTATCCACAATTACAATAGATTATTATATTCTAAATTTACCTCTTACCATGCTTTATATCATGATTTTTTTTGCGACGTGTCTTTTTATTATATTCTAATTCTAGGGAACTCTTGATTCTTAGGGATCATTTGGTGTTATTAGGGTTTTATTTTATCCTAAGAGTATTAGTTCCATGAAAGTGTTATAGAGCTCAAAAGATGTGATTTATTTTATGCCTTGTCATGTTTAAACTATATATCACATTTATATTTTGTTAGTCGATGCTACTCTTGATGGAGAGGCGCCACATGGTTTTTATATATTCAAACTGAAGTTGACCCATATGTTTAAAATGTATTTTTATTAAGATCTTGATTTGCAATTGTTATTGGATCTAAGGCGTCAATGAGAGTGTATATGTTCATATTTAATGTTTGTTATTTTTTATGTCTGGGATGTTGGTAATATAAATGAATGCACTCATTATAATGGTGGGGCTACAGTGGAATGGTCATTATTTTGGTTGTCTTCTGGTAGAGTTGTCCAAAGCATTCTGGTAGATTATTTTATTTGTATTGAGAAGTTCATGACTAGTATATTTTTTTATTCATATTTCCAAGTTTGTCAATTTTATTTGTGACCTAAATTTGTTGGGTTTGGTAATTGTTTTATGATATTTTGTTTTTTTAAGGATCATTTAGAAGTAAAACGTTTTTGGGTGATTTGTTTTGATGTGTAATTGCTATCATCATCCAAAAATGGATCTAGTTATGTATGATAAATATATGATTTAGTTGGAACATGATACTTCATTTCCATAATGATTGTATATAATATCTACACTGTATGTTTAGCCTAAGATGTATACATTATGCTATTTGATATCTATTATTTTACATTCAATGAGGGAACTAAAACAATTTTTACCATCTATTATTTTGCATTTAATGAGGGCACTAAAACAATTTACCACATTTTTCATGCTTTCAAAAATTTCAAGGACATCGATACAAACACCTCCTCATTTTATCTAAGAAAAAGTACTCTTTAAAAGAGTAGTTCTAATGATATGTGTGATGATGCATTAATGTGTTTTCAGTTCTTGTTAGTGTATGTTCTTATTTCTAATAACCATTGAAATTTTCTAACTAAATCTAAAAATTATAAATCAAATGACATAATTATTTTGATTTTCAACAAAATAAAGGAAAAAGTGGCATTCATATCTATAAATAGGTAAGCAGGTTTTTTTTTTCTTAGAGGGTAGCATCACAATGGGAGATTTGGAAAATAAGCTAATTGGGAATTCATACACTATATTATGGTTGTGGGTAGCGATAATACTCCACATTGGAATAATGGTTTGTGGGTGCCACGATCACTCCACAATGTAAAATGTTCAATTCTATCTGTTTGTCAGTATGTTAAGAATTGGGTCCCCACATGTCTATTGGAAGATTAAGGGATGAGATAAAAAGTGGAGTCCCTACTTGACCCGAATCTAGTTTTTGCAGTTGTGTTTCACCAACACCTCTAGTTGTGAGTGGACAATACTGCTTGCAAAATGTATAAATAAATCCCTCCTCTCCTTGTTCTTGCATTTGTTCATTTGAGGGTCTAGGATTCGAGAGAGTCAAGCTCTAATATATGCTCTTATATTGCACTACCATATTAATATGTACAATCAAAAGTTGATTCTTCCAAGTAAAAGATTCACCAATATGTTACAAGGTTTTATAATTTGATGAAAGATTCACCAAGTTTTTACAATATTTTATACTTAAGTGAAATATTCTCCAAGATTTTACAATATCTTATAATTTAGTGAAATATTCGCCAATATTTTATAATAGAATTAAATATTATCCAAAACTTTACATATACATATTATATTATTGATAAAATAGCCTTCAAATTTTCCTATATATTAGGGAGATTCGCCTATTTATTATACATATAAATTTTGTGGGTGTTCTTAAAATTATCCCTAATGTGCAATATTTGGTCTTATGCACATCATGGCATACATCAAGCTGCCAATTATAGATGAATAGGGAACCTTGGACATGTATTATATCTCCTCCTATGTCTTGGGACACATCTCTTTACTTAGTTTGAAATGGTTGGCAAAAGGTGTACTAACTGATTTTGCATTTTCCATTCTAAACCTCTCCAACACCTTTTCTATGTACTCACCCTGAGACAATGTTAAGTTACGTTTTTTCATGTCTCTTGTTATTCTCATACAAAGGATTTGCCTTGTAGCACCCAAATGCTTCATCGCAAATGATTTATCTAGTTTCCTTTTGGGAACATTTATATGATGCATGTTACACCCTGCAACAAGCATGCCATCCACATACATTAACAACATAATATATCTTATTATCTAGCCTCTTGAAATAAACATAGTGGTCAAAATGACATCTAAAATAACCCTGTTCTGTTATAATCTTATCAAATATCAACTACCACTATCTTGGAGCTTGCTTCAGGCCATACAAGATCTTCTTCAACCTGCAAACCAAATTCTCCTTCCCTTAACCTCATACCCCTATGGCTACTGCATATAAATATCTTCCTCCAAATCTCCATGGAGAAAGGCCATTTTTGCATCTAACTATTCAAGATGCAAATCTCCTACTGCCACTAGACTTAAAGTTTATGCTTTAGTCTTGCAAAAAATAAAGGTATAGTCTTGTAAAGGCGTATAGTCTTGTAAATATTTCATCAAAGTCTATACCTTTATTTTGTGCATACCCCTTTACAAAAATTATATCCTTGTACTGCTTCTTCCCTCCTTCTTCTTCCCTCGTCCTATAAACCCAATAAACCCATTTATTATGTAATGCTCTTTTACCTGTAGGAAACTCAACCAAATCCCAAGTCTGGTTTCTTACCAATGATTCCATCTCATCATTCATGCCTTGCTCCCACTTCCTTTTATTTTCCACCTTCATTACTTCTTCATAACATTTTGTTTCGCCAAAATCAGTCATCAATATATAACACAATGAAGGAGAGAATCGTTCAGGGGACCTACTTAACCTGGTAGATCTTCTTACACTTTTAGGAGTTTGAGGTACCTACTGTTGTTCTTGATTTTTTGGTACCTTTGGAACTTCATTTTCTTTGATTCCATCAAGCATTGTGTACTCTGTGTTTTCCTTTTCTTCTTTCTTTCCGTGCAATCGATCTTTGTACATAACCTTTTTATTGAATACTACATCTCCACTCCTAATGATTTTGTGATTTTCATAACCCCATAAGAGATAACCAAAATCATCAATCGTGTATCCAATAAAGGTGCATTTCTTGGATTTAGCCTCAAGCTTTGTTCTATTTTCTTTATCAATATGGACAAATGATTCACAACCAAAAGTTATCATAAATGAGTAGTTTAACTTTGTACCTATCCATGCATCCTATGGAAATCCACCATCCAAATCACTTGAAGGCCCTCTGTTTATTAATTAAAGAACGGTATCTATATCATCGGCCCAAAATTGTAAGGGAGACCCTGCATGCAATCTCATACACCTTGAACGCTCCATGATCATCCTATTCATCCTTTATGGCACAAAATTTTCTTGTGGTGTTCTTGGTTCTGTCTTCTCTATACAAATCCCATGGTATGAACAGTAACTATCAAACTCCTTAATGCAGTATTTACCTCCATTATCATATATGAGACACTTCAATCTTTTCCCTATCTCATTCTCAACCAAAGCTTTCTACTTCTTAAAAGTAGCAAACACATCATATTTTTTTCTAATGCAATAAAACCAAGTTTTTATAGTTACATAGTTAATAAAATTAATTGTAATGAACCTAAGGCATAAACTTAGGCTCACTAACTCTATGAAATTAAGCTTCAGACAACTAGTTGACAGGAGGACAATTTTATCAAGTTAAAATGAAGGAATATACTCAGTTTTGCAAGTGAAACCAAAAATACAAACGAGGATACTTAAATTTTAGATTCCTAAGAACCTGTATTTTGGGACATTTTAGGTTTTGAACATCATGCAAGATGAATTCTTCTACCAAGATTCTAGGAGTCCCAACCGGTGCAAACTTAAATCTTTACAAGCAGTTCCAAGAAACAAATGGATAAGAGGAACTTAGGAGAGTTTTGAAACTATGTTTAGTATTTTTACATGATTTTTTTTAGGTGCAAAACATATATGAACAGTCAAAAAGAGTCATAATGGTCACAATAAGAAAACTAGTCACTAGGACTATGCAACAAGCTATATTAGAGTTCTTTCCAAACACAGTAAAGGGGCCACTAAAATTATGTTTTAAGCATGTAAAATCTTCATTGACATTTTAATTAATTTTAATAATAGAAAATAAATAAAATGGACATGTTCATACTGATTAATTAACTTGAACTAGAAAACTAGCTCAATTTTCATTGAAATCTAGGTAGGGTGTGAAAGATCTTTTATGAAACTTAAATAAACCAGTTCAGAATTCTATGAAAATTTCAGAGACATTAAATGAAATCAAAATTAATCATTGATTTTATAGATGCATATCATTGGAATCTCATAGATGGCCTCTCATAGCCAAAACCCCCATAGAATGGATCCGGAGCAAGGAAATTACATAGAATCGAATATAGAGCCTTCCAAACTCTGCAAATAGGATGAAAGTGATCTGAACCTGATATTAAATATCAGGTTGAACATAATTAAATGAAATATATATCAGTTGGGTTGAAATTCCCATTACAATGCTCCAAAAATTGTTGGATATTATAGAATGGAGAGGAGGAAGGGAGACGGGTGAATATCACTAAAAGGAGCCTTCCAAGCTCTATTGGATGATCTAGAAATTATCTGAAGAAGAAATCAGGACCTGCAATAAAAATAAATTAATAGTTTCACCAACTTCATGAACAATAAAGATAACAAGAGTGCTAAGGGGCACATCTCCCAAAGCTAGTTGAGGCACATCACTCAACCATTGAGTAGTAGAGATCTCAAGACAAACTTATTGACCAAAATTTGTGATAGTGATGTGCTATCATTGTTTTATAGAAATATTACACTTCAGGGTCTAATTGGATCCATATATGGCCCACTTTCATTTCCCAATGCACCTTCATGAATAAATTAGGAACTTCCTTGCTTTGTCTCCTAACTTTCCTGACTTTCCATTTGTCTTTCTTTTCCTCTATTAGAAACTGCGCCCTCTTTGTGCTTTCTTTATGGCTGACATGCCTTAGTCCTTTTAGCAACTGCACCCTCCTACCTTTTTTATTGACTTTCCTCTTTCTCTTTTAGAAACTGCATCCTCCAAAATTTTCATGCTTTTTGTCTTGACAACTTTTCTACAGTTGCCTTCTTTGTCCTGGCTTTTCTCTTCTGATTGATTTGGCAGGATTCTATATTTGTTCTTGGTTTATTTCTATAATTTGATTGATTTTCTCTAATTTTTCCATTTCTTATCACCAACTCATAGTCCACTTGGATTCATGTTCCCTCCTTGTCACCTAGGCATTACTTTGACATAAAAAAATTTAAAATATCATAATTATTAATTAAAATTTAGAAATTGCATAATAGTCTGGTATTTGCATATGCATGATTTTTTTTTTATAAATAACCCCTACTAGGATATACACACTAGGGTTTATGTCACAAAACATTAATATGTCAATTGGGAGGGACATTAAAATAACATAATAATGAGAGCCACCAAAATATTGTACCTGAGACGGTCCCCATACATCTATATGCACAAGCTCTAACTTTTCACTTCTCTTCTATTTCCCAACCCTAATAATTGTAACTCTCTTTTGTTTTCCATAAACACAATTCTCACATAATTCTAAACTTACCTACTTCAGATCTGGAATCATCTTCCTTGAGTGAAGAATATGCATCACCTTCTCACTTATGTGCCCAATCCTGTCATGCCACAATGTTTCACTTGTTTCTGTGGAATCTACATAGATAGAATAATCAGTATTATGAGGACATAAATATAATGTATGTATCCTATCTCCTTTTTCGATTACAAGTTCTCCTTTAGTGACATTGCACCACGTTTTTCCAAATATTAAAAAAAATAGTCTCTATCTCCCAAATGCCCTGTTGAAATTAGATTTATTTTCATAACAGGAATATGCCTTACATCCTTTGGAAGCCATGCATTTCCATTATTTAACTTTATTTTTACCTTACCTATTCCAACAATTTTACATGGTTCATCGTCCCCCAATAAAACATGTCCAAAATCACTTGGAACATAATCATGAAAGAATTTCCTATGCGGTGTAGCATGACATGAAGTCCCTAAATCTACTACCCAATAATTGCTAGTATTATATAATGCAAGAATCAAAGTATCTTGTAACACATCACCTGCTACATTTCCTTCCTAAGTAGTCTCTTTTTGCGCCTCTCCTTTCTTCTTTGGATCTCTATATAATTTCTTAAAATGTTCCCTCTTACCATAGTTCCAACACTCTATCTTTCTGACTATGGACTTCGACCTGACCTGTCTAGACTTGTTGTGATTACCTAGGATCTTTCCTCTCTCCCTTTGTCTTACCCTTCTCTCCATTGTCAACACATTACCAGATGACTCACCTGTGCTTTTTCTTTGCATTTCCTCGCTAAGAATAACACCAACAACATCATCAAATTTAAGATTGTTTGAACCAAAGACAAAGTTACTTATAGACATGAACAATCCATTCCATCTTTATGGAAATAAGCACAAGATTAGAATATCCGTAACCTCATCATCAAATTTCACTCGTACATAACTTAGTTGATTAGTAATTGTATTAAATTCATTTAAACGACCAAGAATAGATTCACCTTCTGACATCTTCATATTAAATAAACGCTTCATTAGAAATACCTTGTTGGAAGATGAGGGTTTTTCATAGAACTTATCCAATGTTCTCATCGCACCCTCTATTGTATTTTCTTTCGAAATATTGAATTCCACAGATGAAGGCTAGAAGAACGGTATTGTTCCCAGTGGCTTTCTATCGAGAACCTCCCATTCTTCATCCTTCATAGTCGTCGATTGTTTGATTTTCCGCCCAATGGTAGGGAAAAATCCTTCTGGTACAAACAGTCCTCTATTTTAATATTCCATAACTTGTAGTTTTGGTCATTAAATTTCTCGACCCTAAACATTCATTCTTTTTCCATTACTCCCACTCTAACCAGGAACCCTTTTTTCCTGCGAGTTTACCATCCAAATAGACCTTTTGGCTCTGATACCATTTGTCAGAAAAATAAGACCACGGAGCAATAACAATAAACAAGATGCAAATATAAAACACATTAACAAATTACAAGAGATACACCATATAACGTGATCCACCTATTATGGACTATGCCCACATAGAAATTTCCAATCCTTTTATTATTGTTCCATCCATCAAAATGAATGGATATAACCTGCAACAAACCCGTTGCACTTCCTCTTCACTCTCTCACAGTGTCTCTCACACAATCACAGAGATCGTTTTACAATGCTACAATAAAATACACAACCATATTATAATACTTTCCTTTTATAGGGGAATTACCATGGAAAAATACCATGGGTCACCCAATACTATGGGACTCTAGACTATTTTCCAACAAACATCCCAAAAAATTTCTTTTGGAGGCAAAGCCCCTAAACTCCCTTTCTCACGGGTGTCTCACACAAACCCCCGCGGGGGGATGATGTCTCCTTGCACCCCCCTGTTGGGACAAGTGTATAGTAAAACTGGGGCACAAAAATGGCTAAACAATAGCATCTTTGAATTATGAATATCAAGCCCCACAACCAACAGTTATGATATTAGTAAAGTTATTGGACCTAGTAATGTTATTATATATTAGTTATGGTATTAATTTTTTTAACTATTATATATTATATATGGGTCATTTATTACCTAAAACCGGTTAGCATATTAATTTCATTTTCAATATCCAATATAATTTAAAGTAACTCGGGTAGTAGGTACACTGACCTATCCCCAAATTATATAATAAAAATTTGTTAAGACATGTGCAGTATTTGAATTTAAAGCAATTTCATTGGCTAATACATGATGACATGGAATTTGAATTAGGGTTGAAAGGACCATTTTAAGTTTAAATTTCCTCTAATGATTGGTTCAAGAGTTAGTGTTGTAGCTATCTATGGTATGCACCTAGTTGGTTAAAATCACTGATAATTTCCCTTGAAAAACACACAAAACCCTAGTCCTAACCCTCTTATGAATGTTTCTGACAGTTCAAACAACTAGTTCTAAGGGAAACCAACATTCTTGAGGGAAGAAGAACAAGAATAAGAAAAATTGGGAATAAAGGGACCAATAATGCCAACAATAACAACAATTTTGCTTGGGAAAACAACAAGAAGGATAAAACAAATTTTCACTCCTTGTTATGCAAGGAACACCATCTAACCTACAAGTTCCCTGACATGGAAATGGCCCAAAAATTATTGGCATAACATGCAGGCTCGAACCAACTTGTTGTGTTAACTAACCTATTTCCTTAACCACAACAACAAATGATTGTTATGGCCCAACTAAACCCTAGATCCTCAAAAGGGGGAAATTAGGGTGACTCCTCTCATGGGAGCAGTATTGGCCAAGGTCATTTTTTCATATGTGAGTAGAACATTAACCTCGAGACTAGAAGTAAATCTTATGATACAAATACATCTGGATATAAAGGTAAGGAAACCTCTGACTCTAAACTAGATCCCTCATTACAAATAGATAATCTTGATAATTACAATATTCCTACAATACTAAAAGGTGTTCTAAAAAATTCCACGTACAATCCCAATTCACATGATCCCCAAAACTATAGAAAATAAAGGAGGATCTAGCACAAGCTTCACGTGCACTATCCACTCTTGAGGTTATATAGAGTTGTCCAAACCAACAAAGGAACTTGATCTTAGTGTTAGGATAATTTTATCATGTGGATAATCAAGTTATGGTTTTCGATTGTGAGAATCAGAATCCTTGTTTACCCCATCATACGACTTTCCATATCCAAGTGATATCTGGTAAGTAAACTATACATCATATTGTTGTTGATGAGAGTTCCTCCACTTATGTGATGTCTTTATCATGTTGGAAAGCTATCAATTCACCAGAGGTAGTTGCTCATATCACAATGTTGAAGGATTTCAATGGCCATTTGTTCTAGCATAGCAGAGTAATACCAGCTCTTCCAATAGAGATAGGGGGGAAATAGTCATGGTAGAAGTGGATGTGGTTGACACTCCACTTGATTTTAATTTGTCGTTAGGGAGAAGTTGGACCCAATAAATGATGGCTGTTGTATCTTCAGTCTTCTATATCATTAATTTCCCACATTATGGGAACATTTTCACCATTGATTATATCTCATTTTGTACTAATGCATCTAACCATCAGAATGGTACCAACATCCCCTTAGTAATCCATTATGTGAATAATTGTGAGAATGTTTGTGTGGGGATGTATCCTACATTGATGGGAACCTTTAACCTACCCCTTCCCAAATTTCATATTAATTCATCCCCAATACATGCACTATCTTTGGTTGTTATGACTTCCATATCTAAGATGTATCACTTTAATAGTTCTTCTTTTAATGACCCTTATAACTTTCTAGCCTCTGAATTTTTGTGTAGTTGAATCAATCAGGATATCGACTCCTTTCCTCAAATAACTACTAAGAATAATCCTATGTGTTCACACTTACCTTCTCGGTACTTGGTCCCAGAAGTTGAGCCAGGTGATCCATCCAATGGGTGAAATGGAGCTTGCTCTCCACCCTATTGATCCAATTGAATGTTTGGACATGTGTTCTATCTAGGATTATATACTTCCTTCAAATGAAGTATTCCTAGAGTATATAATATATTCTAACACTCCTTTGGAGTTTGACCTAATTCTAATAAGATCCAACCATAGTTTTCTTTTTGAGTCTGATCTTATTGATTATAGATCTTGAAAGATTGACCCTATTGAGTTTTGGGACATTGTCATTGATATGCAAGTCAATGTTCATGTTGAGTTTGATTATGTTACTTAATTTTTTTATTCCTGGAATGTTGAATCTATTCATGTAGACTCCACTACTCATTTCAACTTTGATCCTCCTCATGAGTCTAACCTTATAACACTTGTAGGTCTCGAGGTATTGGTAATACAGAGTCTTCACTGGTAAACTATGCCTTGATTACACATATTGTTAAATATAATCAAGTGGATAATATTTCTACCAATGTGACCTGTATCAGATCTTTGTTTTCACATTTTTTGGATATGATCTTAGTGTTATTGTTTCTTAGAGATAGGAATTTCAACTAGATTTATGGATTCTTGGGAATAATTTTTTGCATATTTCTTACCCCGATCATGTATATTAAAAAACTTACATGTAGGTTTATAATTCCACTCTATTATGATGCATTTGAACCTTTTACCACCTAAATTTATGATAGATTCAAACATGTTGGATATTGGTGCATTAGCCATCTCTATATGCATTTTGCAGTAGTATGGTAGTAGATCCTACCTAACATGGGCCACCATAGTCAACAACCTCCTACCATTTTGGTGCCCATGTTGAGTTTTCTCATAGGATTGGGAGTCTTTTCAGTTTTACCATGACTCTAAGAAGAAGTTGCATGCCTTTATTTCTCATATATTTCTGCCCATTCCCTATAAGGCTCGCATTTTTGTGTTGAAGTTGTAACTGCATTTGCATCTACCCCTCTTACACTTTTGATATTGATGTCGTATTTCATGCTTTTATCTCATTATATAATCCCTTGTCTCTTATCTCATTTTTACCAAGCCTTGTATCATTTTTCCTTTGCATCTTGACACCTTGAAGGAGACACACCCTAAGTGTCCTTATATTTCTCATGTTCCTTGCTATATGCATAGGTTTGTTCCTTGTGCTTGGAACTAGTTTTTCTTGTCCTCAACACTCATTTCCTACCATTTATAAGCATTTTTCCATCCCTTCTTTGATCTTTTTAAAAAATAAAAGGAGACCTTGAGTTGAAATTTCTGGGATCGTTAAATTTCTATGGAAAAAGGTATATATGGAGTCTTCTTTAAGTTTTTTAGACTCCTTAAAATTGAAAACACCAGCGAGCATTAACTGAACCAAGATCAAAAAAATAGATAGGACAATAGTCATGGAGTCTTATTTAAGTTTTTCAAATTCCTTAAAATTGAAAACACCGACAAGCATTAACTACCCCGGGATTGACAAAAATCCATGGGATGGTAACATATCAAGAATTCTTCTATCTTTGATCTGATCATTAAACAATGAATAAGAATTAAAGTTTACTTTTTTGGCCCCATTAAACTTATACAAAAAACATTTTATTGGGAATACTTCTATCTCTTTTTAGAGCTCGTTAAAAAATGAAGAAGGTACTTAAAAAGAGAAAAGGAGAAGGGAAATATCTCAAATGTCTCTCAATACAATGGAAACACGTCAAAGTTGTTCTTGAACAAAGCACCAATTTTGAGTCTATCAACAAGTTTAGAACTCTTCTAATCATGTGGAGAATCTGTCAGTGTCTCCTACATTGCATATTTGCATCATTATTTCCCTTGTGTTGAAATATACCCAAGTCGCTTTTGTGTTGTGCTCATTGTTCAAGGATGTAGCCTGTGTCGGACATTCTACAGGTTCCTTAAACTCATATTTTAGGAATTCCCTGGTGTCAATTCATTTCATCATGTATCTGGTAGTCTGTTATGCAAAACTTTGTCCCAACATTGTCCTAAATCAAATCAATCATTGACTTCTCCATGCATTGGATGATGGAGGATTCCTTAGTGCCTCCCTTCCAATGGGTCTCTTCCCATTGAATTCAAATCATTTTTCTTTGTGACTGAGTTTTATAGTTTTGGTAGTACCTTGGGGCTTGTAGTCATCAGTGGCATGTTCCTTTACTATTGGATAGTGGGTATACATCAATGTCTCCTAACTTATAGATTCTTCAAATGTTTGACTTCAAGAACATATATTCACACATGGTAGAATGTACTAGGTACCTTATGTCTCATTATCATTATCAATGGGTTTCCTCACATTTATTTACATTATAAATGAATAAATGGTAATCAAACATTATCCCCCATGTTCGACCTCAACTCATCTATTCACACGGGTAAGATTCATACCTTTAGGTGGTTTGGATGAAAGAACTTGGGCCAACAGTATCATTCTCACATTGTTCTATTGACCAAGTTTTGCAATAATTTCGTACGCCTCATATGATACCAGTACCATCAGGAGAACCATTACTCATATGTTATATTGTTCTCCTAATGATTGCTGAGACATTGATTCACTTTGTTCATTCATGGCTATGATCTCCAATTTGGCATAGATCCACCATGTATATTTTGTGGTTGTGATCAGTTGTTGGGCATGGGTTCACTTTGCTCACCCGTAGCCATTACCCATTTATATATCACATGGATACACTTTGTAATTCCCATGCCCATGTCAGTTACATCAATAACATATATATGTTGGATTCGCATTGTATCTTTCTAGCAGTCATCTTGAACGTTGGATATATATATCCTAAGGATAAGATTGTATGACACCTTTTTCTATTTTAGGTAATTCATTGAGAATGAGATTCATGGACCCTCTGGTTTCATCGACTCCACATCCCAGTCTATTGATTTTATAATGTATTCCATCCATCGTAACCCCTCCTGACCTCATACATTAGTGAGTGTTTGTTATATCCCAAATCAATACTTCTTTGTCTGTGACAAGAGTTTCATGATGACCCTTGAAATGTCGATTGTTACTCACAAAAAAGGACACTATGGATGGAAGAGCCTTCATTTTGTATCTAATACTATGGTCTTATTCATTCAATGATTACCCGAAACTTATAATCTTTGTAACTAAGTTTTGAGACAAAAACACTCCTAATGTTCTATCAACTTTCTATTTAATACCTACTTGCCTTTACATTGCTAGCATTTATCACCAAATTCTTGAAAACACTTGTTTCCTTTGGTTTTAAGGGGATTAAATCGCTTGTTCCCTTTTCTGGCATTTTTCCCCAAAAAATTCCAAAAAATAAATAACTTTTTGAATTAGGGGCAGTTTGGGTGGTTTTGGTAACTACCCGCTCAGTTACAATTGATTTCTACTCGATCATAACTATACTCATTGACTATAAAAAGAACGGAGATCATCCCTGAACGGGGACTTTTGACCTAAGTATTGTTATGTTGGAGGAATTTCTATTCTATATCCCTTCTGTTGTACATGCCTTATGTTTTGAAACTATTTCCCTAGATAATTTCAAACCCTTATAAATTGGAGCTTTGGTTGGGATTCTCAGAGAAGACAGGTAGAAGATACATAGTATTGGTTTTGCGAGGTGATGAAGCAGAGAAAAGGTAACATTGTACTTCTTTATACTATTCCAATAGAGATTTGACATCTTTCCCTTCCCAAATTCTTAGTTAATTTTATGTTTGATATGGAAACTATCATTTTATGTTGAAAGTTGATTCATAAATTCATGTTTTTTTTCTTTTTTCAATTTATGAACCATCTTTATTATTCTCAAAATTGTTTGAAGAAGGTTGTCTTTATCAATTTTGCAGATTGAATCTTGGGCAAGTTGGAGCATATTTGAAATAGAACAAGGAGTGGCTTGGATCGACCGACATAAACGAGGATAAAATCGACTCTCCTTAATCTCTTTTAATCAGACTTTGCTTGGTTATGTGCATGATTACGAGTCTAATTTTCTTGTTGATAGAGTCATGTATGTAAATATCCCTTAACCTAGTATGTCTGTGACCTCACCCCAGTCATAGAATAGATTTCTATACAATAACTGAAAAGAATAATTGGCCAAGACAAGAAAATAAAAGAGAGGTTAACCCCTCTTGGTCATTTAAAGAAGGAAATGTCCCATGGGTTTTAAATAAATATGATGTTTCTTTGGGCGTGAAGGATCATTCTTTATATGGGTTTACTCTATAGTTCTACTTCACTATAGTCAAACATGTTTTGGGTTTGAAATCACACGACCATATCAACCTTCTAAGGGTACGTATAATGTCAAAAAAAATGTTTGTATTTTTTATTTGTATATTTTACCACACAAGTTAAAATGCAATGAAATTTTTTGTGTTCACTTTGTAGTGTCATCATATGTTTCTCATGCGTGGATGTTTGAACCACGACTCACCCAATGACTTGTGGCATGGAATATCTAAACTATCTACATTTGTACGATGGATCACATCAAAGGAGATTGACATCACTAGCATTCCATGGTGGCATCAAGAGATAGTTGTATGTTTGAGAAGGAATTGTCGACGAATTTCATGGACTTGTAGGTTCATATTCTAATTCACCTAGTCAATGAGGTTGAATTAGTCAAGGTGGTCTCATGTCATTGGATGTTCTTATTGGAGAGGTACATGAAAACATTGAAGGGATTTGTTCCACAAGTGACAAATATTGAGGGGTCTATGGCAGAGGGGTACATAGTATATGAGTCATTGTATTATGATAGTGAGTACATCAAGCAAATAAACCACACTCTAGATGCAGTGATTTGGGATGGTGGATGCAATGAGGACAAAAGGAATGGGGAGTTATTCCAAACGAATGGAAAAAAGGAGCATGATAAAGAGTAAGTCATTTATCTTTCGTCACTTATATTCACAATAAACTTCCTAATCTATATTTGATCCCATATGTACTATATGTCGATTTGATTTATTGAATACAACAATGAATTCAAAACTTGATGCCATTAATAAATTGATTCTTTACAACACGGAGAAAACAAAACCATGGATCGCATTGTATAAAGAGAAGAGGAGGAAATGGTATATTGATAGGAAAGAATTTAGATAATTAAACATTATAATCATGCCTGTAGTGTCCCAATTCTGGTGTGCAGACCTGAACACTATCTAATTCTGTAATTTAAAGTAAAATTTATGAACTTTGAATCAAACCACTCAGAGCCTCTTCGGACAAGGAAAATCAAGGTTTTTTTTCTGGGAAATTTTGCAGGAAAGAGGAGTGAGAAAGGGGAAGTAACCAAAGATATTTCAGACATAGGATTTCCTCTTCCCTAAAACATTTATATCTGGTTCCATTTAGGTTTCAGAATCCTCTATGCAGAAACCTACTTCCATGCTTCTAGGAAGCCAAACTGTGAAACTAGGAAGAGTAGTTCAACCTTTGTCAACTAGGGGCTTGGTGAAACTGAATATGGTTTGATATAAGGTTATATTACAGTATACAAAGTTTTATGTAGGTAACTAATAGATTTGGGAATTTTAGGACATTGGATCGAAAAACTAGTCCCTTGGACTGCACTCTAGGCTCGAGTTCTGGGACTTCCAAACACATGGAGAAGGTTAATAAAACTCAGTTTAAGAAATGGAAGGTGTTCAATATGAAGTTAATGAACGTTCATAAGTGAAATAAATAAAATCAGAAATTTTTAAGTCCTTCAACTCATTCAAAATCTAAAACTAGTCATTTTTTGTTAGAATTTCATCATTAAGCTAGCATTATATTAGGATCTTTACTGAGAGAATACCAAGCACAGCAATCAAACACAAGAGACAATGAACACAGTGTTTATCCTCAGGGAAACCATAAATGGTGAAAACCCCACAACTTCCTCAGAGATAGAATCAGCACCAAAAGTATAACCCAAAACAATAAGTGATCTCCCGACAGCAGTAACCTTCTTCTTGTCTAGCCCCAGTGTCTTCTCCTTCCTCAACTATGCACTACACTTAAGTGTGTATGAGTTGTGTGATAAATAGAGATTCCAGCTCTCTATTCATACTAATCCTGACATGACAAAAACCATACTAGGGCCGAACTCACTAGGAGAGTCTAATAACCCTAGTGCCCCGAAACTACGGGGACTTTAACCCTTAGACAATAGGAGGGTTGCCCACAATAACTTGACATGTCTTGTTTACATGATAGACCTTCCTGATAGGAACATCAGGGAATGACATAACTCAAGTACATCCCGGAATAAACATCGGGTTACAATATATAAGAAATACAAGTGAAATACATTCCGAAGTTACATATACATCAACACTCCCTCTTAACTAGGAAGGTATTCTTTCGACACAATTTTCAGCACAAGTCTTATTCTCTATATCTTCTGGATCATCCTTGAGTCCTTGTCATCTTCAAGTCTTCTTCATCTTCAAGTCTTCTTCATCTTCAAGTCATCTTCATCATCAGATCTGGATCATCACTCGATCTAGATCATCACTGGGCATCATCATTGGATCTAGATCATTACTCGATCTGGATCATCACTGCTGGATCATCATCACTGGATCTGGATCATCACTCTATCTGGATCATCACTGGGTCATCATCACAGGTGCTATCTCTTGATTCTTCTCGTCATAGGAACCTCTACAAAGCCAGTCCTTTTTCATACTGGATGTATCGTCACAGAGCTAGTCCTTTTTCATACTAGATGTGGCATCGTAGAGCTGGTCATTTTTCATACCAGATGAGGCATCACAGAGCTGGTCCTTTTTCATACCAGATGTGGCAGCTACTCAGAGCTAGTCCTTTTTCATACTAGATGAGTCTTCACAGAGCTAGTCCTTTTTCATACTAGATGAGGCATCACAGAGCTGGTCCTTTTTCATACCAGATGTGGCAGCTACTCAAAGCTAGTCCTTTTTCATACTAGATGAGTCTTCACAGAGCTAGTCCTTTTTCATACTAGATGAGGCATCACAAAGCTGGTCCTTTTTCATACCAGATGAGGCATCATAGAGCTGGTCCTTTTTCATACCAGATGTGGTAGCTACTCAGAGCTAGTCCTTTTTCATACTAGATGAGTCTTCATAGAGCCAGCCCTTTTTCATGTTGTATGTGCCATATATACAGAGCAGGTCCTTTTTCATATTAGATGTGTCTTCACAGAGCCAGCCCTTTTCCATCCTGGATGTGGCATTCACACATATACCTGACAATGGAAGGAACCAATCCTCTCACCATGTCATAGCTCTTACATCCGACCATGGAAGGAACCAATCCTCTCACCATGTAGGAAGGGCATAGCACTTATATCTGACCATGGAAGGAACCAATCCTCTAACCATGTCAGAAAGGATCAGCACGGACACATCACTTCCTCTTGGGAGGAATCTCGATCTGGAGAACACCAAGCTTCTCCTTGAAGTACTCAAACTTAACCCTAGCCAATGGCTTAGTCAACACATCATCTATCCATTCGTCCGTCGCAACATACTAGAGCTTCACTGCTCCTCTCTGCACCATATCCCTGATATAGTGATACTTGATCTCGATACGCTTCAACTTGTCATGGAATACTGGATTCTCTGACAACTTTACACAACTCTGGCTGTCACAGTATGTACAAGTAGCATCTAACTAGAGATCAAATAAATCAGACAGTAGCTTCCTCAACCATACTACCTAACAACTAGCTGAACAGGTTGCAACATACTCTGCTTCATCTGTACTCAGTGCCACAAAGGATTGCTTCCTGCTAAACCATGAGATCACACCTGATCCCATACTAAAGCAACACCCTGAAGTGCTCTTCCTATCGATGGCACTGCCTGCCCAATTTGAATCAGCATAACCCTCCAGGTTAATCTTTTGATCAGCCTTGTGACTTGAGCCCATAATCAACCGTACCTTAGAATATGCTTTGCAGCAGTCAAGTGAACATGTCTCGGATCTGTCAAGTATTGGCTCAAGGTGTTCACAGCAAAGCAGATATCTGGTCTCGTGTTTGTCAGGTACATCAAGGACCCAATAATCTGACAATACATCATGGCATCAACTATCTCTAATGAAGCATCACTCAATAGCTTTAGGTTTGATGCCATAGGTGTGGTTAATGTATTGCAGCCCATCATCCCAAATCTCTTCAAGATCTCTACCACATACTTCCCTTGTCCAAGGAAGATTCCATTTGTAGTCTGCCACACCTCCATACCTAGGAAATAATGCATCATTCCCAAGTCCTTCATCTCGAACTCAATAGCAATCTTTCTCTTCGTATCGAAAATCAACCCATCCATACCTGTCACAAACAGATCATCTACATATAGTAGAAGCATCACCGGGTTGCCATCTTCCACCTTGTTGTAAAGGTTGGAATCTACTTTACTCTTGGTAAAGCACAAACTAGATAGAAAGCTGTCAATTCTACCGTACCATGTCCTGGGTGCCTGTTTCAAACCGTACAAGGGTTTCTTCAATCTACACACATGAGACTCCCTGTCATGTGTCTCAAAACCGAGTGGCTGCTCCACATACACTTCCTCTTCTACTACACCATTCAAGAAGGCAGTCTCGACATCCATTTGGTGTATCTTCCATTTCATCACTGCAACCAAAGAAAGTACCAATTTGATGCAAGTGTATCTAGCTACATGTGCAAAGGTTTCTTCATAGTCTATTCCTTCTTTCTGAAGGAAACCCCGAGCCACAAATCTTGCCATATACTTTTCAATGCTACCGTCTGCAGCATGCTTGATCTTGTAGATCCACTTGGAAGTTACAACTGACTTCCCTTCTGGTCTTGGGACAACATCCCAAACATCATTCTTCATGATCGATTGATACTCTTCAATCATCGCATCCTTCCATTCTTTCCGTTCTGTCGCTTCTTCATACTCAGAAGGTTCTTTATCAATAAAGTCACAAAGTAAAGCTACATAACTGGAACAGGATCTGGTTCTCTTTCTTTCTATGAGATTCTCTTCTGGAACCCCATATCTTTTTGTACCTTGGATAATCTCTCGTACCCAAGAAAGTTTCCTCTTGTGAGGATTCTTCTCCTGTGGTGGATCTACAAGTCTTTGTGGTTCTTCAAATTCCCAATCTTCTTCTTGAGTTTCTTCGTTCATGATTGTATCATGAATTCTGGGAGCTTCTTCTTCTTTAGGCTCTTTAGCAGGTTTCTTTCTGGATTTGATGTAGGCTGAATCTTCGTCAAATGTTACATCCCTGCTGATGTCAATCTTCTTGAACCCTGGGAAGTATATTCTGTAAGCCTTCGAGCTTTCAGAGTATCCCACAAATATACCCTTCTTTCCTGAAGGATCTAATTTTGTTCTCTTCTCTTTTGGAATGTGTATGTACATAGGACAGCCGAATATTCTGAGATGGCTGACTTGTGGTTTCTTGTCGAAGAAGACTTCTTCAGGAGTCTTGTTCTCGAGTACTCTGTGTGGAGTATGGTTCTATACATACACTGTTGTTTTGGCTGCTTCTTTCCAAAGATGCATAGGAATATCTTGATCATGAAGCATAGCTCTTGCAGCTTCCATGATAGTTCTATTCTTCCTCTCTGCAATCCCATTCTGTTGTGGATTATAAGGAGTAGACAACTCCCTGTTAATCCCTAAGTCTTTACATAGTTCCTTGAACTCATTTGAAGTGAATTCTCCGCCATTGTCTAATCGAAAAGTCTTGATCTTCTTTTCAGTATGGTTCTCGATCAAGTTTTTGAATTCCTTGAACTTGCTGAACACTTCATCTTTATTCTTCATGAAGTAAATCCATTTCTTCCTAGAAAATTCATCAATAAAAGAGACATAGTACACATACCCGCTTAGTGAGCTTGATGACATTGGTCTGCATACATCAGAGTGGATAATTTTGTTGGGGCGCACACCCTAACGGTCCTTAAGGTGGGTAACTCCGCGGAGTTGTGGGAGTTTGTAAGCGGAGTTACGACTCAAAATAGTCTTAGGGGTGTCGGAGTTGAGTAAAAACCTCCTTTTGTAATAAATGCATGGTTTAAGTTCAGGGTTTAGGGTTCGGGGTGCCCATGGTTTAAGCCCATGGTTTTGTAATAAGTGCACTATAAATAAGCACTCTTGTAAAGAAGTCAGTTTAGGCTTTTGATGTAAGATGAATTAATGCAAAGCTAAGGCTATTTTGTAAGAGAAGGTTAAGTCCCAGCTGTGTACGTGGATGACCTCTGCAGCTGTGTGCGCAGAGGGTTTTGGGTGATAAAGAAAATCTATAGCTGTGTGCGTAGAGGCCTGCAGCTGTGTGCGCAGCTTTGAGGACTTGAAGGGATCTGCAGCTGAGTACGCAGATCAGAACTGTGGTTTTTGTAAAATAGTTGAATAAAACACAGTTCTGTGGACGTAACCCCTAAACTGGGGGTGAACCATGTTATATCGTGTGTTGTGGGTTTTGTTGTGTTGTTGTTATGTTCTTCATGCATTGATAAATATATATCTGATAAGTAAGATCACTGCTAAATATTAACTTCGCTGGAATTCCTAGTAAAGGGTTAAGAAAGGCACTGTTTGTTTATCTAACCGCAAAGCTAAACAAGTAACTATTAAAGTTTTGCATTGTATGATTATAAGTGTTAAAAACTAAAGGTACAGTAATATCCCTCTTCTGCTTGCAGAAACCTGATTCTGCGGCACCCCATAGCTGTTTCGGGTGAGACTGCAACCTGTTCGCAGGTTGTTGCCGAAAGGGCCAACACTGTGGGTCTTTTGTTGGTGAGAAGTTAATGGTATAAAGCTCGGGTCTACCCTATAGCCCAACAAATTGGTTCCGTTGCTGGTTGAACTCAGTATCTGCTCAAGAGGGGTTTACGTCGTACCTCGAGGGCTATGTTCTGGAGACCCTCTGTGAAGGAAATCGGTGACTGGCTTGATGAGACTTATCTGAAATTTGCTGAGCAAAAGAACAAAGATCCACGTCGTAGTGTAAACGAATTTTTACAAAGGTATGTTTTTTGTGATGTTTATGAAATTTTGTTTAGTAGTATCCACATAGAGTTGCACCAGTGGTTATCCAGGTTAACAGAGAGAAGGACGAACTTCCAAGAACGTCAGTTTCCTGATTGGACCCCTGCAAGATTTAATATACTGAAAAAGGTGAACAACGAGATATCCCGCGCTGTTGATTTCTGGACAACGCAAACCCTTGAAGCATTTGTGACAAAGTTCGCCATCGACATGAGTACTTCCTTTAGTGAAGCCAAGCGGCAGTTTTTCAAAGGACCAAGGGGTAAGTTTTTGAATTCATTTAGTTTGAGAATTAAAATGATATTAGCTAAAAAAAGTATATTGCTTATTGAATCAGACTGTTAGATTTAGCACTACTAACTTATGGTTGCAAGTGAAAATACCTTCGATGAGCAAAGTGGTTTGCTGCGAAGTGGCAAAAGGTACAAGAGAGATTTTGGATCCTATTCCCAAGGTCAGCATACCGAGTATTCCCCTGTAAATCCTGTAGATTCAGAACCCGAAGAAACCCCTTCTGTTGGAAACCCTCCGGTAACCCCGCAGCGCAGACCTGTTATCCCTGAGAAACCGTCATAGTCTGAAAGTCACCCTAGGTCGAGTATTTCTGTCGCAGGTCAGTCTACCCCAGTAAGTACCCCCTCCCCCCCCCTCGCCTACTTCCAATCCCCATCCAACCCCCCCTAGATCCACTATGGCCCACATGCATGATGATATTAAGCTCCCTGTTTACAAAGGAAATGGATCAGAGGATCCAGAACAGTTCTGGTTTTTATGTGAAGCAGTGTGGACTGCTAAGACCATTACGGATCAGGATACAAAATGAGCACAGCTGGTTACTTCTTTTAGAGACCGCGCTCTGACCTGGTTCATGAAGTTTTCCAGAACTCAGAACCATGTCTTGGCTGATATAAAAGCAGCAATGATAAAGGAATTTAAGAAGCCGAAGTCAGAGTCGCAGTGTATCACTGAATTGAAAGAGATTCAGCAGAGGCACGACGAATCAATGTGGGACTTTGATCAGAGGTTCAAAGTTCTGCTAGACCAAGTCAGTTTCACCATTGGACCTGCGTAGCACAAGGAATGGTTCATTGCAGAGTTGCTACCGCATATCAGAACTCCACTCATGCAACAGAAGGTTGCTGACCAGCAGGAGGCTCTGGAAAATCATGATGAAGCTTGAAACCGCTCCTGTCGAAGATAATTCTGGTATTGCTCAAATCCAAGCGCAGTTGACAGCGATGGCTCTGGAGCTTCGCAATATGAAGAAAGGAAAAATCGGTCACGAAGAGGTTTGGTGTACACAATTTTGGACAAAAGGTCATGCTAAGGAACAGTGTCCTGTGGTAAGAAATTACCTGAATACTGGTGTGCCAAACCCGTTTAACCCGCAAGTCCTATATTGTGAGCTCTGCAAAACAGCAGGTCAGCATCGACCTGAAGACTGCTACCTGCTACAGAGGTATGTGCAAGTCCCCAACGACCCCTATTGTAAATTATGTAAGTCCGTAGGACATAATGAAGATGAGTGTCGCAGTTATGACCTCATGAGATAATGCACCTACGACACCTATCGGGTACAAAATGAGGGATAGAGCAACGATGGCTATGGTTACCACGGTGCTGCATCAGGTAGAGGTGCTTTTGGAGGTCGTGGTCATGGTGGTATGGATGGAAGAGGAAGAGGCCAGGTTGTGTGTCACAACTGTAACCAGGCCGGGCATCTAGCGAGAGACTGTCGGAACCCAACTACGACATGTCGGTATTGCCGAGCAGTAGATCATGTGATCGAGCAGTGCCCGCAGTTGATAGCTAATATTTAGGAAAGAAATAGTGCCCCTACTCAGAATATTCAGATGATTTCTATCGAGCAAACACCTGCCCCAGCCATTAATGTTGTTACCCGGAGTGGCGCCACGACGGAAGTACAGAATAAGGAGCAACAGTCTGATGAGGCTTATGTTCGTAAGGCCCCAACGAAATTCCCAGCATTTGATATCGAAAGAGAAAAAGAGACATTCATGGAAGCCAAGAGAGATTTTGCTGCTCCTAACACATCAGTAATACCTGCACAACAACTTCAGCAGTAGTCGCAGCCGCAAGAAGCTTCGACAGATAAAGTAAGTACACTGTCCTCCTTTTTACAAATTTGTCTGAAGCTCTTACGAAATCAGAATGCTTTAAGTGAGTTGCAGAAAGTTATTGCTTCCTACGAACCTCAGCAAAGTTCTAGTCAGGAAAAAGCTGTTAATAGAGTCAAGAGAACTGGCAGGGAAATGAGATTGAATGCTCAGATAGGCGAGTATGATATGACTGATGTTATCTTAGACCTAGGATCAGAGGTAAATGTCTTAACTAAGCAAACCTGGGAACAAATGGGAAAACCTACCTTTGATTGGTCCCCTATACAGTTGAGATTAGCCAATCAGCAGAAGATTGTGCCCCTAGGACGACTCCCTAATGTCCCAGTAGATATTGATGGCGTCTGTACTATAGCAAACTTCGAATTTATTGAGATCATTGACGACAGCAACCCCTATCCAGCATTGCTAGGTATTGAGTGGGAATTAGACAATGATGCAGTCATTAACCTAAAGAAGAGATAGATGAATTTCAAAGGGAAAGAACTGCGAGTCATAGTCCCATTGGATCCTTCTCAAGGAGAGAGATACACAGAGCCAGTAAGAGATGAAGACTAGGATGTTTTGGACCACATCTACAATATCACGGCCAAGGAAGAAGATTATGTTGATCCTACTACCGAAGGTATCATGGATTGGCAGTGTGACAGCTCCTACATGACAGATTCAGATGATGGCCTAGAGAATTGGCAGAATAGACTATATGAGCTACACAGCCATCGATGTGCTAGAATTACCAAGTCTCTCAGATGGTTTGGCTCACAGACAAGAATCTTACCTGTTTTTGATGGTTCGACAGACCCCGAAGAGTTTATTGTGCAATTCTCAGAGCAGGTACCAGACTCACAGAAAATGGAGACTCTAGATTCAGCATTCAGAGCCACAGCAGCCAGATGGTGGAATGGTCACAAAAAGTACATTCATAGTTGGGAAGCATGCCAGAATTCCCTTTACCTAAGATTCAGGGACCAACCTCAGGAGGTGCGAAGCAGGTTTAATGGTAAGACTAGTCCTCAGGGACATTTGGACCAATGCTACGAGGCATGGAAGCATGTACCTCGTGAAGAATGGGTACATAGGTTTGTGCACACCCTGGAACCTATAGCAAAGAACTGGTATGCAGAGGTCGAGCTTCGCCACGGTACTGTAAGTTGGGATTTTCTTGTCGATAGTTTTGTGCTGACATTTTCTATTAATGAGGTTTCTCCTGCTTTGGACGCAGCTGTTAGGTTGATCCACACTAAAGTATTTGATGATCAAGAAATAGCAGAATACCAACCTGATTGGAAGGCACAAGAAGCCAATGCAGTAGAATGTTATAACCTTGCAATTGACGAGGATGACGATCTGTGCAACATTAACATTCCTGAGTCAGAAGGACACTGCAAAGTACTTGGACCAGCAGTTGAGGCACTTGAAGTGACTCAACCCCTCAAGACGCGGACCGTAAACATTGGGTCAGAAGAAAACCCTAAGTATGCTACCATTGGAGATTATTGGGATGATGAAATGATAAGCAAGGTGACCCAACTTCTCCATGAATATTAGTATCTATTTCCAACGAAGTTCTCAGAGATGAAAGGTATCCTTGGTGATATAGGAGTGATAAATATCCCTTTGAAACCTGATGCGAAGCCTGTGAAACAGCACCCTTATAGGCTGAACCCTAAGTATAAGGAAAAATTCCAAATGGAGCTGGATAAGATGCTTGCTGCAGGAATCATTGAGCCTGTTGAAGAGTCCAAATGGGTCAGCCCTATGGTGGTGCAAGAAAACAAGACTAAGGGAGAAATCAGAATCTGTGTCGATCTGAGGAAGCTGAATGATGCCTGTTTGCATGATCCTTTCCCCACTCCCTTTATAGATGAAGTTTTAGACAATGTTGGAGGTCAAGAAGTGTACTCTTTTACTGATGGATTTTCAGGTTACCATCAGATTCGAATTGCTCCAGAAGATCGACATAAGACAACCTTCGCTACAGAAATTGGATCCTTCCAGTATACAGTTATGCCCTTTGGATTGAAGAATGCACCTGCCATGTTTTCTAGAGTAGTCATCTCTACTTTTAAGGAATTCATACATAAATTATTAGAATTTTATTTTCATGATTGGACTATCTTCAGGTTATTAAAAGACCACATAGCTAGTTTAAGACTTATGTTGGACAAATGTAGACAGCATCAGATTTCCTTGAACTTGAAAAAGTGTATCTTCTGTGCCCCTTTTGGAATTCTGCTAGGTCACATTGTCTGTAAGCAAGGATTGATGATGGATCCTGCAAAGATAGCCATTATTGTGAACCTGCCACCTCCGAAGTATATTAAACAACTACGCACTACGCTTGGTCATACTAGTTATTACAAGAAATTCATTAAAGGATATGCTCAGATAATAGCCCCTATGGAAAAGCAGTTGAAGAAAAATATTAGGTTTGAATGGACACCTGAGTGTCAAGCAAGCTTGGATATTTTGAAGGAAAAGATGGTAACTGCCCCTATCTTAGTATTCCATGATTGGAATAAGGAGTTTCATGTGCATGTCGACGCATCCTCCATTGCTCTGGGAATAGTATTGGCTCAATCAGGTGAAGGTAATATCGATCACCCTATTTCTTTTGCAAGTAGAAAACTGTCCACATCAGAAGAAGAAGAAAAATTATACTACTACAGAAGGAGAAGGTTTAGCTATGGTTTATGCATTACAGAAGTTTTGACATTATTTCTTAGGATCTCATTTTAAGATGTTCACTGATCACTCTGCTTTGAATTATTTGGTTAACAAGCCTGTGCTAGGTGGAAGGATATGCAGATGGTTGATTCTGTTTCAGGAATATGACTTTGAGATCATAGTCAAACCTGGAAGATTGAACCTAGGTCCTGACCACTTGTCGAGGCTCGAGTCAGGAGAAGAGCCCATTATCTTGGACGAAGGTCTTCCTGATGCCCAGTTGTTTTCCATCCAGATGGTTGATTATTATTTCCAGGATATTGTTCAGTACTTGTCTACAGGTTTTGCACCCGCCGAAATGACAACGCAGCAGAAGAAACAGCTGGTGGTTAGAGCAGCTGACTTTACCTTAATAGCAAGACAGCTATATAAGATGGGACCAGATGAAATACTGCTCAAATGTGTCCTGGAGCATGAAAATCCATTAATTTTGGCTGAGGCACACTCTGGCGCAGCAGGAGGTCATTACGCAGGAAAAGCTACAGCACAGAAGATTCTAACAGCCGGATTGTGGTGGCCCACAATTCATAAGGATGCAAGAGAATATTTCCACAGCTGTGACATTTGTCAGAGGACAGGCAAACCATCCAGGAGGGATGAGATGCCTCTAGTTCCACAGGTAACTTTACAACCCTTTGATAAATGGGCTATTGATTTTGTTGGACCTATCAATCCCCCTGCAAATAAATCCGGAGCAAGAAACATTATTACAGCAACTGACTACCTTACTCGTTGGGCTGAAGCTCAACCAGTCAAGACCTGTAGTGCTGCTACAGTCGCGAAGTTTATCTTCAATAACATCTTGTCAATATTTGGGTGTCCTAGAATCCTTATGAGTGATCACGGATCACATTTCTTAAATAAGACTATTGAAGTATTGACTGAAGAATTTCAAGTATATCATCAGAAGAGTACTGCCTATCATCCTCAAGCAAATGGAACTGTCGAAGCCTTTAACAAGATCCTTGAACACACTCTGACGAAGGTTTGCAATGCTAACAGAAATGATTGGGACCTTAGAATTCCAGCCCTACTATGGGCTTATAGAACCACCTGCAAGAATTTGACCGGCCATACACCTTTTAGGTTGGTTTATGGACAAGAAGCAGTTATGCCCATGGAGTACATTGTCCCTAGCCTCAGAATATCTGCTTTTACAGATATGGATGACCCAGATATGATGAAAGAAAGGCTGGCAAAGATACTAGAACTTGAAGAGGACAGATTCATTGCAGGGTTCCAACAGCAAGTACAGAAAGCTAGAGAAAAAGCATGGCATGATAGACACATCAAGAAGAAGCAGTTCCAGCAGGGTGATCTTATGCTCTTATATGACAGCAAATTCATGAAATTCCCATGTAAGTTCAAGACACATTGGAAAGGACCATACATAGTGCAGAAAGTTACTGATGGTGGCGCAGTCCAGTTAGCTAAATTGAATGGAGAAATTTTCCCTTCCATGGTGAATGGAAGTAGGTTAAAGAAATACAGGGACAAACCGGGACCCCTTGATCAGGAGTAACAGCATGAAGGACAGTCTAAGTACCAAGAACAGTTGGAATTGGGTACTAGACTATAATGAAGCTGTTCTCAAAGCTACGAAGTGTTGAAGACTGTCAAAGTCTGAAGGTTGAAGTTTGGTTGTCGTATAGGTTAGGATGGGTCGAAGGTGCTTATCAAGGCAAAGTTAAAGTTAGTGGTTATGTCCAAGATCAAAGGTGTGTCACAGCCTAAAATGTGACGGATGGGACAAACTACACTTGGTGGCGTCGGCACAAGAACTGCCCTAACTGCCTGTAATGATGAGATTTTGGGAAAATCTGGCGCCGTGTGGACAGGATTTCCACCACTCCATCAGATTTGGCATCATTAATGCACCATGATGACAGATTCTATTGCGGGATTCTATAAGACGCTACACTGGCCTGCGACTCCTGCATTGTGCATCTCTTTGAGTTTCTTCAGTTAGAACTATGTCGAATGATCGTGAAGTCCGGGAGTTATTACGATTGGTTAGGGAGAGAGCTCTACTGAACCTTCTGAGCAATCCACCCGTGCAGCCATGTTCAACCAAGGCACAAAGAAAGGTAGAAGTTTGCTCTAAGAGGAAGGAAGAAAGGAAGAAGTGCGCTCTAAGCCCCACAAAGAAAAGCACCAGTCTTCACAGGAAGCCTCTGAAACATCCCAAGATGTATCCTCCTGGTTTGGCAGAACCAAGGCGGCTGTTTGTCTTATGCACCTTGACACACAATTCTGGGGACCCTAAGTTGTGGATGGTCAAATGTTCGGCAAGCAGATCGAAGGATGGGGTTGCTGATAGATCCAGAAGGCCTTAACCAGCATAAATATTACGAAGGAAAGGAACAAGCAGCCAACAACTGCATGTATGGCTTCAGCAAGCAGCGCACTATGGAACGCCAACAAGATTCTACCACCAGAAAAGCAACTGAGTGTCCCAGGATGGGACACTAGTGAGTCTTAGGGGCCTGTTGGGGCGCGCACCCTAATGGTCCTTAAGGTGGGTAACTCAGTGGAGTTGTGGGAGTTTGTAAGCGGAGTTATGACTCAAAATAGTCTTAGGGGTGTTGGGGTTGAGTAAAAACCTCCTTTTGTAATAAACCCATGTTTTAAGTCCAGGGTTTAGGGTTCAGGGTGCCCATGGTTTAAGCCCATGGTTTTGTAATAAGTGCACTATAAATAAGCACTCTTGTAAAGAAGTCAGTTTAGGCTTTTGATGTAAGATTAATTAATGCGAAGCTAAGGCTATTTTGTAAGAGAAGGTTAATTCCTAGCTGTGTGCGTGGACAACCTCTGTAGCTGTGTGCGCAGAGGGTTTTAGGTGATAAAGAAAATTTGTAGTTGTGTGCATAGAGGCCTGCAGCTATGTGCGCGGCTTTGAGGACTTGAAGGGATCTGCAGCTGAGTGCGCAGATCAGAACTGTGGTTTTTGTAAAATAGTTGAATAAAACACAGTTATGTGGACATAACCCCTAAACTGGAGGTGAACCACGTTATATCGTGTGTTGTGGGTTTTGTTGTGTTGTTGTTATGTTCTTCATGCATTGATAAATATATATCTGATAAGTAAGATCACTGCTAAATATTAACTTCACTGGAATTCCCAGTAAAGGGTTAAGCAAGGCACTGTTTGTTTATCTAACTGCAAAGCTAAACAAGTAACTATTAAAGTTTTGCATTATATGATTATAAGTGTTAAAAACTAAAGGTACAGTAATATCCCTCTTCTGCTTGCAGAAACCTGATTCTGCGGCACCTCATAGCTGTTTCGAGTGAGACTACAACCTGTTCGCAGGTTGTTTCCGAAAGGGCCAACACTGTGGGTCTTTTGTTGGTGCGAATTTAATGGTATAAAGCTCGGGTCTGCCCTATGGCCCAACAAATTTCCAAGATTCCTTTTGCTTTGATTTCGCTACTTGGAAATGTCTTCTTTGTGTTCTTTCCTTTCGCACATCCTTTGCAGACCCCTTCATGTTTTGCTTGAATTTTTGGAAGACCTTCAACAGCTTTGCTTGCAAGTGGTAGTGCTCTGTAATGCACATGTGCAAGCCTTTTATTCCAAAGTTCATTTGGTTATACTGTTTCATGAACCAAAGCTTGATCTGGTTGGCCCTTCAACTTGTATAGATCTCATTCTTGTTTTCCAATCACTATTGCATCGTCAAAAGTCTTTCCCTTTGGCCATCTACAAAAGCAACCCTCATTCCTTTTGCATCCAATGCAGATATGGAGAGAAGGTTCTTCTTTAGTCCTGGAACAAATAATACATTCTTCATCTTCAAAGACTTTCCCGAGTCTAGTTTATAGGAAGATTCACCACTACCTTTTATTGGATATTGATAGTCATCCCCAAGTTTCACCTTGCGAGGTGACTCATGTTTAGATAGCTTCACAAATGATTCTTTGAATCCTGTCATGTGCTTGGAAGCACCACTGTCTATGAGCCAATCATTGCTTCCATGTGAAACAGTTCCCGTGAGAGCGGAGATCAGTTATATTCTTCCTCACTTGAAGAATCATCACTTTCTTGTCTAATTCTCTTTGTGGAAGTTTCATCATCCTCTACAGCATGGGCATGATGTCTTCTCTTGTTTCCCTTCTTCTTTAGGTTTCTTTCGTTAGGGTAGAATCTGTATATGTGACATTTCTCATCACATGTGTAACATCTAATAGTATTCATATCTTTTCTTGAGTGTGAGATCTTACCTTTGGAGTGATAATGGCTCCTTCTATTTTTCTTGGAGTGAACTGTGAGAGCTTGATCTTCACTTCCCATCTTCTCTTCTCGAGCTGCTATTCGAGCTTCTTCTTGAGAGAATTCTTCCCACAGTCTGCTAAACTTGACTAACTTCTTTGTGGCACAGATTCCTTGAATGAAAGAGTCCCATGACCTAGGGAGACCATTCAAGGTGGTCATCACAATCTCTGCATTTTCCACTTCTTCATTTACTGCTTCCAGCTGCTCCTTGATCTGAGAAACTCTTGTAAAGTAAGACTGAATAGTCTCAGCATTCTGAATCTTCACATTCTTCAATTGGTTTCTCAGAGTCATCTTCCTATTTATGTTCTTCCCTTCAAACAATTTGGTTAGGGCATCAAACATAGCTTTAGGTGTCTTGAGGGAAGACACCTGTGGTATGAGATGATCCTTGATAGAATAAGCAATGATTCTCTTTTCCATAACCAACTTCTTCTTATGCAAGGCCTTAGCCTCATCTCCCTCTGGAACTGGAACCTCCTAATTAATATAGGAGTCCAACTCATTTTCTTCTAGGACCAGGGAGATCCTATACTTCTAGGCCCGGAAGTTATCAGCTCCATCAAGCTTTTCATCAAGCTTGGTATGATGAGACATCTTAAACTGAGAACCTCAAATGGAAATACAAAAGATTTAGATCTTACCAGGTCAAGATGTCGGATCTAGATTTGGATCTAAGATCCTGCAATGTCGGTTCAGTAGCAAATTAGGGTTTTTGCTTTTTCAGAGTTCTATCCACCCAAATGCCTTGAAATTTATCCCTGAATTCAATTTTGGGGAGGAGATCAATCCAGTCCTGGCCTCACTGAAAAATTCCTCTTCTATGAAAAGCCCTAATTTACGACAGTAGTGTTGGGTCCAAAACTAAAAAACCTCATAATTGGATTCTGCTTTGACAGAAAGATGCGCCTTAAGGAGGAGAGTTATTCCACCTTACTTTTGCTAAAAATATGTGGAGGAAGATCCACAAACTAGGAAGCCCTAGTTCCCGCAGCTGCATAGTGTCTTCTTCTCAGGTTATCTCTGATACCATGTTAGAATTTCATCATTAAGCTAGCATTATATTAGGATCTTTACTGAGAGAATACCAAGCACAGCAATCAAACACAAGAGACAATGAACACAGTGTTTATCCTTGGGGAAACCATAAATGGTGAAAACCCCACAACTTCCTCAGAGATAGAATCAGCACCAAAAGTAGAACCCAAAATAGTAAGTGATCTCCCGACAGCAGTAACCTTCTTCTTGTCTATTCTCAATGTCTTCTCCTTCCTCAACTATGCGGTACACTTGAGTGTGTATGAGTTGTGTGATAAATAGAGAGTCTAGCTCTCTATTTATACTAATCCTAACATGACAAAAACCCTACTAGGGCCAACCTCACTAGGAGAGTCTAATAACCCTAGTGCCCCGGAACTGTGGGGACTTTAACCCTTAGACAATAGGAGGGTTACCCACAATAACTTGACATGACTTGTTTACATGATAGACCTTCCCTATAGGAACATCGAGGCATGACATAACTCAATTACATCCTGGAATAAACATCGGGTTACAATATATAAGAAATACAAGTGAAATACATTCCGAAGTTACATATACATCAACATTTTTCAATGCATTTCTAGCTAGGGTGTGGAAATGATTCTCCAAAGTAAATAAGATCTATTAAAAAATATGTAATACTTTCAAAAAGGTAAGAATACATTATTTTATATCATGAATGACTGAATTCAATCTCATGGGAGTTTCATATCCTTACTCGTTAATTTAGTCTTCATTACAAGGCTAGAAAACTAGAATTGGAGGTAGACATTGTAATGGAAAACTATTAGAACAATACAGAAACTTTGGCATTGTTAGTAGAATTATATTAGGGACTTATAATAACCACAATTAATTGCAAAGATCCATATATCTCTCTTCATCACTTCATATCATCAATCTCTCATAAAATGAGGATAACTTGAAGATAGCTCTGAGATTCGAATGGAGGACTGTCACAATCACTCGAATGTGCTGCAATAAAATGGAAATGGATTCAAAACCTGAAATACCACTCCATTCATGGATGAGAGCTGCTCCATAGCTCCAATATAACCTGCAATGAGAAGGGAAGAAGAGGGAGAAGGGGAACAAGGGACTTGGGGCACATCACCCAAGAGACTGAGGATCACCACTCAGAAATGAAGCTTAAGCTTCAATCAATTACAAAAAATACATTAACCAAACTAAATAATGGAGTTGGAAATTCCCTTAAGTAGATATTGGGTGACTTATTGAGCAAGTCCTTCACCCGTTGAACAAGTAATCCACTTGCCAATCTTGTTCCAAAGCTATGAGTGGCCCTCCTTGATGGGATTAGCAATTTTGATTTGCAAATGATGTTTCCTTGTTTGTATAACTTAACATAAAGTGGAAATTCGACCTCCTTGAGAAAAATAGCAAGTATGAATCTTAGTAAATGTTTCCATGTTTGTATCCTTCAGTTGAAAATAGAAACTGCACCCTCCTTGAGTAATTAGCAAGTTTGCGCATAAGGTAATCTTTCCTTGATTTTCATCCTTGCACCAAATTGGAAACTAATTTGGATAGTTTCTATCTTTTCTATGACATGTTTCTTTTTCCTTATTTTTCATTGTTTCCATTTTCCCATCCTTGTAAAGTTTCCTAATGCACCCTCCTTCCTTGACAACTCATTTCCACCATTAATTATCTTTCATAATAATTAACTAATTACAAATAACATGAATTTAGAAATTACATGTCTCCATAGTTTTAAATAATCAAAATTCCTAGGCATCATTAATTAATGCAATGTTTAACCCCTGGACACTTGACAAGGTCAACACTTTCCAAGTCCCTTCAAGGGATGGACATGACAGTCCTCCCCTCCCAAGTCTGGTTGTCCTCAAGCAGAAGCACTCCATAGTGCTGCAAAATTTGTCCTCCATGCTTCTGTTGCACCACTCTGATTATATTCATTTCTGCATTGACCACTTCTTTCAAAAAAATTGTGAAACCAGTTAACGTAACTGAGTAGAATACCCGAATCACACTTCCTCCTCTGCAAGGATCCAAAATTTTCTTCCCCTTTCGAAAATATTTCATTCCAAAGAATGTCAGCGTCCCATGGTATTGTTTGTCCCCTTCCAAACATCAATAACAACAAAAAAAATGCTATCATCATAGAAGATGAAAATGAGGATGTGAAAATCATACCACCACACTGACAATTGATCACTTCCCATGACAAATTGGATATCTTTGAGACTCTCCCACCAAGCATGGAACTTCTTAATGTGGGACCAAATCATCTTGAGCCTCTCCAAAGTATAAAAATCCATGTGCAAGATAACACTGAAACTCACGTCATTGTTGTTATGAAGACACTGGTGGTTATCCCATGTGGGCCCTCCATGTATACTGAAAGCATCATATAGCAGCCATGCATGCTCATGCCACTGCTCATACAATTTCTCTAATGTGTCCAATGTCTCTCCATTGATGCAAGCAATATGTTTACCCTCTAGTGCACACATCTCAATCATGTGTATAGCCACCCAATCAATGGACTAACAAACTTTCATGTTGAATGATTTAGGTGGGAATAATTCAGCTACTAATAATGCACTTATCAAACCACATGTATTGACCATCAATACCTCAACTGGAAGATTGGGATTATGATGCTCCTCTTATGGCATTAACAGGAAAAAACCTTTCACCCAATCTTCATCCCCACATGATGTGGCTGAAATAGAAGTGTGGGGTGAAGTATTGTGAACAAACTCCCTACAATGCTCATCCATCAAGATAATGGATGAACGAATTCCTCCATTAGTTGGCTCAGTGATAGCGTGATCATGTGCCTCCTCCAAATTTGTACAATATTTTCCCAGAGGAAACTCATAATCTCTTAGGAACCATGCAAGTGCTTGGTCTTCATCTTGCTTGACCTCAAACTCCTCAAGCACATGCAAATCAGAATGTACCTCATTTTCATGTGTATGGGAGGTATCTAATGGCTGCAAAATAATTCTTTGTTTCTGTTCACATGTCAATACAATGTCAGTCACAACAAAAATTTTATTGCAGAAATAAAATTCTTTACCTCCCAAGGTCTTCATTCCAAAGATGTCTCTAGCCACCCAATCAATGGATGAATAAGGACTTTTATTTGCTGATCCATATGGAATGTGATCAGCCACATCTTCCTGAGAAGAATATACCATCCATAAGGTTATTTCATAAGGTGTCTCCTTCCAAGAATGCATGTCAAACAACCCTCTATTGATGCAAGCAATTTTAGTACATACTTGATCCTCTATTTTAGTGATATATTTATCTACCCAATCCATGAATAGATAATCATCTTTGCTTTTTGATTCAATTGGAATGTCCTCGGCCATATTTCCCATAGCTATGAACACTTCATCCTTCCTCTCAATATCAATGAGTGCTTGGCCAAGATTTTCTTCCTCGTATCTTTTCACAAGCATCTGCAAATCTTCTCCTTCCTCGTGGTTGTCCTCCACATGAGGTTCCTTCAACACATCCAAAGTAGTTACTACCATATTCACATGATTATTTTCCATGCAAGATGGGGGGTGTGGTACATTCAACTCCCTTTGAAGTTGATCAATATGAAAAATTGACTCTTGAAGAGCTTCTTGGGTTCTTTTCAAGGAATCATATGTAGCCTCCCATTTATTATGGAGTCTTTCAGACTCTTGTGTTTCCCTCTCAAATGCACAATGGTACATTTCAGCCACCATGAAGAGATGTTCTCTATCAGATATTAAGTTCATATAGCTCTCCTTCATATTGTCCATGCCTTCTTTCAGTGCTATGCACTCCTCCAGAAAGGCTTCTCCTTCCATCTCTCCACTAGAATCTTTCCAACAACATCTTCCCACCAAGGCATTGATGTCAACAAAGTTTTTCATGGCTTCCCTAAGCTTATTTATGTCCTCATTTAGTGATCCAATTGAATGATGTGACTCACCAAGAATATCCTCCACCAAGGTTTCTTCTTCTAATAGCTGACATATATGACCATTTTTCTTGTGGCATGAATCCACCACATAAAACTCATCTTCAACATACAGGTCAGCCTTTGAATTTTCTGCACACTCACTTCCATGATGTGAAGTGGAAGGTATCTCTGAAGGCTGGAATGACATGTGATTTGTATAAAAATAAAAAAGTATATCATGCCTTGACATTTCAGCTTCATAATGCTGCAAGAGAGTCCAAAATTCTGAACTGTATCCATCCCTTTGCATAGAATTTTTCTCCTTCAAATTTCCTAGCTCACATTCATCTGGTGGGGGCTGTCTTCCACTTCCTTAGTGATTTCATATGATGAATTCAGATCTGATATTTTCTCTTATTTTGGATCTAATCCAAAATATCCTTTATCGCCATTGAAAACATCACCTTGCTTTCCACTGATTTTGTGTTCACCAACAGAGATACTAGGAGTAAATTCATCTCTCACAATTGTCCTTCATCTTGCAGTCCTCGGATGCAAGTGAAGTATTTTCCTCCTCCCATGGATCGGATGGTTGCAGGTGCACATGGCTTATGAAAAAATCAAAACTTTTATCATCCATTTTCTTCATCTTCCCATCTTTCTATACAGATACTCTGGTGACCTGCTCCTCCACCAAATTTTCTGGTTCACACCCAAGCAATGTGGCCTTGTCTTCTTCTTCCTTATGTGGCTCCTGAGGTGATTGTAACTCTGATTTGTTTTCCTCTTTTGGATCTGATCCAAAATATGTATTTCCACCACCATATGGACCTACATCCTTAGCAGTGGTCTAAATATCACTCACAAGGAAACTGGAAGTATATTCATCTTCATTCTCTTCTTGTAGTAATGGGAAACAAGCAAGATCTTGTGGAGCATCTTATTTCAAACAACTTGAGGTTTTTCCTTCTTGAATGGTAATATGATCATTACTTATATATAATATATTGAATAAAAACCAAAGAATCTCAGAATGCTTGAACATGCTGATGGATTTGATGACTCTTCACTTTTGCTTTCTTCTTCCTCCTCATTGCTCAGAGAGGTGGAATAACTTGGTTCCTCTATGGATGATTTGTTGCTCTTGAAAGAGTAATCATCTACATTATTAGGCTCAAATACAAATCTACAATAAAAATAATATTTGAAAGGAATGGATTTACAAATCACTTCCCCCAAGGCAAGACACTCTTTGTAGTAGTGGGGTAAGTTTTCAGCTGCATCTATCATCTTTGCTAAATCCTTCTTAGGATTAGCCATGGGTAGTTCCACATTGCTTTCTTCATACTCCATATGGTCATAAAAGTAACCATCCTTGTATCTTGAAATTTGCAACCCATCATTAACATAGATCACCTCTTCTTCTTCAAAAAATAGATCAAAGTCATCATCTTCAACTACTGGCACAACCCTCATGGTTGCAACTCAAATTGGTGATTTGAAAAATTTGTCAATAAAGAACCTTCTTTCCACAGGAGTGGAGGAAAGCTCTCTGATACCACTGTAGTGTCCCAAGTCTGGTGTGAAAACATAAACACTATCTAATTCTGTAATTTAAATTAAAACTTCTGAACTTTGAATCAAACCACCCAAAGCCTCTTTGGACAGAGAGAATCAGGGTTTTTTTCTAGGAAATTTTGCAGGCAAGAGGAGTGAGAAAGGGGAAGAAACCAAAGAGATTTAATAAATATAATTTCATCTTCCCTAACATATCTATGTTACGAAGAGAAATTCCTATGGCTTGGGGTACCACAATAGACAGCTTAACTCCAGAAATCAATCCTTCCCAATATGCAATAGAAATCAAATATCTAACACTAAAGGATCAGACCTCGTACCTTATTCTGGACATTGAAGTAGATCCCCGTTGAGCTTTCCAACTTCAGCTTGAATTGATAAATCACTTCCTCAACAACAAGTAAAAAAGACAAGCATACTATGTATATTGGTGTTAGATCTATTCTAGCATATATAATCAACAATGTATAAGCATTTGAAATCATCCATGGATAAAATATTCATTCAAACATACATTAGTAGACAGGAAAAGATATTTCTATTAATATAAAATCAGAGATTACAATGGATACAACCTCTATCGGCACATCTGTGAATCGGAGAAACTAAATCCCCCACTTGGGCCTCCACCACCTCAATCCTCCATCTCTCTATAGCAAGCTCACAACCAAAAGGCAAGCTTGGGAAGAACACAAAAGTGCTCCAAGGGACAAAGGGATGCAGACTCAAGCACAAGTTCAGGCAACAATTAACTATAGTTTCTTTTCTCTCAATTCTCTCATATGCCTTCAATGTATCAAAGAGTTCCTTAAATAGATTTTCAAAGGGGTGATGAAAGGTCGAATCCGAGTGATCTCAAGGCATATGGAAGGCCAGGAGTCAAGTGAGTCGGATCCATGTCAAGGAAAACTCCAAAAGGATTTGGATTTTGTACACATCCTGATCTACACGGTTTTAGTGGTCAACTCTGCGTATATACGTGATTAGGTGTTTAAAAGTCGTGTATATGAATTTTCAATTGTTTTTAGGGATGGTCAAGGAAACATCAAAGGACAAAAAATGGTCCAAGGGGTCTAAGGAGTCTGCAAAGGGATAGGGGAAGGCCATACAAGTGTGATTCACCTGGAGTGGTAAAATCATCTATAACAGATGCCCCCTAATGTGTGAGGTCGGAGGGGTCATATGATGGCTGAAATACATTATAAGTCCATCCCAGAAGTGGAGTGATGAAGGATCACAAATGGAAGACTAGCCACCCAATCAGCATAGTACAATGATACAACTCTGCACATAACTACAAATACGTATAGTAGTCCCGGATACATAAGAGTACAATGGCCATGAATAGGCATGATACAAAATATCACATAAGTGGTCATCACCATGTACAATATACATAGATCAGAATCTCCATGATGAACATATACAAAGGATCATGATCTCCATAATGGCTGAAGATATACAATGGATCAAGATCTCCATAATAGCTGGAAATGTCTAACATATACTGGAATCAAGTCACGAGAGTTGAAATCTCATGAACACTAGCACGATCAAGGTGGTAGCATATAAGAGATGCCACCAATCTGGAAGGTCTTCTACACAAACCTCTACGAGTACATGTCCTACTATGTGAATAGAGGTGTCAAGGTCGAACATAGTAGTCCATCATCTGATTACCGTTCATTGATGTATACTGTTAACAGACGCGAGATCACCCACTGATAATGAAAATGGGAATCAAGGTACTAGAGTGCAAACTAACAAGTGTGAATAAATGTGTTGAGGTCGAACACTTGAGAGGATCCATCGATCAGGGGACATTGATGTATTCCCAAAAACTGTCGATGGCGAGAGAACCTGCCACTGATGACTGCAAGTCTCAAGGCACTCAAAAATGACTCTAGATTCCAATCCCAGAATAAATGATCTGAAGTAAATGGGATGAAATCCGCTGGAAGGAGGGCATTAAGGCACCCCCCATCATCCAACATGAGGTACTCAGCAAAGCTGTATAATGTGGAAGGACTCGATCATAATGTGCACGAACCAGTAACTGTACCAGGAATGGCCGACATGCAAAGTCAAGATAACTGAGTAATGGTCGACTCGGGTTTCAAATTCCTTCGAACAAGAGCATAATGGAGAATGGTGACTAAATAAAGGTAGAATAGACTCGATATACAACACTGGGACATCTCTGCGACACAGGAGGCATCGACAGAGGCTCCACAGGGACTGGAAGCTTAACCAGTCAACGGAGATAAACTCAGATAAACGAGTACAGCTCCTAAATTCAAACTATAAACCCAACCAACGGATGTGATATATCGTGCTATGTTCGAAGGCAACGCAACTTGACAGCTGCCAAAAGATAACATTTTTCCTTGTCTGGCTTTTTGGTTTTTTTATTTTTTTGGACTTTTTCAAATATTTAAAAAGCTTGAAAAAGAATAAAACTGCTTTATAGTTACAGACTAGGAGGAGACAAGTGTCATGTGGGAAAACAAACTAGTTCCAAGTAGTGGAACATACCTATGCTCAATGCAAGGATACATGTGTAGGAGTGACACTCGGGGGAAAATCCCCTCCCGGTAAAAATAGGGAATAAAGCTGTAAAGGATATATAATCAACAATGTATAAGCATTTGAAATCATCCATGGATAAAATATTCATTCAAACATACATTATTAGACAAGAAAAGATATTTCTATTAATATAAAATCAAAGATTACAATGGATACAACCTCTGTCGGCACGTCTGCGAATCGGAGAAACTGAATCCCTCACTTGGGCCTCCACCACCTCAATCCTCCATCTCTCGATAGCAAGCTCACAACCAAAAGGCAAGCTTGGGAAGAACACAAAAGTGCTCCAAGGGACAAAGGGATGCAGACTCAAGCACAAGTTCCAACAAAAATGGACTATAGTTTCTTTGCTCTCAATTCTCTCATATGCCTTCAATGTATCAAAGATTTCCTTATATAGCTTTTCAAAGGGGTAATGAAAGGTCGAATCCGAGCAATCTCAAGGCATATGGAAGGCCAGGAGTCAAGTGAGTCGGATCCATGTCAAGGAAAACTCCAAAAGGATTTGGATTTTGTACACATCCCGATGTACGCAGTTTTAGGGGTCAAACCTACATATATATGCGATTAGGGGTTTAAAAGTCGCGTATATGAATTTTCACATGTTTTTAGGGATGGTCAAGGAAACATCAAAGGACAAAAAATGGTCCAAGGGGTCTAAGGAGTCTGCAAAGGGACAGGAGAAGGCCATACAAGTGTGATTCACCTGGAGTGGTAAAATCAGCTATAACATATCAAAGTCGTCATCTTCAACTACTGGCACAACCCTCATGGTTGCAACTTGAATTGGTGATTTGCAAAATTTGTCAATAAAGAGCCTTCTTTCCACATGAGTGGAGGAAAGTTCTCTGATACCACTGTAGTGTCCCAAGTCTGGTGTGAAGACCTAAACACTATCTAATTCTTTAATTTAAATTTAAATTTCTGAACTTTGAATCAAACCACTCAGAGCCTCTTTAGACAGGGAAAATCAGGGTTTTTTCTGGGAAATTTTGCAGGCAAGAGGAGTGAGAAAGGGGAAGAAACCAAAGAGATTTAATAAATATAATTTCCTCTTCCCTAACACATTTATATCTAGTTCCATTTATTTTTCATAATCCTTTGTGCGGAAACCTACTTCCACGCTTCTAGGCAGCCAAACCGTGAAACTAGGAACAGTAGTTCAACCTTTTTCAACCAAGGGCTTGGTGAAACTGAATATGGGTTTGATATAAGGTTATATTACAGTATACAAATTTGTATGTAGGTAACTAATAGATTTGTTAATTTTAGGACATTGGATCGGAAAACTAGTCCCTTGGACTGCACTTTAGGCTCGAGTTCTAGGACTTCCAAACAGACGGAGAAGGTTAATAAAACTTAGTTTAAGACATGGAAGGTGTTCAATGTGAAGTTAATGATTTATAAGAAGTGAAAGAAATAAAATCAGAAAGTTTTAAGTCCTTCAACTCATTCAAAATCTAAAACTAGTCATTTTTCAATGCATTTCTAGCTAGGGTGTGGAAATGATTCTCCAAAGTAAATAAGATCTATTCAAAAATATGTAATACTTTCAGTAAGTTAAGAATACATTATTTTAGATCATTAATTACTGAATTCAATCACACAGGAGTTTCATATATTTACTCATTAATTTAGTCTTCATTACAAGGATAGAAAACTAGAATTGGAGGTAGACACTGTAATGGAAAACTATTAAAACATTACATAAAATTTGGCACCGTTAGGAGAATGATATTAGGGACTGATAATAACCTTAGTTAGTTGCATAGATCCATATCTCTCTCTTCATCACTTCAGATAATCAATCTCTCATAAAATGAGGATAACTTGAAGATAGCTCTGAGATTCGAATGGAGGAGTGTCCCAATCACTCGAATGTGCTGCAATAAAATGGAAATGGCTTCAGAACCTGAAATAACACTCCATTTATGGATGAGAGCTGCTCCATAGCTCCAATATAACCTGCAATGAGAAGGGATGAAGAGTGGAGAAGGGGAACAAGGGACTTGGGGCACATCACCCAAGAGACCGAGGATCACCACTTAGAAATGAAGCTTAAGCTTCAATCAATTACCAAACATACATTAACCAAACTGAATAATGGAGTTGGAAATTCCCTTAAGTAGATATTGGGTGACTTGTTGAGCAAGTCCTTCACCCGCTGAACAAGTAACCCACTTGCCAATCTTGTTCCAAAGCCATGAGTGGCCCTCCTTGATGGGATTAGCAATTTTGGTTTGCAAATGATGTTTCCTTGTTTGTATAACTTAACACAAAGTGGAAATTCGATCTCCTTGAGCAAAATAGAAAGTATGAAGCTTAGTAAATGTTTCCATGTTTGTATCCTTTAGTCCAAAATAGAAACTGCACCCTCCTTGAGTAATTAGCAAGTTTGTGCATAAGGTAATCTTTCCTTGCTTTTCATCCTTGCACCAAATCGGAAACTAATTTGGATAGTTTCTATCTTTTCTATGACATGTTTCATTTTCCTTCTTTTTCATTGTTTCCATTTTCCCATCCTTGTGTTGCCTAATGCACCCTCCTTCCTTGACAACTCATTTCCACCATTCATTATTTTTCATAATAATTAACTAATTACAAATAACATGAATTTAGAAATTGCATGCCTCCATAGTTTTAAATAATCAAAATTCCTAGGCATTGTTAATTAATGCAATGTTTAACCCTTGGACACTTGACAAGTTCAATACTTTCAAGGTCCCTTCAAGGGAGGGACACGACAATTCCTTGTTCAGGTCATTTAAAAGAAAATATTCCAATGACATGTCCCAATAGATGGCTTGCTAACCGAGTCAGAGAGAAATATGGTGCATCTGGCCATTACTTGCATGCTAAGGAGGATACACTAAACATAGGGATCAGGTGCAGCAACTCAATAATAATATTTTTCTATTATACATTTCTAACTTTATAATGCACGTTTTAATTATATCATCCATATTTTATATATTAATGGTTGGGTTATTAGACATATGGAATTATCATTTGTTCACTTTTTTATAGGTGCATTTGTTCCCATCTATATGGGCATATGGGATCATTTTCATACTGGTTATTTCAATGATGGATGTCTTACACAAGACTTTGGAGTGGAAGTCAAGTTTGACCAATCTAGTTGTTCTAGACACCGTGATCAAAACCTAAAAGGGGGGAAGTTGGGTTATGTTAAAAAGATACAAGAGATCATTCAAGTGGACTTCTCATATTTCTAGTGTATTATTTTTAGGTGCAAGTGGTGGGACACATTCGGTCGAAATAATGTAAAGGAATATTATGATAGTGGGATAATATGTATCAACCCTAGAAGGTTGTGGGACGAAACTAAGGATCCTTATGTTTTCCCAAAACACTGCAACGAAGTGTTTTTTTACTCAATGTGTTGGATAGGGATTGGTGGTTTGTATTAAGACATGAACCTGAGACATGATCTAAACATATTTTTGAGAGAAAAAGTGTTATCATGCCAAGCGAGGAAGATAATGAGGGTGATGGGAATAGAGAGTGATATGCACATGTTTTATTTCATTATTTACAATTTCGATATATCATTTTATTAATGTTATCTTTAATTCTTGAATTATATTGTTAATTTTTAGCAATATGATGGTGGAATTGGAAAGTTGATTACCATATGTTTTTAAACAATTTGAGTTGGTAATAATCAATCTGATGCAAAAAGTGTTTGTCTATCAATATATTTGTGACCATGTGGAATGATTGTATGGTGTTGTCCATAATTAGATATGATCTTTCTTGATTTCCATTTAATTCATTCTACTGTGGTTTTTATCATTTAATTTATTGTATCATTACAACTGGATCAAAATCAACCAATTAGATTGCAAATTATCATTGATGTTAATCACATTTATTGTTTGTTGTAATTTCAACTACTTTTATTTGAATAACAAGGTGGATTTCATGAATATATTATACTTAGACACTTATACTTTGCATTAGTGTGGTATTTGAAGCATAAGAGTTTCTTTTCTTATTTTTCATATGAGGTTTTTTATTAGAATTTGCTCATGGAAGTTATCTTGAGATTGTTTCTCTTTCCTTTGGTTTAACATGGGTTTAACTAATTCATGTTTTATTCACCATGTATTTTTGTCACTTCATTCATTACTTAATATGTATTACGTGAAAGCAATAAAGCAATGACAACACCCATTAGAAAGAAAGGTTTAATGGTATGTTCACCAAATATATATTTGTATTTATGAAAGTAACATTGAATAGAAAGCACTTGTGAATATTTATATTAGTCATATGTTTAGTAATTAAGTATGAGCATGAAATTGAAATTGTTAAGACAGAAAAACCTTGAAAAAAATACTTCAAATTATGACAATAAAATGTTGATCTACCATACTATAAGGATATTAAAGCTTGTTAATTAAATCATGTTAATAAATAGGAAAATACTGGGGCAATTTGAATTCATATATTGTAATCATTGTCCCCCGAATAAGAATTTAATTACACCCTATAAAAAATGTGAAAATACCCTTAAAAATAAAACCATGGTATAAGTATTAAATCATACTTAAATTGAAAATTTATGGTTGCATGTACAATCCATTGATGGTTAAAATAGGATGAAGAAATGTGTCGAATTAGGAATAGTTTTCACAAGATCAAATATATAATAGTTGAATCACTTCAATTTCATATATTATTCATGTAGTTAACTATGTTTTTTCCTTTAATTACATGTAACATTAAGATGCATTAAATGCAATTATAAGTTCATGATAAATCAAAATAAACAAATATTTGTTATAGGGTTTTGAAATGCATTGTATTATTAAAATATTTTTGTAATTAATTAATTTAAATATAATTAAGATATAATTACATGTGAAATATTTCTGACAAATTATATTTTATAATATAAGTTCACAAAGTTGTTTACGTTTATTGTAACAATGTGATAGTAACTACATCGTAAGGAAGAATATCTTATTGATGTTTTTGAATAAATACCTTTTAGGTTTTTCAAAATAAATATGATGTGATGTGTTTTCACAATTTAAAATGCATGATGCTTATACACAATATTAAATTGGAGGAATTTGTTTATGATAGTACACATCTAACGAACACATATATAAGAAAACATGAATATTAACATCTAATATCCCCTAACATCATCTAAGATAAACATCTAGTATTTACACATGAAAATTTGAACCCAAAATTCGACGTCATATATGTCAGATTTTCGACATTAAATTTTCAACAATCCGATAAGCCTCATCTTTTATAAAAGTCAGTTTATTTTCGTCGAATCTCTGATAGACACATGGTCGCGTCGGATATCGGGCTTATCATTGTCGTATATCCAACAAAAAATATCTTAATATGCACATCGGTTATGTGACACATGTGAGTCAGATATCCGACCATATGTCCGTCGGATATTTGACTTAGAATACTTTACTGAAGGGATGATATCTGAGGACAAACCAGTCGAATAACCGACCCCCAATAATTTATAGACGATTGAAAATATGACTACATAACCGACACATATACAACCAAAAAAGAGGAAAATCGACGACATTTTCCATCGATGGTATGGCATACTCGTTGGATATTATGGAAAGCACCATCGAATATGTGACCACAATCAAGAATTTTTAAAAAATACTAGTTATATGGTGTGTGGGGTGAATTCTCGTGCAGTGATGTTGTTAAAGTTAATTTTGAACTACATTCTTGATCCCATGTCACCATATTTTCTATAGTCCAAATTCAAATTGTGACCATGTGGTGTTGCATATAAGCATAATGGATTTATGTATCGATCATGAGGTTGCAAAATGTTCCTTTAGCTGATGAATATGAGATGATATTAATAAGAAGAGATGATGGATATGAGTTGAGATTAATGAGAATATTTCATTGATTATGGTGGTGCATATTCAATTTTCACCTTGCACTAGACACTAAACCCCACTCCTTTATGCCTTGGTGATATCTACACCTATGTGCTTTGCAGTTAAATTTGATATTTTCCACTTATGCCTCAATGGATTTAGCTTTAACAACCAAGTGATCTCCATGCCATGTGTGCCTTTGCACCTCTTCATATTTTTATGTTTTCTACACCTCCAACCTAGACTTAAGTTGCTAGACTCCTCGAGCATGACTAAGGGTTAGTCAAATATTGAAGTGGGGGGGATAATTTGAAATTTATGAATAGATGTATGGACTTTAGGATGATTAAATTTTGTTAGGATGAATGATTTAATGGATGGGTTTTGGAGTTTTTTTTAATATTCCTAAGTCAATTTTTATTTTGAGATGAGGCATGCATGGCTAAATAATTATAAACATTAGCATTAGTTAGCATAATATATATGATATGCATTTGATGTGGGATGATCATATAGTAGTGGGTCTATGATACATGTTATTCATAGATATCAGATCAAGAATAGATCCAATCTTCTTATATATTTTAGCAGTGTCAATTTCAACATGATGGTAAATGAGATGGCCATTAAATGTTCACAATAGGACCACATATTCCTTTGGATATTTTTCAATATGGAGAATAGTGGCATGTTTAGTTTCAATGGGTTGGATACATAAGGGATATGCACTAGTACTTTGTCCTATTATCCATAGAATTTTCGATGAAATATTCCGAAGACAATGATTACAGCAAAAATATGGACAACTAGTATAATATGTCATACCTGTAGAGCAAGGGATGTTGGTTTCAAAAGTTGTACAACATCACGTTGATCATTAAGTTTTGTAAGTTGTATAGTGACCCATTCAAACAGGTCTTTATGATCATTTGTGCCAAGCTTGACACCCCCCAAGGATGAAGCTATATATGGGACCTGCCACACAGCATGTCAATATATATTATATATGTTTACATGAATATACTTGTGTCTATAAGACAACGTGTTACTTTAAATAGAATATCATTTTATCAAGTTGTATTGATGCTTCTTATGCTTACAACTTAGGCAATAGAAGTTCTTTATATCCTGCACCAAATACGAGTAATCATGGGAAATCAAGGTAATAACAAGAATTGGAAAATCTCAAAAAATAGAATCTTGTTTACAATAAGTCGTGGCATAATGAACTTACCATTACTTGTGCTTTTGTTAAACCTAGAGATTTATAGTTGGAATACTCTCCAGATTCTCTATTTGGATGGAAAGACCTCATGCAAGGTCCCTCACAACTACATCATATTACAAATATTATTACTACCATGAAAAATGATGATAAGAGATAGAACAGATATTCTGAAACTGTAAAGGCTACATTATTTTGCTAACAAACTCATGAATTAAAAACATCACCAATTCATTCATTTCCTTAGCTTATAGAAAAAATTAGATGAAATACTCACGGAAACAACATAATAAGAAAACATTTTGATGTATTTAAATTGTACAATTACAATCAGGTATACATGTTGCCTCGAGGTTAGTGTAGTATGTTCAACAGTCGGGTGGTTTCCCTGATTAACACTGCAAAAATTAAAACAAATAACATTATAATATAAACCAAACGAATATACTCATGAAAAAACACATTAAAAAAACTCTTTTTTCAAATTATATTTGTACTATTACAAAGATGTATACATGTTGCATTGAGGAAGTTGTACTCCTCTGACCAGTTGCTGGGGAGATGCCCCGATCACTACCCTACGAAGTAAATAAGAGCATCCAACCCTTTTCAATGCAATATTAAATTGCATGATGGCTCAAGTGAATTCTAGTTTGTATTAGCAATGAGTTGGTGATTTATTGCACATAACTCATATGGTATGACACCTTTCTTTTGTAGTTAATGCATTTTGGTTTTAATTTCTTTCCTTTTATATAAACATAAAGAGAGATCAGTAAACCCTTTTTAGTGCAAGGTTAAGTTTCCTCTCATGCCTCAAGTGAATGCTAGTTTGTACCAATGAATAGTTGGAAAATTGTTGTACATAAATAATACTCAGTTACATATTTCTTGTGTTGTTTGTCTAGTTTCTCACATTATTCAAGGTTTGCATAAGTAAATAGAAAGAAACAAAGGGGCTACTTCATTTTTTTATAAATCTAATTACCTCGATGTCTCTAATGATCAAAAGGTAATTAATGGTTTTCATGTGCACAATATTGGTCTAGAACATCTTACTTGGGAGTGCATACAACATACCATTTTTATTTTTTCTACCATAGTAGGATATAGAGAAATTATCCATACATCTCCATAACCACTTTTCCTTAATTATCATTCTCCTCAATAACAACAACTAGGTGCGAGGCTATTTGTTGAGGGAGGTATACAGTGTCATTCTCCTTGTGTAATTTTGATAATAAATAATGGTAGTCTTCACTCTCTCTAAATTCCCTATTCCTAATCTATCCCTAGAAACGTAATATAGTCATAGAAACTCTAGAAACATAATATTTCTCAATAAACACTAATCTAACCCTATAAACCTAATATAGAAACCTAGAAACCCAAGATTGAAAAATGAGGATTCGTGAAGAATTAAAGGAACATTTCACACAAAAATGGCATCCAACCAAACTCTATAGAACATTTTGTCAAAATCAGAAATTTCAAGTGAAGTAAGTGTGGGTACTGACTGGTTTTGGAAGCATTGTATCCTTTTTGTATCCTCAACCTCCTAAATGACCTCCTTGACTTCCTCTGTGACCTCCTCGACCTCCTCAACCTCCTATAGGAACTCCTCAATCGTCTTCACCTCCTATGTGAACTCCTCCACCCAACATCATGTTCCTTTTTATCCAAGAAGGGAGTGGAAAGACACCCCATCTAACCAAACCAAGTGGAAAGCAAAGTGATTCCCCAGGTAAGAACATCCAATGGCTCAACCCTCTGCCACTAGTAAAAGGGTGCAAGCATCCATCCAAAGATGTTTATTTCCTCCACAGAAGTCACCTTCTAAAAGGTATATGTCTCAACAACTTCTCTTGGAAACTCGCTTACTTAGTTTCCTTCCATTGACCATGAGCAAAAATATTTTTGCAAGAAGACTCCATGTGTGACATATAATCTTCCACCCAATCCATATGTGGATTAATGGAATCAAATGGAAGAAATATGTTCCTATGCTTCTGTATCACAAAACATGTCAATATTAGAGGCATCAATAAATTTACAAAAGGAAAATTTACCTCCTATAACCTCAAATTGTGAAGTGCATCTATCCATAGGTGGATAGAATTTTCTACAGTTGGATCACAATGGATTTAAATCAAGATGATGTCTTTTGGTTCTAGGTGGGATGCACTCATGTACCTTATCCATCCATGAATATTCCTCATTAAGAGTAATATTATGGTCCCCAAGCATGGAACTAGTGCACAACTCCAATGTCTCAACTCTTTACCACCGAGTCCACTCAATGGCTGCAAGTGAATGAAGGAGGCATCAAATAATGTAAGTGGATTCCTATGTTGTTTCTGGGAATGGAATGGTACATTCATCAAGTCATAATGAACAAGTATGGGATCCTCCTACACCTCATGTGGCACCAACATGGAAAATACCTTCACCCAATTTTCATCCCCACCTTATATGGATGAATTAAAAGTATGGGGTGAAGACTTGTAAACCAACATCCTGCAATACTCATACGTCAAGCAAATGGATATGAAAATATCTCCATTGGTTGGTTTAATCAAATTGGTATCATGTGCCTCCTTCAAAATTGTACAACAATTTCCTAAAAGGAACCCATAATCTCTTTGGAAACATGCAGGTGATTGGTCTTCATCTTTCTTGACCTCGAACTCCTCAAGCAAGTGCAAATTAGAATGCACCTTATGTGCATGTGTATAGGAGGTATCTAATGGTTGCAAAATAAATCTTTGTTTTTGCTCACATGTCAGGACAATCTTAGTTATAACAAAATAATTATTGCAAAAATTAAAGGGCCCTTTACCTACCAAAGTCTTCATTTCATTGATTCCTATACCAACCCAATCAATGGAGAAATAAGAAATTTCATCTGTTGATCCATATGGAGAGTGATCAACCACCTCCTTTAGAGATTAATATACCACCCATAAGGGTATATCATAATGTTTCTCCTTCAAAGCATACATGTCAAACAACCCTCTCCAATTCTCATTCATTGAGAAAGTGGATACATGTATTGCTCCATATGCTAGCTCAACAATGGTGTGCTTCTCTTCCTCCTCCATGAATGTGTGGCTCTCTCTAAGAGGGAACTCAAATCATATACCATTCCTCATGCACCACAATCACATGAGGTTCCTCCTTTGGTCCATGAATGCAATCATCCATATGAGAATGACTATCAAAATTTTAGGAGGGAGAATGTGATGTTGGCAACTTCTCATGAAGCTGCTCATTCTGGATCTTAGATTCTTGAAGTGATTCTTGAGCATTTTCCAAAAAATATTGGGTGGAATTCAATTCATGTTCAAGCTTGGAAATTTCTTCATTATCTCTTAAGGAAGCTTCATGTAACATCTCAAGAAGCTCATGCAAACTGTCTCTATTGGAAAACAAACTTATGGAGAAAATTACCTTTGATGCTTGTCATGGCCTTCTAAAACTTATCCATGCCTTTCATGGAATATTTCTCCTCCAACTTATAACATATATGTTTCATCAATGCATGGGTGGCATGGAGAGTGTGTGGGTCCTATTTGATCTTGCACTCATTCATCTTCAATGACCTTGCAAGAAAACAGAGTTCTAGAAAATGAACCTCTTTTTCTTCCCTCTTTCTTGGATCAACTTCATGAAACTCAAGTGGTGATGTGGAAGTTGATCTTTGTTCTTTTTGAGCTGCTACAAGGTCTTGAGCTTCATGCTCAAAGGAATGGGTACTTGCAGCAATCTCCTCAATAGGAATCTTTATATCACCATGTAACACCCCGGTTTTGACCCTGTTTGCATTAAAAATGTATATGATGTAAATATTGTATTTAACTGTGGTATGGAGCTAAAGGAAAAAGGCCCACCATTGATTTATCATTTGCTGTTTCAGAAATTAAAATTGATGTTGATGGTATTTTGTGCTAATCGGAACATTATAATTTTGGACATCATGTAAATATGCAATTTAATTAAAAACCCACAACCAGCTATGTCAATGCAACAAATAATGAGATGGGGGCATGATTTCCTATGGATAATGGGGGGGGATTTTTAACCTTGAGCTATTAGGGAAAATCCATGTGTCAAGAGGAGAACCCATCTAGCTATTAAACACCTTTTTGTCTTACTCACCCCAGCCATTAAATTCTCCAGGATTTAGTTGGGCATTTATTGCCTTGAGGGACATGAGGCATGGGAAGTCGCAAAGGTGGGTGGAGTCATCATTCCTGGGCAGGGTCGTAGGCCATTTCCCACACGAATTCCCAAGGATGTATGGTTTGACCATATTTTCCCTCACGAGGAGAGGAGCAGTTTACTCCTGGGCGGTTGTTGTTTTTCCCTCGCGTAGGACACGATTACTCTCATGCGCTGTCGATTATACTCTCATGATGTTGATGTTTCACTCACACAGTGAATTTCCTCAATCCACCATCATCCATATTCTCATGCGTGTTTTAGCAGTCTGCCATCATTTTTCTTCCATGGTTAGAGGACCGTTTTGGGAATGAACAGCGAATTGGGAAGGACGCCATGATTTCTGAGTGGGTGCTAATCCATTTACACCCACGTGAAGCTATATCTCAGATGGTGAAATCAATTTTGGTCCAAGGGCTATTTTTCCTCAATTCGCACTTCTGATTTTGGATCCCATGATGTTTTCCTTCATGCCAGAACTTGTGGATCGATGTGTAAGCCTATTTTGTTTTGTTATAAACTAGTTTGGAGTGGGATTGGGTCTGAACTAGCTTGATAATTCTAGTGTAGGAAGGAACCTCACTGATCCGGTGGATTATTCATCTTTAGAAATTACACTGATCCAATATGGTACAAGGTTAATTAATCTATGGTTTAACTCACATGCTAAACATTATATGTGACCATCCCTTAACATTTGTGGCAACGCGCAGCGCAGTTTGTACATGAGCCGCGCAGTTATCACACGCCGCGCAGTTATCACACGCCGCGCAGTTATCACATGGTGCACAGCTTATTGCATAGGCGCGCAGCTATCGCATGGTGCACAGCTTATCGCATGGGCGCAGTTATGTATGGGCTGCGCAGCTTGCGAACCGTCAAAGTTGAACATCAAATGGTTCGTGGAGGTTACTCATATGCTGCGATAGCGGATCGGGTATATGGCGAAAACCTCATATGCTGCGACATTAGTATGTTGCGACATCGGATCGGGCATATGGAGGAGTCCTCCTATGCTGTGACATTTGTAACTTTTGTAATGGCATCAAACGGTTATGTTACGTGGCATAGCCCAGTTGCAAGTCAGTACAATGTGTTGTGAATCAACACATGTGCATGGAGTTGGTTGCAACGTTTCGGGGATATGGAACGTCGTGGTAACATAACGCTTGGGCAATGATTTGGCAGGGTTGCATGATTTAGTTTTAGCGTATGGTTGTAACGAAAAAAAAGAAGAATTTGTTACTTATCCTGCCCCTAAACTCTTAAATAGAGGAGGCTGGCCACTGAGAAGGGGGCTGATTATTTTGGAGTGCGGAGTATCGTTTCTCTGTTATGAGAAGCTTAGAGATCATTTTTGCGGCAAAGTGTCCAGAAGCTGTGCTGTAGAAGTCGACATTCTCTGTTATATTTTAGCTTTCTTTGTCTTTGAATGCTGATTGTAATTTTGAGAGAAAGGTCTTAAATATTTTGTACGGCATTCTGTTTACAGTTGCTGAAGTTGTTTCTAGAACCATTTTGTACCATTTTAAAAAGATTAATTGGATCGGTACCCATTGGAGAGGGACCCGGAGACATATCCTAGAGGAGGGGGTGAACTCCGTTATCAACTTCTGTTTGTGACTCTTTGTTTTCTGTGTTTTCTCCTTTACATATTTTTTATCAGTGTTGTCTTTCATTCTTGTTCTAAAGCATATAATTTCTATTCATGTTGTCCCATTAAGTAACCTCTTGAACGCATTCTTTTGAAACAAAACTTTTAATGCACACAAGTTGAGGTCCGACGGATCATGTTATGGTATCAGAGCTGGTTGACTGCTTGTGCAAGTTTGTGAATGCTTACCAGGTTTAGGTTAAAGCGTGGTGAAGGAGAATTAGTTGAAGGAGACCCTGAGGTTGGCTCAAGAAGAACATTCTCAAGAACCATGTCTTCTCCCAAAGGGGAAGAAGAAGGACATACTGAACGGGAAAAATCTGTTATGTCAGAAACTGAGTTTCTGGAGGCTTTTATGAGCATGAAATCCATGATGGAAATTCTACTCGATGAGCAAGAAGAAAGGAAGAAGACAGAAGAGGGATCTTCATCCAAAGATACTGAAGTGAAGAAGGAAGAAAAGGGTAAAGGAGTAGGAGGTGATGGTGATCCTCCTGAAACTAATCAAACTTTCTCTTCTTCGCATACTTCTCATTCGAATAATGCTAATATGCCTTATTTCAAATTGGATGTAAAATTTGAATTGCTGATTTATAATGGAGATTTAGATGCTGAAAAGTTAGACAATTGGATCAAGCAGCCTGAAGTATATTGCAGGGTGCAGGGCATTAATGATGACCCTTCCAGGATTCAATTGGCCACTTTGAGGATGAGTGGAATGGCTCTTACTTGGTGGGAGAGCAAGATTCAGCAAGATCTTCGAAAGAATGGTAAAATTATTTCAGTTTGGAATGAATTCATCGAAGTATTAAGAAAGCAATTTTATCCTTTAGGTCACATGCAGCAATTAACCATGAATTGGCAAATGTTTAGACAAGCTAAAGGACAAAGCATTCAAGATTATACTCATGAATTCAGAAAGAGGGCTATTGCATTGAATGTTTCATTAGATACACAGGAAACTCTTCTTAAGTACATTGGTGGCATGCATTCTTATTTGAGACATACTTTGTTGATGTTTAACCCCAGTAATTTGGATGATGTATGTGTTCAAGCTACACATTTAGAAGCTAGGGGTAAGCATGCTAATGATACTTTTGTGAAGAAATCCTTTAAATTTGACAACAAATCAAAAGGTAAAGATAAGGGGAAAAAGAAGATGGCTACTATTAAGAAAGAAGGTGAAAAGCCTACATGTTCACATTGTCAGAAGGGACATGATGTCTCTAAGTGTTGGAAACTTCATCCAGAGTTAAGGCCAAATAAGTACAGAGGAAACAAAGATAAAGGAAAATCCAAAGCTACTGTAGCCGTTATTCAAGACTTGGGATCCGACTCAGGTGATGAAACAAAGGTTACAGCTGTCGGAATCCAAGGTAAGGATAAAAGTATCTCACTTCCCATTGATGCACAATCCAGTTCTAGTGCAAGTACAAGTCTGCCATCTACTTCTAAGCAAAATGATAAAGATAGAAGTGCATTGTTTCATGTTCGTGTCATTGCAAATCACACAAAGATTGATACATTGTTTGATAGTGGTTCACAAGTAAATCTGATATCAGAAGAAGTGGTTAAGAAATTGCATTTAGTTACTGTGCCTCATGAAAAGCCCTATCCTCTAGGTTGGGTTACTAATGATACACGATTGCAAGTTACAAAGAAATGTGTATTGAAGTTTTCCATTACTGAAAAGTTCATAGATGAGGTAGAACTAGATGTAGTACCACTTGACATTTTTGGAATTGTACTTGGGAGTCCATATTTGTATGACCAGAAAGCAGTCTTTTATAGAGAGCAGAATAAGTATCATCTTTTTAAAGAAGGTATGGAATATATTGTACGAGCACATAAGATAAAAACCAATCTAGCAATAGTCTCTGCAGGACAAATGAAGAGGTTGGTAAATGCTAGTAAGAATTTTGTGTTGATGATGGTTAAGATGAAAAATGATGAAGTCTCTAAATATTTTGAAGAATGTGACCCTAAGCATAAATATGAACTGATTGACATCATTTTTTAGTATGATGATTTGTTTCAAGATTCGAAGGGGTTACCACCGAAGAGAGAGATTCAGCATGAGATACATTTGTAGCAGGATGTGCCACTCCCGAACATAGCCATGTACCGGATGTCTGTAATGCAGAACGAGGAAATCAAGAAGCAGGTTCAGGAGCTGATTGAGAAGGGGGTCATCCGGCCCAGCACTTCTCCTTGCGGCTCTCCTATAGTCTTGGTTCCAAAGAAGGATGGGTCTTGGAGGATGTGCATTGACTATAGGGCGCTTAACAAAATCACCATTAAAAACAGGTATCCTCTTCCTCACATTGATGATTTGATTGATCAATTGAAACATGCAACTTATTTTACAAAATTGGATCTGCATAGTGGGTATCATCAAATCTGTGTTGATGAGCATGATGCTTGGAAAACAGCGTTTAAAACAATACAGTGTTTGTATGAATGGCTTGTGATGCCTTTTGGGCTCTGTAACGCACCTACTACTTTCATGCGGGTCATGAATGATGTCTTTCGTTCATTCATTGATGATTTTGTAATTGTATATCTAGATGATATCCTTGTGTTTAGCAAGACTTGGGAAGAGCACATTGTCCATGTGAAGAAAATTTTAGATGTACTGAGAAAGGAAAAGCTTTATGTAAAAATGTCTAAATGTGAATTTGCTAAAACTTCTTTAGTATATCTAGGCCACATTATTGGTGGAGGCCACCTACGAGTGGACCCAGCCAAGGTTGGTGTCATTGTAAACTGGCCACGGCCTAACACCGTTACTGAAATCAGAAGTTTTCTGGGTGCGGTTCAGTATTGGAGGAAATTCATTTTCGGGTTTTCCTCCATTGCTGGGCCTTTGCATGCATTAACAAGCGTTAAAGAAATTTTCCAGTGGGGAGGAAAGCATTAGAGAGCCTTCGACACTTTAAAGGAAAAGATTAGCACAGCACCAGTTCTGACATTGCCAGATTTGCAGCAGCCATTTGAGATCGAAACCGATGCCAGCGGGTTTGCCATGGGAGCAGTTTTGATGCAAGGAAGGAAGCCAGTTTGTTACCATTTAGAGACATTCTCTACTGCTGTAAGTAACTATCTGACCTATGACAAATAATTGTATGCTTTAGTACAGAGTGTGAAGAAGTGGAAACATTATATAATGGGAAAATAAATAGGCATACATACTGATCATTAGCCACTTCAATATTTACAATCTCAAACTAAAATACAACAAAGTAGCCATTTAAGATGGATGGGATTCTTACAACAGTTTCATCTCGTAATTAAGTACAAAAAGGGAATTCATAATAAGGTAGCAGACATGTTATCAAGGCCTCCTATGAATGCTTCAATCATTCTTCAAAACATTTCACTAACACATGGAAGTTATATTGAACAGTATGCAGAAGATAAAGATTTTAAGAAAGTATATGCATCACTTATACATGGTAAACAGGAAGAGAACTATTATGTGCATAATCAACTCTTGTATCATCTTGGTAAACTTTGTATTCCAGAGAAAGAGAGAGTGCATGTGGTTCGAGAAGCACATAGTTCATTGATTGCAGGACATTTTGGAGTAAGTAAAACATTGTCTGTATTGCAGAATCACTGCTATTGGCCTCAGATGCAAGAAACTGTAGCTAAATATATAAGAGGTTGTGTTATGTGTGCAACAAGTAAGCCTAGCAATAGGAAATTGGGTTTGTACACTTCTCTTCCAATTTCTTCTCATCCTTGGGAAATTATTTCTATGGACTTTGTAGGGGGACTACCTATGTCTAGAAAAGGGCATGATTATCTATATGTTGTTGTGGATAGATTCAGCAAAATGTGTATCTTAATGCCATGTAACAAACAGATCACTGCTGAACAAACAGCTCCTCTATTCTTTCAGAATGTTTGGGTACATTTTGGGCTACCCATGTCTATTGTATCTGATCGGGATTCCCGGTTCTTGGGAGAATTCTAGTCGACTTTATGGGAGCTTATGGACACTAAACTGAAGAAAAGTACAGCTTTTCATCCACAGACCGATGGGCAAACAGAGGTAGTAAACAGGACAGTGGTTCAGCTGCTCAGAGGATATTGTAGTAAGCATCCTAAACTCTGGGATGAGCAGTTGCAGTATATACAGCATGCCTACAATCATGCAGTTCATTCTTCCACGAAAAAATCTCCTTTTGAAACTTGTTTTGGTTATCTGCCAAAAATAGCGATGGACTTCTCTTTGGCAAAGATGCAGTGGATGGACATCATGATGCAGATAAAGCGCTAAGGTTCATTCAGAGAATCCAAGCAGTACAGCAGGTAGTTCAAGAATAGTTGGAGAAGAGCCAGGCATGACAAGCATCAAGTTGATCATCAGTTTCAGGTTGGTGACAGATTTTGGTTACATATCACCAAATACAGAATGAAAGGTGAAGGTAAAAATCTTAAGCCTATCAGGTATGGTCCTTTTGAGATATTGGAAAAGATCGATACGAATGCTTTTCGCTTGAATTTACCTCCATACATGCAAATTTATTTAGTTATCAATGTTGAGAATCTTAAACTGTATGAACCTCCTATGATCATAACTGAGGAAACTAACATACAGATTCCTTCAGTTGATGATATGGCACCTGAATATATGAATGAGTTGCAGGATGATGTTATTCTTGAAAAAAATGTAAGAACTTCATGAAGAGGGAATGCTGAGTACCTTCGAGTGGGGCTTAAAGGCATGCATCCTAGCAAAGCAAGATGCATGGAGATTGGAAAAATGAGGGAGTTGTACCCTCACTTATTTGCCGAATGATTCAAGCCTTTGGTGGTCCAAAATCTCTCCAATGGGGAGGAATGATCCGGTGGATTATTCATCTTCAGAAATTACACTGATCCAATATGGTACAAGGTTAATTAATCTATGGTTTAACTCACATGCTAAACATTATATGCGACCATCCCTTAACATTTGTGGCAACGCGCAGCACAGTCTGTGCATGAGCCGCGCAGTTATCGCATGCCGCGCAGTTATCGCATGGTGCGTAGCTTATCGCATAGGCGCGCAGCTATCGCATGGTACGCAGCTTATCACATGGGTGCAGTTATGTATGGGCCGCGCAGCTTGTGAACCGTCGAAGTTGAACATCGAATGGTTCGTGGAGGTTACTCATATGCTGCGACAGCGGATCGGGTATATGGCGAAAACCTCATATGTTGCGACATTAGTATGCTGCGACAGCGGATCAGGCATATGTAGGAGTCCTCCTATGCTGCGACATTTGTAACTTTTGTAGTGGCATCAAACGGTTACGTTACGTGGCATAGCCCAGTTGCAAGTCAGTACAACGTGTTGTGAATCGGCACATGTATGTGGAGTTGGTTGCAACGTTTCAGGGATATGGAACGTCGTGGTAACATAATGCTTGGGCAGCGATTTGGCGGGGTTGCATGATTTAGTTTTAGCGTATGGTTGTAACGACAAAAAAGAAGAATTCGTTACTTATCATGCCCCTAAACTCTTAAATAGAGGAGGCTGGCCACTGAGAAGGGGGCAGATTATTTTGGAGTGCGGAGTATCGTTTCTCTGTTATGAGAAGCTTAGAGATCATTTTTACGACGAAGTGTCCAGAAGTTGTGCTGTAGAAGTCGACATTCTCTATTATATTTTAGCTTTCTTTGTCTTTGAATGTTGATTGTAATTTCAAGAGAAAGGTCTTAAATATTTTGTACAGCATTCTATTTACAGTTGCCGAAGTTGTTTCCAGAACCATTTTGTACCATTTTAAAAAGATTAATTGGATCGGTACCCATTGGAGAGGGACCCGGAGACGTAGCCCAGAGGAGGGGGTGAACTCCGTTATCAACTTCTGTTTGTGACTCTCTGTTTTCTGTGTTTTATCCTTTACATCTGTTTTATCAGTGTTCTCTTTCATTCCTGTTCTAAAGCATATAATTTCTGTTCATGCTGTCCCATTAAGTACCCTCTTGAATGCATTCTTTTGAAACAAAAATTTTAATGCACACAAGTTGAGGTCCGACGGATCACTCACAGACATATTTAGGGGGGCAGTTTTCTTCTTTGCACACCCTGAATAGCACTAGAAAGGGAAGGCATAGCCAGAGGGACTAGGTAGCAGAGAAGGAGATGCTTCTTGGTGTTGGTTGTGTATATGTTTTACAATCCAGGCTAGATCTGGTGTAGGTGTCAATAACTCTGTGGGTGAGCTCACTAGCTTAGAAGTCAGCCTTTCTAGCTCCTTGCAGCCTGATAAACCCAAATGTCACTGGCTTGGCTGAGTTTTGTTGTATCCTTGGCTATGTATGAGCCTGCTAGTGTTCCTTATTACTTCTGGGAATCATGCCCAGATCAGGGATGGCATTGTTGCTGAGAGATTGATGAGCACATTGGCCTATGGTTGGGCGGAACGTTGCAGTGACATAGCTTGTTGCGGGATGAGCTTCGCTTCCAAGATAAGTATTCTTTTGTTTAAATCTTTGCACTTATAATTGCTTAAATGAATTATGTTGAATGCTTGAATGAAATGTAATTTCTTCCGCTGAATATTTAATGTTTATACATCTTTGTATGTTTTTAAGTTCAATGCATTTTATATTAAATTCATGGGGCTTAGTTTTCCCGGATTGATAGCAGCATAATCGTGTCCTCTCTCTGGTAGAAGGGTGGGGACATGACAGTGTGGTATTAGAGCCTATGTTGCAGCATTGGGCCTCAATGGACCAAGAAGAGAAGTTTAGAGAGGTTGGATTACACCCTGGTCAGCATGAGAAAGAAGCAAACTAAAAAAAAATTTCAAAAATTTTCTAAGTGTTGTAAAATTTCACATATCGGCTTGGTTGGCTGAGTTCTGTCGATATAGTGTCGGTTGAACTGGCTGAGTTGAGACGATGGCATGTTGAGCCGACGAGAAGAAGAAAAAAAGAAAATTTTTGCCAAAATTCTAAGTGGTTAAAAACCGGGTAAAATTGGTGAGTATTTCCGATAGATCAGCTGAGTTCAGTAAGTTTTATCGATACACATCGAGAGAACTTGGCAAGTTGAGCCGATGACAGGAAAAAGGGAAGAGAAATTTTTAGAATTTTTCTAAGTATGGACATGTCAAAAAAACTTTGGGAGTTTTTTCAATGCATGTCGAATGAACTCAGTGACTTTCATCGATCTGTATCGGGTGAAAAATACGAGGTTCGTCGATGTGTGTTAGGCGAAAAAATTGAGTTTTGTCAATGCCGAAGAAAGAAAGAAAAATTTCTCAAAATTTTTTTGAGTGTTGAAAATTCCCGTATCGGCAAGAAAAGACAATTTTTTTTATACATGTCGGGTGAACTCTATAAGTTTTTCCGATACGTCGGAAAAGTTTGATGAGTTTTCTGATCGATAAGAAAATGTGAGTTTTGTCGATACGTCGGATGAACTCGGAGAGTTCTGCCAACACGTCAGAAGGAAACGATGATTTTTTTTATCAAAAGGAAATGATGAGTTTTTCTAGCACATTGGAATGAAAGGTAAGTTGAGCCGACATGTCGAAAAACTTTGGTGAGTTTGTCGATCGGGTGGAAGAGCTGAGTTGATCTGAAACAGAGAATTTTAGCAGGTTTGCAGTGGGATTGCAGGGGCTAGAAAGATGGAAAAATGGCAACGTGTTTATGCTCCAAATTGTGCAAAATCAAAAGTCTTACAAAAAAAATGAGGGTGTTGCCCTCGATCCGCCCTATAGTGGCCCCCTTGACCCCCATTGTCCCTGCGAGATAGTTGTTGTTGTGAAAGAAAATTATGTGTTTTGACAAAGTTGTCAATGTATGGTGTTTCCAATGCAGGTAAGTAATATATAAATTCTTGTGAATGTTATGCAGCTAATAGTTGTGTTTATTAACACATTTTGGAGAATCATAGTCACCTTCAAAGGAAACATTCCAGATAGTGTAGTTTGGTAAAGTTAGTTTGGTTGAGCCATGAGAACCTACGACATGTATGTTTCTGCATAGAACCCCAATGAGTACGAGACAGATGCTATGGGGGGGAATATCCGAGTTGGAAATGTTGAGACAGAGTCTAATGGGAGGAGATTTCAAGATACTCCCCTAGATTTTGCAGCCACCATCAGAAGCCTAAGGGTGGAGATGAAAAGTTACAGGGAAGATAATTAAAGATTGGTTAAGGCTCAGGAGGAGCAGAATCAACTGAATGTATCCATGCTGCAAAGTATGACAGACATCCAGAGGCAGATGAACTCTGGGGACCGGACAGTAAGACCATAAGGAAGTAAGAGAAACACCAGAAGAAGAAAAAGGTCTTCTAGTGGATCATCTAAACCTAAAGGATCCACTAAGGATTCAAGCCCTTCATCTCACAGAAGCAAGAGGAAGAGGTGTTACCAGAATTGTTCATGTGATAAATTTAAGAAGGCAAGGCCTCCTACCTTCAATGCTGAGATAAAGAATGGTCAAGAAGCTAAAGCTTGGATTCTAGGGATGAGAAAATATTTCCAATCCCAAGACTATTCAGGAAATATGAATGCTAGGGTATCCATCTTCAATTTCACTGGAAGAGCATCCATATGGTGGGATCACTTCAGGAAAGTAAAGAAGATCAATGAAAGGAATATTGTATGGAAGAATTTCCAGAAGTATTTCAAGCAGAAGTACCTCTCCGACAGGTACTATGATGACAATATTAAAGAGTTCCATGAGATGAGATTGGGACAGCAGACCATGGAAGAGTATGCAAACAAGTTCTTGGAGCTGTTGAGGTATGTTAGGTACATGAAAGATGAAAAAGTGAAAATCCAGCATTTCCTAAGTGGATTGCCTTAGTTTTACAAAGACAGAATTGAATTTTATGAACTTAGAACTCTAGAAGAAGAAATAAGGAAAGATAAGTATTGCTGTGAGCAAAGCAAGGGAAAACATGATTACCATAAGGCATGGAAGGACAGAAAGAATGAGAAGTATGACCAAAGGAAGAAAGGTTTAAAACCTTCTAACTTTAGGAATCAGCAGAAGAAACCATCCCAAGTTGGGAGTAAGCTAGCTGGAGTGGTGGGAGAAAATCCAAGAGATCCACAATAGAACAGAGAACCACTTAAATGTTGGAAATGTGGAGGACCCCACATGCACTGGAATTTTCCACTTGAACATGAGAATGCAAGGCTAGCTTACAACATTCAAGAAGCAGAAGTAGTGGGTCAAGTAGCAAGGGTTGTCCCTAGGATTTATGCAGTAGTGGAGGACCGCCAAGCAGATCACCAGTCAACTGCGGTTGAAGTTGCAGGTAAGATTGTTGAGCAATCTGTTTCTATTTTGATTGACCCTGGTTCTACTCACAGTTACATTACTCCTAGAGTAGTGGAGATGTGTACTTTTAAGAAAGTAAAGCATAACAAATCTTGGCTAGTTCAGCTAGCCACTGGAACTAAGAGAAAGGTTAGTGAAGTGGTAGAGAAATGTCCATTAGTTATGAATGGGTTGGTCACTTGTGTAGATATGAATGTTCTACCACTTGGTTCCTATGATGTTCTCATTGGAATGGATTGGTTAGAAGCTCATGGGGTAAATATTAAATGTTATAATAAGACTTTTGAATGCATGGATGAAGAATCGAACCCAAGAGTCGTAAGAGGCATTCCAAAGGTGATTTCTATGAGGTAGATTTCAACAATGCAGTTGAAGAAGTTCTGTAGGAAAGGTTTCCATTTGTATGCAGCTCATATTTCGGAGGCAAGAAAGAACAAAACTTCTAGGTTAGAGGACTTTCATGTGTTGCGGGAATTTAGGGATGTTTTTCTTGATGAGATTCCAGGGCTTCAACCAAAGAGAGACATTGATTTCACAATTGAACTTGTGCAAGAAAAAGCACCACTATCCAAGACACCCTACAGAATGAGTACACCACAAATACTAGAGCTGAAGATACAACTGCAAGACTTGTTGGAAAAGAAGTACATCAGGCCAAGTGTGTCCCCTTGGGGACCACCAGTTCTATTTGTAAAGAAGAAAGATGGTACACTCAGGTTGTGTATTGATTACAGACAGCTAAACAAAGTCACTGTGAAAAACAATTATCATTTTCCTAAGATTGATGACCTCTTTAATCAAATGAGATGAGAAAAGGTATTTTCCAAATTTGACTTAAGATCTTGTTACCATCAGGTGAGAATCAAGGATGAAGACATTCATAAGACAGCCTTCAGATAAAGGTATGGACATTATGAGTTTGTAGTGGTACCATTTGGTCTCACAAATGCACCAGCTACATTTATGTGCCTTATGAATAGTGTCTTCAATAGGAACTTGGACAAGTTTGTCTTGTTTTCCTTGATGACATTCTTATTTATTCTAAGAATGAGGAAGAGCATGAAGAACATCTGAGATTGACATTGCAATTGCTCAGGGAGCATAAGCTATATGCAAAGTTGAGCAAGTGTGACTTATATAAGGATAGGATTCACTATTTGGGTCACATTATCTCAAACGAAGGAATATTTGTAGACCCTGAGAAGATTGAGGCCATTATGAATTGGCTTACTCCAAGAAATGTGAAATATGTAATATCTTTTATAGGACTTGCAAGATACTACAGGACATTCATTGAAGGATTCTCCAAGGTTTCACATCTAGTCACTTCTTTGCAAAAGAAGGGAATAAATTTTGAATGGACACCGAGAGTGAATAAAGCTTCCAGTAGTTGAAGATTATTCTCACAAGTGCACAGTCTTGAAGATTGCAGAGCCATAAAAATATTTTGTGGTGTGTACTGATGGATGTGGTTAAGGGCTTGGAGGAGTCCTTATGCAAGACAACCACGTGATATGTTATGAGTCAAGAAATTTGAAGGAGCATGAGAAGAACTATTCCACTCATGATCTAGAACTTGCAGCTATAGTACATGCTCTCAAGATGTGGACGCATTACTTAATGGGAAGAATATTTGAGCTAAGGACAGACCATTGTGGTCTGAAGTACTTGTTTGATCAGCCAACGTTAAATGCTATGCAAGCTAGATGGCTAGAGTTTTTATGTGATTTTGATTTTGAAATCAAACTCATAAAAGGAAAAGAGAATAAAGTACTTGATATACTTAGCAGGAAGGTGCAAGAAATGCATGTGGCATCTCTTAGTATTTTCCAATCAGATTTGAGATAGCATATTGTTATTCATAGTACTGGAGATGAAATGTATGTGCAGGTAATGGACAAGTTGCAGCACCAAAGCCTTCAAAAGAAGTATGAGGGATATAAATTGAAGAATATGGACTTCTTACCTATAAGAACAGAATTTATATTCCAAATGTAGCAGATTTTAGGAGAGTTGTTATGGATGAGATCCATCAAGCTCCATATTATGGTCATCCAAGATATCAGAAGACAATTTCTACAGCCAAAAAGAAGTATTTTTGTCCATGAATGAAAAAGTACATGGCTGAATATATTTCAAGGTGCATGAAATGTCAGTAGGTGAAAGTTGAGCATCAACACCCAGCAGGTTTGTTGCAGCCTTTTCTAGTTCCAGAATGAAAGTGGGAAGTTATATCCATGGATTTTATTACAGGATTTCCCATGACTTGGAGACAACATGATTCCATCATGGTTGTGGTGGACAAGTTGAAAAAGGCAGCACATTTCATACTGGTTAAGTCCACACATAAGACTGATGACATTGCAAAAAAATTCATGAAGGAGATTTGCAAATTGCATGGATTGCCTAAAGCAATTGTCTTTGACCAAGATGTCAAGTTCACTTCCAATTTTTGGAAGGGTTTGTTTGCATATTTGGGTACAAAAATAATCTTCAGCACTTCCTACCATCCTTAGACTGATGGTCAAACAGAGAGATTGAATAAAGTGCTTGAATACATGCTTCACATGTATGTGATGGAAAAACCAACCAAGTGGGAAGATTATTTACACTTGGTAGAATTTACATATAGCAATGGACATCAAGCATCCTTAGGGATGAGTCCATATGAAGCTTTGTATGGCAGAAGGTGTAGGACACCAGTGACATGGGATAATCTAGTGAACATGATTGTGCTTGGTCCATAATTGTTAAAGGAGATGGAGCAGGAGGTTGTAAAGATCAGGCAGAATCTGAAAGCATCCTAGGACAGACAGAAAAGCGATGTTGATAAGCATAGAGCGTAGAGAGAGTTCATTTTTGGGGATCATGTTTACCTCAGAATGAGGGAAAGGAAGAGTTCCTTGAATCTTGGAAGTTGTGCCAATTTGTCACCTAAATAATATGCGTCATTTGAAGTGCTCGAAATAATAGGACTAGTTGCATATAGAATTGCATTTCCTACTAGCACTAGAGCTCATAATGTTTTTCATGTTTCTTTGCTTAAGAAATATGTACATGATCCTAACCATGTGATAAATTGGGATGTGATTTAGGTGGAACCTGATGGAGAGTTCCAAATCGAGCCAATGTGCATCCTCGATAGGAAGGTCACCATGCTCCGAAACCAAGCTATAGGATATGTAAAGGTGCAATGCGAGCACTAAGGTCCTAAAGAGGCTACATGGGAGTTGGAGTATGCCATGCGATTGACACATCCATTTTTGTTCAATTCTACGGAACACTGAGGGCGATTCCAGTGTAGCATTTTTGTTCAATTTTGTAAAGCACTGAGGATAGTGTTGTTGAAGGGGGAGGGGAATATAACACCCCAGTTTTGACCCCATTTGCATTAAAAATGTATATGATGTAAATATTGTATTTAACCATGGTGTGGAGCTAAAGGAAAAATCCATGCAATTGATTTATCGTTTTATGTTTCGGCAATTAAAATCAATGCTGATGGTATTTTTTGCTAGCCGACACATTATAATTTTGGACATCATGTAAATATGCAATTTAATTAAAAACCCACAACCAGCTATGTCAATGCAACAAATAATGAGATGGGGGCATGATTTCCTAAGGATAAGGGAGGGGGATTTTTAACCTTAAGCCATGGGGGAAAATCCATGTGTCAGGAGGAGAACCCATCTAGTTGTTAAACACCTTTTTGTCTTACTCGCCCCATCCATTAAATTCTCCAGGAGTTAGTTGGGAATTTATTGCCTTGAGGGATGTGAGGCACGCGCAGCTGCAGAGGTGGGTGGAGACATCATTCCTGGGAAGGTACATAGGCCATTTCCCACATGTGTACCCAAGGACGGATGGTCTGACCATATTTCCCCTCACGAGGACAAGAGCGGATTACTCCCGAGAGGTTTTTTTTTTCCCTCACGTAAGAGCTAATTACTCACACGCACTATCGATTATACTCTCACGATGTTGATGCTGCACTCTTGCAGTGAATTTCCTCAATCCACCATCGTCCATCTGCTCATGTGCATTTTAGCAGACTACCATCCTTTTTCTTCCATGGCTGGAGGACCGTTTTGAGAATGCACAGTGGATTGGGAAGGAGACCACAATTTCTAAGTGGGTGCTAATCCATTTACACCCACCTAAATCTATTTCTCATTTGGTGAAATCTATTTTGGTCCAGGGGTTGTTTTCCTCAATTGGAAATTCTGATTTTGGATCCCATGATGTCTTCCTTCAAGATATAACTTGTGTATTGTTGTGTATGCCTATTTTGTTTTGGTCTGAATTGGTTTGGAGTGGGATTGGGTCTAAACTATCTTGATAAGTCTAGTGTAGGAAGGAACCTCACAGATAGATCTAGGGGGTTGGTTTTCTTCTTTGCACGCCTTGAATAGCACTTTAAAGGGAAGGCATAGCCTAAGGGATTGGGTAGAAGAGAAGGGGATGCTTCCTAGTGTTGACTGTGTAGATGTTTTAGAAGCTATGATAGATGTGGTGTAGGTGTCCATAGATCTGTGGGTGAGCTCACTATCTTAGCAGATAGCCTTTCCAGCTCCTTGCAACCTAATAAACCCAACTGTGGTTGCTTGGTTGAGTTTTGTTGTATCCTTGGCTATGTATGAGCCTGTCAGTGTTCCTTATTCCTTGTGGGAATCATGCCCAGCTCAAGGGTGCCAGTTTTGCTGAGAGATTGATGAGCACACTGGCCTATGGTTGGGTGTAACGTTGCAGCAACATAGCTGGTTGCGGGATGAGCTTCTCTTCCAAGATAAGTATTCTTAATAGCATAATAGTCGCATCCTCTCTCTAGTAGAAGGGTGGGGACATGACACACCAACATAGAGAGGTGAAAATATATCGGTATAATTTCTACTATCCATGGCGAATTTTTAGATATTCTTTAAATACCCTTACCCTTCACTTCCAATATCTTGCAATGAGTTTCTCTCCCTTTCATCTATCTCTGCTTCATGGATCTTCTCAATGATGATAGTGGGATGTGGATTCTCACTCATGCCAAGCCTCTCCTCTGATGTGGCTGCAACTTCATCATGATACAAGGGAATACAAACACATGAATTGTGTTCATCCCTTCACTTCATGTTTTTAGCTTCATGTGGTGGAGCTAGTACAATAGCTTGATCTTCCACCAAATATTTTTTTCACATCCAACTAATGTGTGCTTTCCTTATGCCTCATTGTGAATCTCAAATGGTGATTTTAGATCTAATCTATGTCCTTATTTTGGATTTGATCCCAAATATGTCTTACCACCGATGACAGCATTTCCTCCTTGTTTTCTTCTAACTCACACTCCTCTTCATGGAACTTTTCTTTTCCTTTGCAGTCACTTTGTAGTGACTTCCTCTCCCCATAGTTGTCCTTCATTTTGCATCCCTCGTATGCAAGTGAAATATTTTCATACTTTAATGGATCATGTGACTACAAGTAGACATGGTTGTTGCAAAAATAATAACTCTTATAATACTTGTGCTTGATATTTTCATATTCCTTTCTTGGAGAGATAGAGTAACTCGGTTCCTCCTTGCACTGGCTAGTACAACAGATATCCAATTGTGCATCTAATTTGGTTCCCTTTGGTTCTACTAACCCCAATTATTTTCACACACTACCAATCATATGTGTAGTTTTTACTTCATTTTCTTGGTAGTAGGGGTCCTTGAGGTAGCAGTAATCTCAAAAAGAAAAGACCTCCCTTATCTCTTATTTTAAAGGATAACATTCCATGAAATACTTGAAGGATTACTTAGAGTTATTTCCACTAAATATTTGACCAAAAACACGTGTATATTTCTTCCATATGACTTCATCATAAGCTGGATGACAGAATTCATCAACATCATCCCTAATGAATCTACTTAAGGAACTACATGAGGGATCTTCATAGCCTTCTTCTTCAGTCACAAAAGGTACCAACCGCATGATGGAAAATTTATTCAGCTGATATTTATTTCCATTTATTCAGCTGATATTTATTTCCATAGGGGTGGGGGAAATATATCTAATACCATTGTAATGAACCTAGATTATATTTTAGGCTTGTTGATGTATTTGTAACTTCGGAATGTATTCATCTATGTATCTTATGTATTGTAACCCGATGTTTATTCCGGGATGTATCTATAATGTAATTGAGTCATGTTGTCATGCCCCGATGTTACAATCGAGAGGATCAATAATGTAAACAATTCATGTCAATTCATTGTGGGTAACCCTCCGATTGTCTAAGGGTTAAAGTCCCCGCAGTTTCGGGGCACTAGGCTTATTAGACTCTCCTAGTAGAGCTCGGCCCTGGTAGGGTTTTAGTCATGTCGATATTAGTATAAATAGAGAACTGGAGTCTCTGTTTATCATGCAACTCATACACACTCAAGTGTAGCACATAGTTGAGGAAGGAGAAGACACTGGGGCTAGACAAGAAGAATATTACTGCTGTCGGGAGATCACTTACTGTTTTGGGCTTTTACTATTTTGGTGTTGATTCTATCTCTGAGGAAGTTGTGGGGTTTTCTCCATTTATGGTTTCCTCGAGGAAAAACATTGTGTTCATTGTCTCCTTTGTTTGATTTCTGTACTTGTTATTCTCTCAGTTAAAGATCCTAATAATGCCAGCTTAATGTTGAAAAACTAACATGGTATCAGAGCTAACCTGAGAAGAAGACACTGTGCAGCTGTGGGAATTAGGGCTTCCTAGTTTGTGGATCTTCCTCCATAGATTTTCAGCAAAAGTAAGGTGGAATAACTCTCCTCCTTAGTGCTCATCTTTCTGTCAAAGCAGAACCCAATTCTGAGGTTTTTCAGTTTTGGACCCGACACTACTGCTGAAAATTAGGGCTTTTCACAGAAGAGGAATTTTTCAGTGAGCCCAGGCCTGGATTGATCTCCTCCCCAAAATCAAAGTTAGGGACAAATTTCAAGACATTTGGGTGGATAGATCTCCGGAAAAGCAAAACCCTAATTTGCTCCTGAACCAGCTCTGCAAGATTTCAGCTCAAGTTTCAGATCCGACATCTTGACCTGGTAAGATCTAAAATATTATGTATTTCCATTTGAGGTTCTCAGTTAAGATGTATCATCATACCGATCTTGATGAAAAGCTTGAGGGAGTTGATAACTTTCGAGCCTGGAAGTATAGGATCTCCCTGGTCCTGGAAGAGAATGAGTTAGACTCCTACATCCATGAGGAGGTTCCAGTTCCAGAGGGAGATGAGGCAAAGGCCTTACATAAGAAGAAGATGGTTATGGAAAAGAGGATCATTGTTGATTCTATAAAGGATCACCTTATACCTCAGGTGTCCTCTCTCAAGACGCCTAAAGCTATGTTTGATGCCCTAACCAAGTTGTTTGAAGGGAAGAACATAAACCAGAAGATGACTCTAAGGAATCAACTGAAGAATGTGAAGATTCAGAATGCAGAGACTATCCATTCCTACTTCATAAGGGTTTCTCATATCAATGAACAATTAGAAGCTATAGATGAAGAAGTGGACAATGCAAAGATTGTGATGACAACACTGAATGACCTTCCTAGGTCATGGGATTCTTTCATCCAAGGAATCTGTGCTAGAAAGAAGTTAGTCAAATTTAGCAGACTATGGGAAGAATGTTCTCAAGAAGAAGCACGGATAGCAGCTCGAGAAGAGAAGATGGGAAGTGAATATCAAGCTCTCACAGTTCACTCTAAGAAAGGCAGAAGAAAACCTCATCACTTCAAAGGTAAGAATCCTCATCATAGAGATAACAATAGAAAGGACCCATCTAGATTAAGATGTTATACATGTGATGAAATAGGACACTTTGCAAAAGACTGTCCTAAGAACAAGGTCCACTCTCATAAGAAGAAGGGGAACAAAAGAAGACATCATGCTCATGCTGCAGAGGATGATGAACCATCCAAGAAAAGAACCAGATATGAAAGTGAAGATTCTTCAAGTGAGGATGAATATGTTTTAATTTTTGCTCTCATAGGTAACATTACTCATGGTAGTGATGATTGGATTATAGACCGTGGGGCTTCCAAACATATGACTGAATTCAAGGAATCCTTTGTAAGATTGTCAGAACATGAATCACCTCACAAGGTGAAACTAGGATATGACTACCAATATCCAATAAAAGGTAGTGGGGAATCTTCCTATAAACTAGACTCTGCAAAGTCTCTAACAATGAAAGAAGTATTGTTTGTGCCAGGACTCAAGAAGAACCTTCTCTCCATATTAGCATTGAATGCAAAAGGAATGAGGATTGCATTCATAGATGGTCAAGTCATCATGTGGCCAAGAGGTAAGACTATCGATGATGCAATGGTGATTGGAGAACAAGAAGGAGGTTTGTACAAATTGAAGGGCCATCCAGAACAAGCCTTGATCCATGACACAGTAGAGCCAAATGAGCTTTGGCATGGAAGGCTTGCACATGTGCATTATAGAGCACTACCTATTGCAAGCAAATTTGTTGAAGGTCTTCCAGAATTCCAAGCAAAACATGATGGGATCTACAAAGGATGTGTGAAAGGAAAGAATACAAAGAAGACATTTCCTAGCAGCGAAAGCAAAGCCAAAGGAATCCTAGAAATCATCCATTCCGATGTATGCGGTCCTATGTCATCAAACTCACTAAGCGGGTATGCATACTATGTTTCTTTTATTGATGATTTTTCTAGGAAGACATGGGTTTACTTCATGAAGAACAAAGACGAAGTATTCAGCAAATTCAAGGAATTCAAAGCCTTGATCAAGAACCACACTAAAAAGAAGATCAAGACTTTTCAATCAGATAATGGCGGAGAATTCACCTTGAATGAATTCAAAGAGTTATGCAAAGAATCAGGGATTAAGAGGGAGTTGTCCACTCCTTATAATCCACAACAGAATGGGATTGTGAAACGAAAGAACAGAACTATCATGGAAGCTGCAAGAGCCATGCTTCATGATCAAGATCTTCCTATGCATCTTTGGGCGGAAGCTGCCAGAACAGCTGTGTATGTACAGAACCGTACTCCACATAGATTACTCAAGTACAAGACTCCTGAAGAAGTCTTATCCGGCAAGAAACCAAAATCCAGCCATCTCAAAATATTCGGTTGTCCTGTGTACATACACATTCCAAAAGAGAAGAGAACAAAATTAGATCCTTCAGGAAAGAAGGGTATATTTGTGGGAGACTCTGAAAGCTCGAAGGCTTACAGAATATATTTTCCAGGGTACAAGAAGATTGACATCAGCAGGGATGTGACATTTGATGAAGACACAGCTTACAACAAATCCAGAAAGAGACCTGCTGAAGAACCTGAAGAAGCAGAAGCATAAGCACCCAAAATTCATGATACAACCATGAACGAAGAAGCTCAAGAAGAAGATCAAGAATTTGAAGAACCACAAAGACCTGTAGATCCACCTCTGGAGAAGAATCCTCATAACAGGAAACCTGCTTGGGTACAAGAACTTATCCAAGGTGCGGAAAGATATGGGGCTCCAGAAGAGAATCACAGAGAAATAAAGAGAACTAGATCCTGCTCCGGGTATGTAGCTTTAGTATGTGATTTCATTGATAAAGAACCTTCCAATTACGAAGAAGTGGCAGAACGAAAAGAATGGAAGGATGCCATGATCAAAGAATACCAATCAATCATGAAGAATGATGTTTGGGATGTTGTCCCAAGACCAGAAGGGAAGTCAGTTGTAACTTCCAAATGGATCTACAAGATCAAGCATGCTGCAGACGGTAGCATTGAAAAATATAAAGCAAGATCTGTGGCACGGGGTTTCTCTCAGAATGAAGGAATAGATTATGAAGAAACCTTTGCACCTATAGCCAAATACACTTCCATCAGATCAATACTTGCTCTAGCTGCAGTGATGAAATGGAAGATACACCAAATGGATGTCAAGACTACTTTCTTGAATGGTGTAGTAGAAGAGGAAGTGTATGTAGAACAACCACTCAGTTTTGAGACACATGACAGAGAGTCTCATGTATGCATATTGAAGAAATCCCTGTACAGTTTGAAACAGGCACCTAGGACTTGGTACGACGGAATTGACAGCTTTCTATCCAGTTTGAGCTTTACCAAGAGTAAAGCAGATTCCAACCTTTACTACATGGTTGAAGATGGCAACCCAGTGATGCTTCTACTATATGTATATGATCTATTTGTAATAGGTACGGATGGGTTGATTGCTTATACGAAGAGAAAGCTTGCTGCTGAGTTCGAAATGAAGGACTTGGGGATGATGCATTACTTTCCAGGTATGGAGGTATGGCAGAGTACAGATGGAATCTTCTTTGGACAAGGGAAGTATGCAGTAGAGATCCTGAAGAGGTTTGGGATGATGCACTGCAAGCCAAGGGGATGGATGTTTAGTTGGTTATGGGCATTGAAGGACTATATAGATAGAATTCAAAGATGAAAGAAAGGTGTCTCGGGGTTCCATATTTAGTTAGAAGCAGAGTAGTGAGATAGTAGAAGAAGATTGAAGATCAAAATTAGAAATCTGAGACTGTGTTAGAGAAGGACAGAATTACAGATGTGTGTTAAAATTTATTGAAGAATAGCAGAGTAGATTGTTGCAATAATACAAACAAAAGAATCCATGAAATGCAGAAACAAAATACAAAGTTTTAAATAGAGTAAAATTCCAAAGAGAAAGAGATGAAGTTTGACTACAAAAAAATAGGAGACCATACAAGCAGAGGTTACAATAAACAAGTAGAAAGTGTGGCATTTAATGATTCTAAGAAGACTTGAAGAGATGATAGTATCACTGTGTGTTTATGAACACCTAGAACAGAGTAGATTAAGAGAGTTATAAGTGTTATAACTTGCATAAAGGGAGTAAGTGTGGAGTAGGGGAAAATAAGTCAAATTCAAAAGTCATGACTTGTGTTAATGGTCACATGAATCAAATTCAATATGAAGAGAAGCAAAGATTGAATTGCATTGTGAAATCAGTTGGATATTAGAAACAAATTCACATACCGACAATAAATTTAACCAAGGTGGTAGGGTGGTGCTAGGGAAGGCTACAATATTGTAGGGGTTTATAGCCTCCTTCTAGTTGCAGCTGGTAAATAGGGTGTAGAAGCATCCTTTCAATGGTTGCTGATAAATTAGGGGTTCGTAGCCTCCCTCTAGCTGTAGTTTGTAAACGGGGTGTGGAAGCGTCCTTTCAGTCATAGCTGAAAAAACTTGGGGATAGTCTCTCCATCAAGTTGTAGCTTGAAAATAGTTTTGTAAAAGAAAAGTTTATTACTAAGAAAATATTTGGTGGTTTTCCCTATTGGGTTCCATGATAAAATCTTGTGTTCATAAGGGTTTGTTGTCCATCATATATTACTTAATTGAAGAATTAATGTGTGTGCTTATTATCAATTGGAATTAATAAGTAAAAAGTAGGCAATATTGATTCACTTCCCCCCTCTCAGTATTGTTGGATATTCCATCAATTGGTATCAGAGTGAGGTTCCTTTAAGAACAGTCTAACAAACTGAAAGGAAGATCCAATTAAGCACACATGGATGGACAAGAGATTTACACTATGAATGAAACTCCAATACTTGGAAAAGAAGAATACATATTTTGGAGTACAAGAATGCAAAGTCATCTAAAGGAATTGGGACATGATGTATGGAATTCAGTGATCACTGATTACTTCCCACCAAATAGAGTAAGGACTCCAGCTCAAAAGAAAGCCAAGAAAAGTAACTCAATGGCAATGGATACAATTCTTGATGGATTACATGATGATTTCAAAGAGAAGATAGGTGAAAGTAACTCTACGAAGGAACTTTCGGACAAGATAAAATACCTCTACTCAGATGAGAAGTCAAATAAAGCATATCAATCATAACAAAGTTCAATCTACAACAATTCTAGTGATGAAGATTCTAATTTTGAAGAAGACTCGGGAATTGAAGCAGAAGTCAATCTTGAAGTTGAGCTTGAGTATACTTTGGATGAACTGAGAAAATATAAACAAAGGTGTAAACAAATAAATCATCTCATTTTGGAGAAAATGAGGAAACAAGTTTCAAAGAAGAAAGAACTTGAGCAAATCATAGTTGACTTTAGAATCCAAGTCCACCTGGATCAAGAGAGATTGGAATCCTTGGAACAATATCTTAATAAGGAGCAACAAAAGGTTGAATATCTCAAACAATAGCTGCTAGATTGTGAGCAATAAAATCAGACCTTAAAAATACAAATAATGTCCTCACAAGAGGAGCTACAAAACTCAAGACAACAAGCAACCATTAGCATGGAAGAAGCCAAGAATTCAAAACAAGAAGTTTTTGGACCCAAGGATCAACTGAAGACTGTTGAAAATTTCAAGAAAGGAACTGAATCCCTTGATAAAATCCTCAATCTACAAAGATTTCCCTCAAACAAATATGGCCTTGGATATGACCAAGTACACATGGTTAAAGGATCAAGTCGTATTACTCAGATTGATGTAGAAGATGACAAGTGTTGTGATGATACCTCCAAAGAAATAACTATACAACAGAAGGATGAAAAGAATGAAAACTCCTATGCTCAATAATTTGCTCATCCTCCCAAGAAGAGTAACCTCAAAATATATAGCAATCACAAGCAAGAAGACCAAATAATTCCCAAGTACGAAAGTACTATTCCCCCTACTTTCAATACTAACAAAAGGGAGTTGACAAATAAATTCATTTCCAGAATATCTTCACAGATTTTTAGGGGATATTGTTATTTGTAATAACTATGGACATAAAGCATCAGATTTTCAAGCATATGGAAAACATAACAAATTTAGGAGAAATCATAATCCTTATGGCCCCTTGCCAAATTATCTAATTGAATGGTATAATTGTCATAATTATGGTCACATTGCCAGAATATGCACAACAAGACCTTCTAGACCAAGATACAGAAAAGTATGGAGAAGAAAGTCGGAAATACAAAACAAGAATACTAATGAAGATCCTACCCTTGAAGCTCATGGAGTGTCAAAATAAGAGAAACATGTAGAAAAGCAACAAACAAAAAGACAATGAGAAACTTGCAAATAAAATGGATCGAGGTCAAGAAAGCAAAGAGAGTTAGGAAGTTACATATGGAATGGACAAATCACTGGAAGAATTTCAAGAGATGGAGAAACAACATTCGAGTGAAGCCCTTACAGTGAAAGAAGTCACAAAGCATGGAGAACCATCTTTCAGCAAGCCTAACTTAAAATGGAGTAGCTTGTGATCACTAAAATATCTTGAAAATCATTTGGAGGAAGAGTGGTGGTACTTTAGCGGAATAAAAATGATACCCGATGCACACCTTAAGAAGCAATTTTGGATGATGATGCAAGTCTATATGAACAAGTCTCTAAATAATTAAATCTAGCATCAGGCCCCATATACTTCATCCACTAGGTTACAGTTATAGCACTACTTTGAAGCTATTTTATCATATTGTCAAATGGAATACACCGCTCTAAAAGGATGCTTTCCATATTGATATTTTTGGTGGTGATATTTTTGAAGCAATAAATTATAAAAGGGAAGGTGGCCAATCCTATGATTGAGAGTTTATTAACCACTCAAAATATAAGTCAGATCCAACCTGCCATATTCCTTGTCCAAGAGGGCACTGAAAAGAGATACAGTAATGTAAATGCATGATATGGCAATGGAGAAACAAATTTATTCATTTAAGGAATAGGATTATAAGTATTTGACAAACAAAATAGATATTTTAGAATGGAATTGTTGCACAAGTTAATTGATCCTTAAACTTCCTTATTTCCTCAATAGAAAGTTGCAAATGAGTTTCTTCAGTCTGAATTTAAATATTATTATGCTGAATTTAAATATTATTATGCTTCTTAATTTTTCTCCATTGGTTTGGGTGACACTGCTTTATTCATTGAATACTTCGAAAACCATGTCCTGACTGTAGCAAATACATTGTTTTTATCTTTCGTCTTCCAGCCACTATCTTCTGCTAAAAATGGCTCTTCCTTGTCCTGTTCAAACCCCAACGCCTGAAAAAATATTTAACTCCATCAACAGAGACTTCATCTACTAACAGTCACCTTCAAGTCGATGATTCACTTGCTCTCGGGTTTCCTCTAGCTGTATCATCTTATCCATCTGTCTCTACATGTCATCCACTTCAATCTGAACGTCCTGTAATATATGAACAACTAGGGAAGCAAGACTAACAAGTAAAATGACTTTGATTTCGTAGAAAATTTAAAATGGAGACTTTCCCATAGAGTATTTAATTAGTACTAACCCAGTATGCCCATAACATGTATTTTAGCTTGGTATTCCATGCCCTTTTGTTTTCCTGTGGCAATCTTTTTATAATCCTAATAGTGTTCTTGTTAGATGCTTCTGCTAGGATATTTCCTTGTGGATGGTATGTTGTATTAGAGTTTCTAATGAACCATATGAATATGGATTTATTGGACTGATCAGAATAAATTCAAATGTTGAGAGGAATGATCCGTCAAATATTGGTCTAGTACTTAGATTACATGCTAGGAAAACATTAAACCAAGTATTGGTGAAACGAGGGATGCAACCACATTTTCTAATACACGTCATGTCTTATTCATATTCAAAGCTTGAACAAGCCAAGGAGGCTGAAGTTTTTATAAGGAAACCTCTTATTGGTGAAATTAACCTCCACTTTCAATCAGCAAAGCTATTCCAACTGTTGTGTTGGATACCTCCTGTGTTGTTGCGTTGTAATGAATTTGATAAGAAAAATAAAAAAACTATCTCAAACTATATGTGCAAGTGTCCTAACAAGCTCTTACTAGAGATTTGCCCCTAAAATTTTGTTAAGTAGATCAAGGTTTTGTACAAAAATCTCATCCTAGTTTATGTTATCTCAAAATCTTTAAAAATGTTTTTGCCATATCAATGCAAACTTTTGTGCCATATCTAATAGTTACAAACCTAACTTAGGACCTCAAAGTAACTTGGCATATAGATGGAATTGTGTATACAACTACATAGTGATAGGTATCAACCTATATTTATATTGAATTTCTACCTTTACGAGATTATTAATGCAATCAGACAAATGATTACACATCATTGTAATTATATCTTATATAATTGGGATTGTATTCCTTCAATTGATCAATAACTTAAGTGGATCTGTGAAGTGTTGATTCATATTAAAAATGTTAATCGATACACAATCTGGTTATTATAATCTAGGCAATAAATAAATATAATCTAAGTAATAAATAAAACTTCTTCTTGATTAATCAGATAAATTGTTATTACAAATTGGAGGAGGAGTCATATGAGTTTTGGGAAATGATGTGATCCCCGAATTAACCACTAAAATATCAAACAAAGATCAAATACACATTTTCAATTGACATCTCTCATGGACATACAAACAATAAGTAAATCATGTTAATATGCTTCTCTCTCATGGTGTCTCTTCTCTAGAAATCCACATCAACAATCTCATTTATCCAAATGGATTGGAAAAATGATATCTTTTAACCTAGTCTCAAAAATTAAATCCTAGAAATATAATGTGTCGATCCCATCTCACTATAACATTTTCAAATTTTGAATCCGTCGATTATTCCCAACATGTGCAAATAATCAATGACAAGTATGACTTATGTCACATAAAACCTGTAATAAAGATAAGGAAACAAATTCAAAAACTAGTGTAAGCTTACAAATTCTGAGAACATAATTTGATTATCTACATGAAGGTTAAGAATTTCCAACTACCTAAATTTGAAAGCGCACAGACCCATAACAATATTTGGAAATGATTTAAGTAGGAAACCTATTTAATAGTTTAAAATTTAGATAAACTTCTCCTAGACATTAAAAGTTCATTGTTTGAACTTACTATTAAAAGTTAGATAAACTTCACCTAGACATTAAAATTTCATTGTTTGAACTTATTAATGTTGGGGTTGTTGGAACACCCATCATGGCCATTACCTATAGACTCTATTTGAATGGAAAAAATGTATTATGTTGTTATTTTAATTGGGGTTGTTGGAGTTTGTTGCATAGGAATGATCATGAGGCCATTGACAAATTCATGAATGCATAGGAATGATCATGAGGCCATTAACAAATTCATGAATGCATAGGAATGATCATTAGGCCATTGACAAAATCATGAATGTATACAAGTATACGACCAATGCTTCCACACATTTACACAATTGTAAATTCAATGACAATTCAATTTACAAACGCAATGACATTTGCATTACAAACTTATTCAATTGCAAGCTTAATTCAATTTACAATGGCAACCCAATTTACAAACTTAAAAGTTAATGGCAGGGAATATGTAGCTTTGCTACTCATCCACCTTGTTTCATAGCATGATCATTGTTTTACCATCATACAAATTATTTTTTAAAATTAGATATAATTATTAATTTCAACCGTTTTTCTTCCCTTTTACTTTTATTTTATTGTTAGTTATTTATTTAACCAAAACCTTTCTTGTTTAATACTATAATACTATCTATATCATTTTATTTCTAGATTTAATGTCTACTTTTCTTTCAAACTTATTTAATCTCCAAATTTAAAAACTAAGATCGTTTGAATTTAAAAATTTCTCTCAGAATTGTAAAAAACTATACACTATAGCATTAAGTTTGATAAGAAATGATCATTTTTCTGTGTTTGTTAGTTTTTTATGGTACATTTTAGATGGGGCGATGTGGTGTTGGCTTGGTTATCATTTTTAGGTGTAATTACTATGTTAATTATTGGATGGGTTGTGGTGATTATTTCAATACAAGAGTAGAACTATTGGCTTTTGGGGGGTTACTTTTTTCTTTTTCTTTTTATAAAGGTATTCTATCATTTGCATCATAAGTTTAAGGGAAATTTTGTTTCATTAATACAGTTTATTTTAAAAAGTCACCATGCAATTGATTAACTGTGAAAATCTAAATGATAAAAAATAGTATATCATTGTAGGTGGCAAGAGACTCCAAAGTGATAGTGGATTGGGAAGTTGAGAATACAAAACTTTAAGTGGCCCTCATGGAACATCTGAAAAAAAAAGACAAAAAAAGTTATAGAGATTGTTCCAGAGCTTAACTTCAAGCATATTTATTGACTTTTTAACTTTGCTGCTAACATACCGATCAAAAGAGGCTATTGGTCAGGTGGAAGGACTTATCTTTATTGAAGAAATTCAAGACCAACAAGTGTTATCATTAGGTTCCCTACAAGATTAATAATTGTGCCCTGCAGATATTTTTGATTGAGTGTTTGTTTGTTATTGATGTCCTTAAGATTTTTGAATGACTATAAATATAATTTTTCATGTCTTCAGTAAACAGTTTTTAGTGGTATAATGGTTAGGGGATCAGTCAAGTTTACTTAATCTCTACCAAGTACTATTTGTATTGGGAAGAATACCTTCAAAGCTTATGATGTCTTTAGGTGAGATAAGTAAGAAAATAGTGTGTGGGAAACTTTTGGATTCACGAGTTTTTGTAAAAAAAAAATTCCAAGGAAAAATGATTAGAGTCCATATTTTATTAGATAAAACTTTGAACCATATTGTCCATTGGCTATGGAAAGCCTTACAAAAGGATTTTGTAAAAGTTATCTTTGATTTAAGACTCTTGAATAACAAGTAACAATTCTATTTCTGGTGAAAAAAAGTTTGACACTTGTTTGAATTTAACTAGTTCTCTAATACATTCTAAGAAGACCCCTTTTATGGCCTTCATTATGGATAATTTAGCCTTAGTTTCGGTTCTGAAGCTCAATTTGGAATGGGTTAAGAAGGGAGAGGATTATTTGCTAAAACATGGCATGATTTGTAAGTTTGGTGGCGTATGTCCATTACTGGAAACTATCCAAAAGTGTATTGTTGATCCCATGGTTCTTTCTTTGAGGATCTAGTGGTGATCCACCTATTTGTGAATGGATTTTTAATTGTCAAATGTATATTAAAGCAAGATAAAGTGTGGGTAACTAGAAAGGGAACTTGTTTTATACTCAAATTTGGCCTCTTCATGAAGCCATGGTAGCTTGATTTTAGTTTGTCTGATGTCAAATGTTTTGATTTGGGTACAAGATTGGTTAGTTTCCCTCTTGAATATTGGAGTGATAAGTCCATGGTAACACCTTAGGTAAGTTAATTATTGTGAGTTTGGAAATAAGGAGGGGGACCACCACCACATGTTCTGAAACCTATAGTAGTAATTGAAGTAAAGGAATTTTTGAATCTAAGAAGGAATTTACTTTCTATAGATTCAAGCACAAAAATATTATTGAAAATGGATTCGCAATGCATATTTTTAGAGATCACAAACTGTTTTCTCTTCCATGTAGTCATTGTTGGATGGGTCTTTCAAATTTTTAAAGTTGAAATTGAAGGTTTTCTTGTTATTACATAGGTAGATCACTTAGAGGGGAAATCTATGGATGTGCTCATCTCAGCTTATGCTTGGTCTATAAAATTTACATGTAATGGTTAATGGAGCTCATAAGAGTTCTCTGAAAAGGTGTATTATCATCGTTCAAAACCCTAACTATATAAATCATTATGTTAAGGAAACTTTATCTACATAGAATGATATATTCTACTAATAAAATTGGTAGTTTCAAAGGGAACCAATGGAAGAATTGATGGCTTATGTTCATTGGTGGTGAAGGATTGAAAGACTACTTAGGAGATGCTATATTCATGTATGCCCAAGAAGAAGGTTATGGAGAAGCTGATTAATATGGGAATGTGTTTTATTGGCCTGTTCAATTAGAGGATATCTTGGACAATCTCATTGATGAGGTTAGTTTGGTTACCAAGGTGATTTGAAGGACCTCAAATAACAACCAACCTACAATATAATGGTAGAAAAATTTGCACAACAAGTGTTAAATGAAAGGTCTACACACAATGTGTATGAAACAATTCCTATATGAGGTAGCATTAGGAGTTATCTACCCTATAATGACATCTTCCACTGACAAAATTGGTAGTTTCGTAGGGAACTAATGGAAGCATTGATGACTGTTTTACCCTCATACAAATTATTTTTTTAAATTAGATATATTATTCATTTCAACCATTTTTCTTCCCTTTTACTTTTATTTTATTGTTAGTTATTTATTTAACGAAACCCTTTCTTGTTTAACAGTATAATATTATCTATATAATTTTATTTTCTAGATTTTAATGTCTACTTTCCTTTTAAACTTATTTAATCTCGAATTAAAAAACTAAGATAATTTGAATTTAAAAATTTCTCTCCGAATTGTATAAATCTATATGCTATAGCATTAAGTTTGATAAGAAATGCTCATTTTTCTGTGTTTGTTAGTTTTTTATGGTACATTTTAGATGGGACAATGTGGTGTTGGCATGGTTATCATTTTCAGGTGTAATTACTATGTTAATTGTTGGATGGGTTGTGGTGATTCTTTAAATACAAGAGTAGAACTCTTGGCTTTTGGGGGGTTACTTTTTTCTTTTTCTTTTTATAAAGGTATTTTATCATTTGCATCATAAGTTTAAGGGAAATTTTGTTTCATTAATACAATTTATTTAAAAAGATCACCATGCAATTGATTAATTGTGAAAATCTAAATGATAAAAAATATTGTATCATTGCAGGTGGTTGCAAGTGGCAAGAAACTCCAAAGTGATAGTGGATTGGGCAGTTGAGAATGCAAAATTTTAAGTGGCCCTCATGGAACATTGGAAAAAAAAGACTAAAAAAAGTTAGAGAAATAGTTCTGGAGCTTAACTTCAAGCATACTTCAAGCATATTTATTGACTTTTTAACTCTGCTGCTAACAGACTATAAAAAAAGGCTATTGGTCAGGTGGAAGGACTTCTCTTTATTGAAGAAATTCAAGACCAACAAGTGTTATCATTAGGTTCCCTACAAGCTTAATAATTGTGCCTTGCAGATACTTTTGATAGTGTGTATGTTTGTTATTGATGTCCTTAATATTTTTGGATGACTATAAATATAATTTTCATGTCTTCAGTAAACAGTTTTTAGTGGTATAATGGTTAGGGGATCAGTCAAGTTTACTTAATCTCTAAAAAGTACTATTTGTATTGGGAAGAAGACCTTCAAAGTTTATGTTGTATTTAGGTGAGATAAGTAAGAAAGTGTATGTGGGAAACTTTTGGACTCAAGTTATTTTAAAAGTTTTTTTTCCAGGGAAAAACTATCAGAGTCCATATTTTATTAGATAAAACTTTGAGTCATATTGTTCATTGGCTATGAAAAGCCTTACAAAACGTTTTTGTAAAAGTTATCTTTGATTCAAGACTCTTGAATAACAAGTAACAATTTTATTTCTGGTGAAAAAAAAGTTTGATACTTGTTTGAATTTAACTAGTTCTCCCATACATTCTAAGAAGACCCCTATTATGGCCTTCATTGTGGATAATTTAGCCTTATTTTCTGTTTTGAAGCTCAATTTGAAATGGGTTAAGAAGGGAGAGGATTATTTGCTAAAACATGGCATGATTTGTAAGTTTGGTGGCATATGGCCATCACTAGAAACTCTACAAAAATGTATTGTTGATCCCGTAATTCTTTCTTTGAGGATCTAGTGGTGATCCACCTATTTGTGAATGGTTTTTTAATTCTCAAATGTATATCAAAGAAAGATAAAGTGTGGGTAACTAGAAAGGGAACTTGGTTTATAATCAAAGTTGGCCTCTTCATGAAGCCATGGCGGCTTGATTTTAGTTTTCCTGATATCAAATGTTTTGATTTGGGTAAGATTGATTAGTTTCCCTCTTGAATATTGGAGTGAGAAGTCCATTAGTAACACCTTAGGTAAGTAAATTATTGTGAGTTTGGAAATGAGGAGGAGGACCACCACCACATGTTCTCAAACCTATAGTAGTAATTGAAGTAAAGGCCTTCTCAAATCTAAGAAGTCATTTACTTTCTATAGATTCAAGCACAAAAATATTATAGAAAATGGATTCGCAATGCATAGTTTTAGAGATCACAAATTGTTTTCTCTTCCATGTAGTCATTGTTGGATGGGTCTTTCAAATTTTTAAAGTTGAAGTTGAAGGTTTGCTTGTTATTACATAGGTAGATCACTTAGAGGGGAAATATATGGATGCGCTCATCTCAGTTTGTGCGTGTTCTATACAATTTACATGTAGTAATGGTAAATGGAGCTCATAAGAGTTCTCTGACAAGGTGTACTATCATCATTCAAAACCCTAACTCTATAAATCATTATGTTAAGGAAACTTTATATACCCTAGAATGACATATTCTACTAACAAAATTGGTAGTTTCAAAGGGAACCAATGGAAGCATTGATGGCTTATGTTCATTTGTGGTGAAGGATTGAAAGACTACTTAGGAGATGATATCTTCATGTATGCCCAAGAAGAAGGTTATGGAGAAGCTGATTAATATGTGAATGAGTGTTTTATTGGCCTTTAAGGTTCAATTAGAGGATATCTTGGACGATCTCATTGATGAGGATAGTTTGGTTACCAAGGTGATTTGAAGGATCCAGAATAACAACCAACCTACAATATAATGGTAGCAAAATTTGCACAACAAGTGTTAAATGAAAGGTCTATACATAATGTGTATGACACAATTCCTATATGAGGTAGCATTAGGTGTTATCTACCCTAAAATGACATCTTCCACTGACAAAATTGGTAGTTTCATAGGGAACTAATGGAAGCATTGATTCCTTATGTTCATTGGTGGTGAAGGGTTGAAAGTTTACTTGGGAGATTATATCTTCATTTATGCTCAAGAAGAAGGTCATGGCAAAGTTGATTAATATTGGTATGTGTGCTCTATTGGCCTTTAAGGTTCAATTAGAGGATATCTTGGGCAATCTCATTAATGAAGATAGTTTGCTTATAAAGGAGGATTTGAAGAAACCAGAATAACAAGCAACCAACATTACAATGGCAGCAAAATTGGCACGCCAAGTGTTTGATGAAAGGTCTGCACGTAAAGCATTTGATGCAATTCTTGTACGAGGTAGTGATAGGACATTGTGCACATAATCACTACAATCTGATTATGGACACAATTTTTTTGATAAAATGATTGCATGCTAATTATTTGAAGAAATGTCTACTCAACAAGAAAGATTTTAAATCATGGTTAAATCGATCAGATGGAAAACCTTGTTAACGTGCGTGATATATGGAGATCCAATGCAAATATAAAGCTAAAATTGGAGCACGTGTAACAAATCCTTGTGGGAAAACAATAGATTTTTATTTGTAGGGGAACAAACTGATAATCAATTTATGTTATCATACTACAACATTGGTAAGATTGCAACTCTCTTTCTAGGATTATGCCTGCAAGGAGTAGTGAGAAAAGGCATGCCTTCATCATCAAATCGTGTTTCTTTTAAGGATTCCATTAAAAATAAACTACCCTCTCCAACTAGTTTGACCCCTCCTATGTGTAGTGAATACATCATGGAGAAATCAAAAGGTTCTACTGTTGGAGGTCTTAAAGCAAGGAGTCATAAACCTCCACTCATTATATGAACCAACTACAAATAAACATAGATTTAATGGGTTATGGCCTTCTACATCATATAATGGATCTACTAGACCTAAACACAACAATGTGAGGTATATTTATTCTCTATTTTTTTGTTGTCATGTTTTCAAAACTCGTTAATTGTCACAAAGTGTTTGAGGAGGGTCCTTGGTTTTGAGGAAGAGCAAGACTTTTTATTCCCCAAAGGTTCCTAGAATTGGACCCTTATACTATGTTAGTCACTACAATGGTAATTTGGGTTCATATCAAAATCCAACATTACATTGTTGGCAAATATAATTATTTGAGGATATTTGGAATACTTTGGGAAGCTACATAAAAACAAATCTTTAGAGGATTAAGTTGAGTTTGTGTACATATGCCTAAATCAACATAGAAATGAACATAAACAAATAGGTACCAAACAAAATGCTTCTCAAATAGGAAAACTATATAATAGACTCAAATCTTGAATCATGAGAATGCAACATTTAGATGACAAATCTACCACAAATGAGACATCTTCAACATACTTTCCCTGATGTGCGAGCTCATCCACTAAGGAAAAAAGGGCTCATACACACACAAAAAAAAACTAGCAATCTTCTGAGAAACCTTTACCAAAGAATGAAGGTGATCATAATGAAGAAAATAAGAAAACACCATATTTAAATAAAGGTAATGATGCATGCCCAAAAAGGTCAAGTAAGGAATAACTCTCCCCTCAAAGGATAGCCGAGAAATTAAGAATCTAGGGGTTTCCCCTCGAGAATGGAAGTTGTTAAGGAAGTTTCATTGAGAAGAATGAAAAGACAACATGAATTTAAAAGATTTGATTTTGATAAGGAGTTGATACCCAACTTTGAATGGTGGCGATTTAAATTGTGAATTACTAATAATCCCTACGGAACCTTCTTTAAGGTGGTGGATTGAGGTCAAAGAAGAAGACATAGAAAAACATAAGATCAAGGACTTCTTTCATCCTTAGGTCTCATTTCTATTCTATGTTTAAGTTAGTGCTCGAATGCCTATTTTTATGATACATAGAAATATATTTTTCATTTTTTATATGAAATGATTTAGTATCATGTTTATTGTTTTGTAAAATGTGAAAAGCAGTTGATAAATGTAATTTACACACTCTCTATGCATAGAAGTTGTGATTTGTTCCTTGGACAAAAAGAGCAAAGGGCTTTTTGATAATCACCTTTAGGTGCAAATCTTTTAGCTAAGCATAAATATTAGCTTATAAAATTGATGGTTTTTGTTGCAGGTTTTATTTTGAGCATCAACACATTATAGCTACTTTCCAAAAGGTAGAGGCCTCTCACGATAAATGGAAAACAAATAGTAAATCCACTTCGTGGAAAGATTGAGCATTGAATTGCAACTAGGTGACTCCATCTTATCTAGATCTTCATTTATTGAGGCTTATAGTTTCTACATTTGATCTCTCTCGCCCCCACCCCGACTTACCTACTAATGGGAGTTATGTTCTTTGCTTTACTAAATTAAAAGGTTCAACAAAGTTATAATTGACACAACTCAAACTAGAGAATAATCTATTTTACCATGTCAAAATATTAAATAATGATAAAAAAAATTAAGCATATATTCAATAATTAATTGAAATTTCAAATAACACTAATTAATTCTTATCATTAGGTTTGATCTAAAATGTGTCACTCTTCAATCCCTTGCTTTATTTATAATTAATAATATTAATAAACAAAGAATCAAGAGGAATCAAATCCTCAAACCTTTCACCACTAAACTACAACACTCATTCCTCTCAACACTATGCTACAACATACGGATGCATGCATTCCTCTACCCGGGCTCCACTATGCTACAACACATTTATATATGCATTTTTTTTATTACTTTTTATTATTAATTACTTTTTTATTATTTTTTATTTTTATAAGATAGACGAACACTTCCCCCCACTCCGGCTCCACTATGCTACAACACATTGATACATGCATTTTCATTTTTTTTATTTTTTATACAAACCAACTCTTCCTCAACCCTTAAATGTGCCTTCTCAACAAAAAATATATATAATATATTTTAATTTGAAACATTGAAAAATAAAACTTCAAATTACTTTTGTGTAGTTAAGATCTTGATTTTCTTAGATATAATCAAACATGTTAACCCCATATCCATAGATATTAAAAAAAAAGTCTAACCCCTTTACAAATCACCAATACTACTTAGTAAGTTATGATAAGTTTTTTTTTTTNCCCTACAAAGGAGCTAAGGAAGTATTTCAATGCGTAGTAAGTTATGATAAGTTGTATTCTAATCAAATACTAAAATAAAAATAAATTAAGATGGTAGAAACAAAACAAAATAGGTTTTGATAAGTTTTATTCTAATCATATAATAAAATAAAAATAAATTAAGATAGTAGAAACAAAATAAAAATGACACGGTTTTAGATGAAACCTATAAAGTAATAAAATAAAAATAAATTAAGATAGTAGAAACAAAAAAAATTTAAAAATGACACGGTTTAATGATAAATATATTAATAATAATTAATGTTAATATATTAATAATTAATGTTTTAATATAAATATATAGTTATATCTAAATAGCCGATTTTTTTTAATTCTATCTTAAATTTTGTTAATTAGTGAAATTTTGATGTGACGAAAAGTCAAAGTTTTCAGTCTTGAGAAATTTTGGTGGAAGTCTTAAAAATTTTGATAAAAAAAATTGTTTTTTATGTACCATTGTAAAATAATGAATTATACACCGTTTTGAAATTTTATTAAGTTTGAATTTGGAAAAATAAATAATTTATTTATTTTAAAATAATGATAATAAATTTAAATTTTGGTTTTTTATAAAGTTGTTTTACTTTATATCATTTATAAATCATGATTTTATGTTAGTTAAGTTTTATGGTATTAATTTAGAAAAGAAGATTAACATATGGTTAGAAAATGAAGGAAATCGGGTTAAAGGCCAAGTAGGCTTCTTAACCACATACTCTCTCATTATGCTTAGGATCATCGTGAAGGAGTATCGTAATAATAAATCTACTCTCTCTTTTTGTCTCGTGGACTTTAGAAAAGCTTTTGATACAGTGCCTAGAAAGAACTTGTGGAATAGATTAAAAGAGTTAAAGGTTCCTCTCGAGCTGAGGGTTGTGACTATAAGGTTATATGAGAACGTCATTGCCATATTCAAAAACATTGAGGGATGATCGCGGCATATTAACTGTAATAATGGAGTTAAGCAAGGGTGCCTTCTCTCCCCTACCATTTTCGACATTTACATTGATAAGCTAGAAAGTTGTTTAGAAGAAGCAGATTGTGCTAGCACAACCTTAGCAGGAATAGTCATCATGCTTATTCTCTATGATAATATGTTGTTCTTATGGCAAGGTGTCCCTATGATATTGAGAAGCAATTAAGAATTCTCGAGGATTTATGCTCCAATATCGACATGATTGTTTAACACCGACAAAACAAAAGTCATGATTATCAAATCCAAAAATGGTACTTATGACCATTTTGTGTATGATAATAGAAACTTGGAGGAAGTAACTTCTTATAAATATCTAGGAATTGATTTCCATCACAAGCTCAACTAGAACTATAGTATCGAGAAGAGGATTAATGGAGGGTGGAAAGCCTACTTCGGTCTTGAAAACAACCATAAATTGACAAACCTTGTGATGTGGGACAAAAAAAAAAAAAAATTTAAAATGCTCGTCATTCCCGTTATCTTATATGGCTATGAAGCTTGGGAATGCAGTATTTCCAAAGAATCATGGAGAAGAATTGAGCAAATCCAGAAGCGGTTTATTACTTATAACCTCAAAATTAAGAGCAATACGCCCTATCCTATTATGCTATTAGAAGTGGGGATCTCCCCCATTGAAAGCCTGGCCATGATTAGATATCTAATGTACAAGCACAAATTAAAGAATATAGGAGATCATCGACTTCCTAAAATTTCTCTTAACTCCAGCCAAAACCAGCTACGCCTCAAGAGAGGGTGGATTAAAGATGCAATGACTTGGTTAAATTATTGGGGGATTGAAGAAACTAGCACTTTGAAAATATCGATAAAATTAAAAATAGAATTACTTCTATGTTCAAACAAAAAATGTGGTGCAAGGAAGATTTAGAGGCTAAAAAAAATTACTATATTATAAAGAGATCGTTAACCTTAATCTTGAGGATCAAAATTATCTTTCTATCTTAACGAGCTCAAAGAAAAAAAATTATACTGCTAAAGTTAGAATGAACTCTCATGAGCTTCATAGTGAAACTAGGTGTTGAACAACCCCTAAAACATTGTGGGCCAAAAGGATTTGCCATATTTGCAAGTCTATGAGCATTGATGATGAAAATCACTTTTTTCTTAGAATGCCCTGCCTAGACCCACATTAGATCTTAGTTCCATAATATTTGTTCCAACACTGACCTCGCTAACCTTATAACTCCTCAAAACTATGGTGAGCTAGGGACACTCCTCTTCAAGCTTTTTGAGCATATGCATAATATCTATAAACAAATCAAATAATTTATGCCTTGTCTTTTCTCTTAAGATTGGATAAACCAAATTTGCATTGAGTGGATCTTAAATACCATCATCATCATCATTTTTTGAAATTTCATTTTACTTGTCTTTTATTTTTTTGTAATTTAGTATTTACATTATAGCACAAAAATTGTGCAAAAAGTTACAGAGACAACAAGTCCTCTCCTGAGGAGAAAACAACCCATAATCAAGTATCAACAAGCCTCTCATAAAGAGAAAACAACCCATAACCCAAATAGACATAGGGTTATCTGTAATTGTTATGTAACATATAATGAGAGTATGATTTAGGGTGAGCATTCTAAGAGTCATGAAGCAAAACAAAACCTACAAACTTCTTCCAAGGACCAAAATCTAAAGCCATTGAACAAATGCAAGATAAGACCATAATTAGGAAAAGAGAGACGCTACTCGGCAAATTCATGGCACACCTAATTCTTGACTGCCTGAGACTTGCTTTCTTCCTTGACAGTGCATGGAATTTTGCATTCGGTATCACCAGTACTGGCTATTGTAATTTCGTTGGCCATCAGCTTGTCCTCCTTTGCCTTATCATGTTGTTTTGCTTTGACCACGATATTAGGAGTGGCTTGAATTCCTCCTTCCCTAGGTTGCACTTCATTTCCAGCTTCCGATTCTGGGCCAAAATGAATTTGCCTATCCTCCTCAACGATGGCAAGCAGAGCTGAAGGAAGATGGAAAAGCTCCACAATGTTAGCACACCAGTTGATGAGAACATGAATCCTGTCCTTCTACTCCAAAATTTTGGCTTGCATGTCTTCCTCAACGTCCTTGATGTCGTTGTGAATGGTCATCATCACATCAGTGACAGTGGCGAGGTGGCAAGCAAAGCCAAGATTGTGTTGCTCCTGGGAACGGCCGGGGAGTCCACACCCTCTTTGGTTAGGAGCCCGATATCGCTCATCGTCTATGTTGCAGAATTCACCCTTGTCACAAACAACTTTGACCTTCTATTGTGTCGTCTGAAACCACCAAAAATCCCATGAGCTACCGCAGTAGAGATCATATACCTGAATCCAACAGAGCCCAGGGACAGAATGAATGAGAATGATCCCAGAAGACTCCATATGATAATAAATAACCTAGTGCCAAGAGTAAGAGCAGTCATGATCCCACAATAACTCCACTTGTGCGAGTTGGTCATGTCATATTACGAAGGAGAGAGGAGGAATTAATACTCCCAGTAACTAATGACACCACCACCCTTTCCTTGTGAGTCGACGCATCATGTCGTTGCACCCCTATAACATCATCATTAATGTTATCTTGTTAAGAATTAAGCACCCCATCCAAAATTCTTTTTAGTTATTTTAAAAATTATAATTTAATATTTCAAAATTAGTTTCCATTGATTTAACATTTGTACTTTTTATATGGAAAGGAATTGATTAACATTCCAAAAAAGAAAAATTGGAAGAGTAAAATTATTGAATATTTGAGCACTTGAGTGGGCCTAATGATTAAGAACATGTGTTATCTCTTTAGAGATTACATGTTCAAAACCAAGAGAGAGTAAAGTTGTTCATTAACTAATTGTAACTGTAACAAGGCTCGAAAGGTAGGCAACCCAAAAATAAAATTACTAGTATATATATATTATAATGATATAATGATGTAGTTTCCCTTCCATAAGCATAAGCATAATAATAATTAGTCAACTTTTATTTATAGAAAGCTACTTGTGATAGAGATCCTCAAACCAAAATAATCCAATCAATTAATATTTGAATATTTGAAACCTGTATGGAAATTTCCAATCTTTTATTGTTTCAAGAATCCAAGGTAGTGTGCAAAAGCATCCCGATACATGAGCCATAGCCGGGCCTACAGGTGTTCAGGATCCAAACCAAACAAGGATGTGTGTCACTGGCTTTAAAGGCACGACGTATCGGCGCATAACTAGCCGACTGACTTTAACTAAAACAATGGTTATTGGTTAGGTTTTAATCACTGTTGTATCCAACTTGTATTCGCTTGGGTTTTACGAAAGGCATATCAAAATTGACTTCAGTAACATACAATAGGCCTACTAAATTTGCTGGATGGAGTTGAAAATCACCAGGCAAATGGCTTCGAGGATATTTAGATAGATGGCCTAGGTTCGAACCTGGATTAACTGTGATAAATTCGCTTCCATCTAGCCCAGACTACAACTCAATAGAGTATAGACACGACCAGACTCTCACTGTAACTCAATAGAGTATAGACACGACCAGACTCTCACTGTTTTGATCAAATCGCTTACTGTCTTCGCTAACTAGATTCAACTTGCATAATGTGCCTAATGCTATTGCACATGGCGAATTGCAGTATATCATTGGATGGCTTGTTATAATATATTTTCTGCCAATTCACATGGCTGTTTTGGGATCTATCAGATGCATCACATGTTCCATTGAGGCATCCAGACAATATCAATAGTTATTGGTCCGGAGACCAAACCAAGAATTCTGGAGCTAAATTGCTCCCTTGAGGGTGTGCAGCAGTTGTGCGGTGTGGTGTATGAAACTTGAAGGATACCCACAGGGGATGTGAGCGTTTCTTTTGACGAAAATGTTGCAGAAGCAGCAAGTAACAGGCAGTACTCATGGGAGCTGTTTCAGCTCAAGACAGTCCCTGGGTAGTTTGAAGGTATGTTGGAGAAGATTTAAATTTGGGCTTGGATTCTTTTGCACCTGTTGGATTTTTTACATTCTGTATTTGATGCTTACAACCCACCCTTGCTTACATTCAACCAGATGTTTTGCTGCCCTGGTGATGGGCACCGATACATCTGTGTTTTCCTCTAGTACTCTATCTTCTTCACCAGGTCCTGCCAAAATGCCCAAAACAGAGAAAATCACATCTGACACAACTCCCAGCAATACCACCCTCCATAACATTGTTTTTGGATTAGCGTCTTCTGCTAGAAAATGGAACCAGAGAAAACAGTACGTTGATCTATGGTGGAAACCTGATATTATGAGGGGATTTGTGTGGCTGGACCAAGAAATGACTGAACCCCATTCTGCTTCTCTGCCCCAGTTGAAGGTCTCAGAAGATACTTCTAGGTTTAGGTATACTTTTAAGAAGGGGTTGCGTTCAGCAATTAGGATTTCAAGAATTGTTTCGGAGACATTCAGGCTCAATCTCTCAGATGTCCATTGGTTTGTCATGGGTGATGATGATACCGTTTTTTTCCCAGAAAATCTGTTGCAAGTTCTGTCCAAGTATGACCATAGCCAGTACTACTACATTGGAGCCAATTCAGAGAGTGTTGAGCAGAATGTTTTGCATTCTTATGGCATGGCTTTTGGAGGCGGGGGCTTTGCTATTAGCTACCCACTTGCTAAGGCTCTGGAAAAGATGCAGGACAGCTGCTTGGATCGGTATTCGTATCTGTATGGCAGTGATGCAAGAATACATGCTTGCTTGGCAGATCTTGGAGTCCCTTTAACCAAGGAACCGGGATTTCATCAGGTAAAACCTGTCTTTTTTTTTAAATTTATCTATAAAATAATATTTGTGAACCAACCAAATAATTTACTATGCATAAAAACCTGTAATTCTTTATCTTAACAAATTTTATTGAAGATCCTTTTTGTGGCCTATTTGATCTGGTTTAAGGGCAGATTTTTAAGCAAAGTTCACACAGCATACTGTTAAAGTTTGTGTCAATCAAAACATATTTAAACTAATTTGTACTCTTTCTTGGAATACCTATTCAGCTATTTGGTAAAGTAACAAGATTGTGGTTTCTCATCTAATTTACAGATCAGTATGTTAGAACCAAGAAGTGAAAAAAACAGTTAAATATGTGATAGTTTATGGAGTTGGAAACCAATATGTGGTCAAGGCTTTTGACATATATGTTTCTGTAATCAATAGGTTGATTTTCGTGGAAACTTGTTAGGATGGCTGTCTGCTCACCCACTGGCACCCTTGGTATCACTTCATCATTTAGATGCAATGGCACCCATATTCCCTAAGATGAATCAAACACAGGCCTTCGGACATCTCTTTGAGGCAGTAAACGCAGATTCTAGTAGGATTCTTCAACAGACTATCTGTTATGATAAGTTGGGGCAGGGATCATTGTCTGTGTCATGGGGCTACAGCGTTCATGTTTTTGATAGCATCCAATTACCACATGAACTGGAATCTCCTCAGCAGACTTTCATGCATTGGAGGAAAACTATGACGGATCAGTTTATGTTCAACACTCGTAATGTTTCCAGGAATCCTTGCCTGAGGCCTGCTGTCTTATTTTTGGAAAGTGTCAGCACTGGGTCTAAGGGAATCACCACTACCTATACGAGAGAAACAGGGGCTAGTTGCCAATTGCGTAAAAGTGCATTGCAGGCTCTGCAACAGATCAGAGTCCTATCACCAAAGTCACAACTGAACTGGAAGCAAGTATGTGAACTTTTACAGCCTAGTATTTATTTTAATTTCTGACTTGAGTGGGTAAAATTAGGAATTCTCCACTTCTTGGTATACTAATTAAGAATATTTGTATGTATGTGTGCAGTCTCCGAGGAGACACTGCTGTGATGTTCTACCATCTTCCGTGAATAACAACCTGGAGATTCTGATGAGAAGCTGTTTGGATGGGGAGGTCATATATCCACAGTGAAAATGAACATTGTAATATTTTTGGGTGGATCAAACCCTACTTTGTTGATGTAAATATATGGACTATCATTGATTATCTAGACATGGCTTCCTCTAGGGGAGGAGGGGAGGAAGAAAGTTGGGCAACATGCATCGCTTGGGTGATCAAAAGCCTAAATGTTTGTGAATGATATTCACTTCCTCTGAATATTTGTTTTGGCTTCTATCAAGTTTCAAGGCATGAAATTCAGAATAGATTATTTAGTGTTTATAAAGTACTTACACGAATCAGAAAAAAAAAAAACTCTTGTATTGATCTAAAGCATTGCTCTCTGTATTGCATGGCTTGTTTTATCAATAAAACAAAGTAGCTATGAGTTAAACAAAATATATGTTATTTTTAATATCTGTGTTTTCTTGCCATTGCAACTACCTTAAGATGTCATTTGCTAGTAATCTTAGTTGTGCAAACTGCCTGTCAGCATTTTCTCTTAAAGTTATCAGTTCTCTGTTATTCTTGCTTGTCATGTAGATGGTCAGTCTGTTGAGGATGGATGAATGCAACATTTTTCAGCTTACTTTTGCTTTTTGGGGGAAATATGTTTTCTGGACAGTGGACGCTATTTGATCCAAGTGACATGGGCTGCTGGAAATCTTCAATGCCATCTTGAGAGAATGTAGGCCAGGATCATCTCATGATACTTTAAAAAGGACCTTCCAAATTTTATCTGCCCTCTTGCCGGGGAATCTATGCGCTTTTGGAGATGATAAGGTCTCCTGATTTTTTAAAATTAAACTCATCCACTACTTGCATGGAGAAGAAATGTCCAACTGAAATTTTTTCTGCCCTCCTGCAGAGAAATCAATGCGCTTTGTGTTGGGATATAATAAACCCACTTAATACTTAAGATAAAATATTTAACCATTATTTGATTAATTTCTTACCCACTAGCCTAGATAGTTGGCATCCACTTGCACCACATGGTCAACACTTGCCATATATACCCCAGGAGCGCATTTATCCTAATTCTGGTTTGATCCAGCCAACTTTATTGACTGGCAGAATTAGCAACTACGCCTTCTTGATGATTTTGTCTTTAGACTGTTTCATTCATGCTTTTCAGTGGATAAGGTAAAGCTAGTAAACTAGGCAACTGCTATCTTTTGTGGCCAACTCATTCTTCGTGATTTTCTCTCCATATTCCATGATTAACAATCTTTTCCTTTACACATCATCACTCACTCATGCCTTAGCTAATTCGTGAGCTCTTGGTCTAATTAGGAAATTGCTTATCATATTTAGTAAGCCTGCTTTATGAGCTAGCATGAGTTGTCTCAGAGCAACTCTATTTTCCTTTATAAAGATGTATTACCTATGTAATAATATCAATCATCATTCATTGATCATTCATAATGTGTGTTCATGCTTCTTCTTCTTCTCTCCTTATGCTAATTCTCTGCAATTCTTTGTGAGGTTAATTGTGTGCCTAGATCCTTAGCTTGTTTATAGAATTCTTGTTGACATCAAGGCTTTAGAATTTTGACACTTTGGGGGATGATAAGGTGTCTTGATATTTTAAAATCACACTCATCCAGTTGCTTGCAGGGAGAAGAAATGTTCCATTGAAATCTAACAATCTCAAATTGGCACTTACAAGTGTTTGCTAAGACTTATAAGCAGTAGGAAACTTTATTGACCCCTACATTTCACTGGTGGTATATGTGGTGTGCAGGTTGTTGGATATACTATTGGGAGGTTGCTAAGTTTCCATGATTAAAAAAAAGATACACAAAACTGCATTGTTCCTAATTCCAAGGTAAAAACACTATTCTAACATGTGCAGTTGATAAAGCGACACTCATGACTATTGTAATATCTCGATTTTGACCCATTTGCAGTAAAATTGTATATGATGTAAATACCATTATTAAATCATGGTGAGGAGCTAAAGGCCAAGGCCTCGCCATCAATTTAGCGTTTTATGTATCGGCAATTAAAATCGATGTCGATGGTTATCGTGCTAACTAGGCATATTATAAATTGAGACATCATGTAAATATGCAATTTAATAAAATACCACAACTAGCTATGTCAATGCAACAAAGAGATGGGGGCATGATTTCACAAGGAATAGGGAGTGAAATTATTCAAACCCTTGAGCCAATAGTGTTGAGCCAAATGCCAATGGGAGAACCCATAAAGCTGTCAACTACCCATTTTTTCTTATTCACCCAATCATTTATTTCTTCCAGAAGTTAGTTGGGGTAGTTGATGCATTGGGAATGGAAGAGTATGGCAGCCAAAATTTGTATTGGGGCAAGCCATCATTTTTGGAAAAACGTATTTTTTTCTTATGGGGCAAGTTATCACCCAGAAATTGGTGCCCAAACCATTATTCACCCATGTGTTTCTCATCATCACGTAGCTGGAGCAACTCGAGTGTCTTCCCTCACGATTTTCTGCATTTTGCTCATTTTCTCCATGCCCGAAAACCCATTTTTGTATTGCTCAATGGTTGGAAATAAAGATTCACGATTTGGGGTTTTGAAGAGGTTGTTTTTTCCCCCGTGAAGCCCATAAACGTTTCTGAAATCAAATTTGCTCTCCCAAGGTTGTTTTCCCTTCTACCAATTCATTTTTGGTCCCTATAACGTTTTTCTTCTTACCCAGCATTTGTATTTTGTTGTTGAGTGCATTCCTGTTTTGGTTTGAAAGACTTAGGAATGGAAGAGGCCCAAAATTGGCTTGATAAACCTAGTGAAGAGAGAAACCTCACAAAGAGATCAAGAGGGGTTGGCTATTCTTCTTTGCACACCCCGAAGAGCATTGGAATGGAAGGTATGGCCTGAGGGACTGTGTAGCAGTGAAGGGAATTCTCCTTGTGTTGGGTGTGTAGGTATTGTGGAGGCCAAGCTAAATAGATCTTATGCAGGTGTTCATAGCTCTATGGTTGAGCTTACTAGCTTAACAATTCTATCTTTCCACTGCCTTAGCAGCCTTATAAACCCAACTGTAGATTGGCTTGGTTGAACCTTGGTTGTATTTGGCTATGTGTGAACCTGTTGTTCCCTAATCCCTTGTGGAAACTCATGCCCATCTCGGGGGTGGCAGTTGTGCTGAGAGATTGATGAACACAACTGGCATATGGTTGGGTGGAACGTTGCAGCGACATAGCTAGTTGCGAAACAACTCATTTACAAAATAAGTGCTTTCTTGTAGTTTCTGTATTAAATGCTGCAATGTATTTGTTTAATGAATTATTATTAACATATTGAAATATGTTGAAGTGTATTTGCTTCCGTTGTATATTATTGCATTGTGTATCTGCATATGTATGTTTTATTTCAATGCATTTATGTTTATGTTCATGGAGCTAGATCTCGGTTATTATAATAGACAACGCAGTAGTCGACGAGGAGAGCTTCCTCTCCTTGTCGAAAGAGGAGGGGAAGGGACGTAACAACTATGAGATCACATGTTGTGCACTTTTTTGGAACTAAACCCATTTAATCGGCCAAAGGAGACTCTCATGCCAACAATGCAAGGAGCTCTCACCCTGGTATATAGGGGATGTAAACAATGCTTTTGTATACGAAGGCAAGGAGTATTAAGCAAAATAAATAAAATAAGCTTAGTGTGAATAGCTCACCTATATCATTATAATTGATTAGATTCAACCATCTTGAGCTATTTTCCTTAAAAGCTTACTTTAATGTAGCACCGCTTATATCATAATAATTTAGATTCAACCATCTTGAGCTCTACTTTATTTAAAGAACCTATACTTTTAACATGGTCATATCCTTTAAGGAAGAACACCACACATTTGTTGTTGTAGACGAGGGTCTTGTTCTAGGAGTCTTGTATGTAGATCTCTCCATATGATCTCCCAATTATTTAATTATGGACAACTTGCTCCAAGGTTAAGGAAACGGTTTCACTATTTACGACCAAATTGTTCTTATTAATTTTACAATCAAGTTCTTCCACTTTTGAGTTTAGTAAAAAACACAAGTTTTTGTTGAGAAATGATCTTACAATTTTTTTGGAAAAGTTAACATTGCCCAGGTTTCTCTTAAGCTGAAGTTATCCCATATTCTTTTTGTTCCTTAAATGTCTAAGATCAACATTGGAACATGCTGAGAACCAATCTTCCAAAATGATCTGGAACACAAATTGTAGGCCAACTCATAGAGCATGTGGAATTCAGTGTGTATGAGTAGAAAAATGGCCGAGGTTTGCCTTAACTTTAGCCCAATGTTTTAAAACTTGGATTTGGGAATTGAACCGATGGAGGGTCAACTCGGACTGGAACCAAAACCAGCAATGAGTCGGAGCGGTTTGTTTTCAATGACTCAAACTATACAAAAATATATAAAATTTTACAATTTTATTGAAAAAATATATATTTAACATTCCAAGCTATGATTTCAAACTATTAGAGACACAATAAGCAAAGTCTAATCATGTATATACCATGTAAGGGTTAATATATCAAAATGACACCAAGTGCGATACATATCTAAATCAAAATTGAAAATCATCAAAATCCTTGCCTATATTGGGATCCTATTCTCTAGGGTCTAGCCCTTGCCTCTACCTTGAATCTTGAAGTTGATCCTCCGAGGACATTAGTTAACACCCTGCAATTTTGATGAAACTTCCTAATCCAACCGTTAAAATAAGCTTAAAAAACCTTCCCATGCTTAATAAGTGATTTTTCTTCACTGAAGGATACATTTTTATTAAGGTCATGACAGAGAAGTTCAATCAACCTCAACAGTCAGGCATCGACACCACTAATATAAAGATACAAGGAGAGTTTGATGTGATTGATCAAATTCCAAACCCTTACCTTCATACATGATAGAATCCAGTGGAAACTTTGCAATCCTGAAATCCTGAAAACTATTATATCTGTTGAATTCTAAATGGGATCTAAAATTCTACTTTTTGCATATGAAGTCCACTAAGGTTGGAACCACTCTCAAACATCCTGAAATGATTAAATGGTGGTGTTAACAATTTAAGTAAATGGATAGAAAATGAAAGGTAAGGGGAATGCCACGTTTACTTTAAGAATCTATTATTACCATTCAATAGTACTGATTTCATTGTCACAGGTACAAGACTGGCTAATTTTTTTTTAATAACATCATAGTCTAGCCTCCACACATGCACCTTGGGCATGTTTGTATTGACTCGGTCGAGTTAATGAAAAACCAGTCGGTTTAAGGCCGATTTGGTACCAAATCGATCAGTTCAAGATCTGACTCGATCGGTTTGGTACCAAATTGGCCTTCAAGCTGAGTTTTGTCCTAATTTGAGGTTGATGTGGATTAAACCAATCAACTCGACTAGTTCTGGTTCCGAGTTAACCAATTTTTAAAACACTTGTTTAGCCACTCTCCCACTAAAATTCAAGAAACACAATAACCAAGCTTTTAGAGACTTGGACTTTAAAAATGCCCTGTTAATTTTTATAACCACACTTTGCGCAAACGATAATTGGATATAGGTTGTTATTAGCTTAGGTTTTTAGAAATTAATCTTAATTATGAAGGCATTATAATAAATTGTCACTAACTAGGTTTTGTCTCGGCAATCACCTTACACTCCTATTGAACGCATACCTCGGGCTTACTTATTCCCCATATCATTTTCAATGTGATTCCTTTCGCCTTTCAAAGGCGAGTTACCCAATGGATAGAACCCATGAGTGACGGAGAGGGAATTTTCTAGTATTTTGACATTATTAGATATAGGTTGAACCATCATAGGCTGCTATCAATTCCATTTTAAATCACTTGGAATGACTATTTTAGTGATTCTTTTCAAATTAAAAAATCATATTATTTTTATTAAGAACTTTCTAATAATATTGTTTCATTAAGAACTTTCTAATGATACTAAATATCTAATTTCATATTAGTTTCATTAAGAATTCTTTTTTTTCAGAAGAAAAATATTTGTTCCTTGATATTTATATTGAATCAAAGGTAACATGTACAATGTGCTGACTAAAAGTCATTCCAAACGAAATGGCGGCAGAATTCAAAAGTACACTCTCAAAAAGGAGGATAGAAACCTAAAAACCCAAGATAGCTGACAAAGCCATACCACAGGGAGAACAAAAGGAGCCCAGACAAGTTATCCAAGGAGGCAACAAGGGTGGAAGAGGACACACCCCAGGGGATCAAAACAAAGTCCAAATCCCCAGATAAAACACAAAAAAAGGCTAATGTTCCCATACTCGAAAAGTCCAAAAAGAGTATGTTTCTAAAATAAATAAAAAACTCATAAAAGAGTTGTATCAAGCCTTCCTTTATGATTTCTCCTTCTATAAGTTTCGAGAAAGTGAGGAGGTCAGCCTTCATATTCAGTGCCTCCTTGGATAAGCGGTCTACACTCATATTGTGCTCCTTGTAGACATGCCTATAGTCAAGCCGGAGAAAAAATTGCTTGATTTTTGTGATTCCGTCGCACCAGTAATCCAGGTTCAACGCTGAAAGAGGAGATATTGAATTAGCCCAGTTTATAATGACAGAGGAATCACCCCGCACTGAAAAAGACGTCAGACCCATTGAAGCCGCAGAGGAGGGCAGGGCCCAAAGATCTAATAACTCATCCCTAGTAATAGTGTTGGGCCCACATCCCAACTTGGACAGAAAGGAATGAGACTGATTAATAAAAAGAGTAAAACCAACTCCTCCAGAATTATTGACAGCTGCCCCATCAAAAAAGCCATAAGGAAAGATGAGATTCTCCACCGAGCCAATAATCCTTGCCTTCTTTTCCTTAAAAACAGTCAGATAAGAAAGAACTTGATCCATAATTCTATAGCACACAGTGCCAATATTCGACGGTATATTTTCAAAAATACACAGATTTCGACATATCCACATATTCCAAATGTAAAAGACATGGACATAGTAGAAATCTTTTTTATGCTTGAACCAGCCTGTGAGATTCTCGACCAGAGAGAGAGAAAACCGGGGAAAAATGAGATTATTTCTTTTGCACAAGAGTTCTCTTACACCATGCGCAAAGGTGCAGGAAATAAAGAGATGGTTAACATTCTCCTCGTCAAAATTACATAAACAACACCTGTTGGGACCATTCCACCCTTTTCTTAACAAAATATCCCAAGTTAATATTCTATTTTCCAATGTGAGCCAAATAAAGCACTTGATCTTCAGCGGTAAATGCGAGGACCATATATGAGAGTGAATCCAAACCTTAGACTTTTGTAAGTGTGACGAAACGATGAGGTCATAAGAGAGACTAGCAGAGACATCGACATTCTGTTCATTATGCATCCACATAATAGAGTCACGATCCTATGTAAGATTTATGCCCCCATACGATAATCCTTTTATATACAAAGTCCATTTTGTCTTCCATTTGCCACCTAAGTTCAAATCCTCAACAGTGAACCAATAAGAGGAATCCAAAGCACCTTTGCCCCCTGCTACAGGCATGATTAAGAGTACATATGCCTAAGTCCATGAGGTAATCCCATAGATCTTCCGAAAGGGTGAAGGAAGAATTATGACCAGAGATAGGGTCAATTCCTAATTTGATGCTAATATTGTTACCTACTTTCCACCCCAGCTTACAACTTAGCCAGGAAAGTGACTTAATGAAACCATTCCAGAAAATGGACGTCCCAGTGACAGAGAAACTTTGCTTTCTTAACCAGTCTTCAATGGACAGAGTTTCAAGATACTTAGTCTTAATCATAGCACTCCAGATACTTGAACCTTTCAACATTAGCCAAAATATTTTGAGCCTGAATGCCATACCAAACCATTCCAAATTTTTGATGTTCCAGACACCATACTCATATGATCTTGAGAGAGAGTGGTAGTCCACTAAGTGCATCTGTCTTTTATGCTTCGAGTTACCCTAGAGAAAGGAGAAGATTTTTTGGCGGAGACAATTCAATATAGCCTTAGGATTTTTTGCCAAAGCAAACCAATACACCAAGAGTCCAGATAAGACAGATTGGATGAGAATTAACCTACCACCTAGTGAGAGAATCCGAATAGAACAAAGTCTAGTTTTATTTTCAAACCTTTTAAGTATCCATCTCCAGTCATTTATACCATAACCCATAGGCTTGAGACGATATCCCAGATAATTAAAGCCATAATCAATATGATCAATTTTGAAGGGCAGAATCCCCACAATACTTCTACAAGTATCCTCATCAATATTATTGAACATGAAAGAAGACTTTTCCAGGCTTATGCTCATTCCAGTAGCTGAGAAGAAGAGATCCAGTTTGTCCTTATATGCGACCCATTCTTCTAGGGTACCTGCACCAAACAGTATCACGTCGTCAACAAAAAGTTGATGCATAAGATCTATACTCCCTTTATTGAACCCCTTCACTTTGCATCATTGATGAGTAAGCTAATCCTTCTATAACCAAAATAAAGAGCAGGGGAGATAACAGACATCCTTGGTGAATGCCCCTAGAAGCCTCAAAAAACGCCAAGGGAGAACCATTAACCAAGACCGAGAATTGAGGAGAGACAATACATCCCATGACCCAATTAACCCCATTCAAAGGTATGCCTATTTGTAGCAAAACAAGTCTCGAAAAAGTCCAATTGATCCTGTCAAAAGCTTTAACAAGATCCAATTTCAATACAAGAGCTTTAAAGTTTTTTGATCTGATGGAATGTAAGACTTCCCGAGTAGTCCCCACAGGTTCCAGTATTTGTCTATTCTTTAGGAAACCAAATTGCTCCACTGAGATTGTCTTGTCCAGAATGGGCTTGATGTGATTCGCTATGATTTTTGAGACAAGCTTATAAATAAGACTGCATAGTGAGATAGGACGAAAATCAGCAAATGTTTGAGGCTTTTCGCATTTGGGAATGAGAATTAAGAAATTTGAGTTAAGAGAAGTATGAACCCTCCCTTCAATTCTAGATTGTTCCACCGCCTTCAACAAATCACCCCCTACCAACTTGAAAAAACAAAGAAAGAATTCAACAGGCCAGCCGTCAGGGCTAGGGATTTTATCTTTTTTAAAGCCCTTGAGAGTCGATTCAACCTTAGCCATGGTCCTCATAGAGTAAAAAGAAGAGGCCTCCTCTTCCGAAAGGAAAGTAGGATACATCTTGATCACCTTAAGTTGATCTGAAATACTAGAGGCACCATCATCTTTCAAGAGCGAGGAAAAGAAAAGATCTCCCATAGATTTGAGTTGATCCTCATCATTGACCAATTCTCCCACCTCATTTTTTAAAGCCCAAATAGAGTTAAAAAAAATTCTAACCGAGGCCAAATTATGAAAGAACTTGGTATTGGCGTCTCCATAGTTAATCCAATTGATTCTACTTTTTAGTTTCCAGGATAAATCCTCATGTGCAAGAATATTTTCTTTTTTACATTTCAGGGATGCCAAGAGGAGAGAGTCATCCACAGAAAAAATACCCGAGGGACTCGAAACAAAAAGGGCCCTTATCTCGATGTCAATAATCTCAAGATCCATTCTTTTTTCCCGAATCTACACTTTCTCCCATCCTTTCACCACATTTTAAAGACGTTTGAGCTTATATACCAATCCCATCATAGAGTCATAAATAGATAGAGGAGTCTCAGCCTGCTGGGAGTTTTCAACAAGCTGCGAGAAGTTATCATCCAATAACCAAGAACGACTAAACTTGAGATGATAAGTGTGCTTTAGGATACAATAATCCCATTCCATGTAGATTGAGTAGTGGTCAGAGACTTCCGAGGGGTAAGACCCGGATTTGTACTTTTGCAATAGAGGCAATAACTGTTCTGCAGCTAAAAAATGATCCTGTATTTTGCTAATACCGGCTTCCCCATAACGACCATTATGCCACATTGGACCCAGACAAGTAGGTTCAATATCTACCCGTCTTGAATTCATCATCATTTGGGAGAAAAAAGAAGCTAAAGGATCAATACGAGCTCTAGAACCCCATATCTCAGAGTCTGAGAGGGTAAAGTTGAGGTCTCCAGCAACAAGGATATTAGGAAAATCAAAACCCCCCCTCGAAATTGTAGAATTCCAAAAAAGTTCCCTGTTAAGATATGGTCCATAGCACTTGAGCACTGTGAAAACCGGGTCAAAACCCCTAAATCTGGCCTTTACAATGATCCCCGCACAAGAAGAAAAAACTTTGCTACAAGCCACAAGGGGGTTCCAACCCGACAGTAAACCCCCGGAGAGACCATCAAAACCTATGGAGAGAAATTCTCATTCAGGTTTCAGTTTAGGGAAGGAGAGAAGGGCTTGTTGAAAACTACACATTGTTTCTTGGAAAGGTATCATATCTAGATTGATATCCAAAAGCAACAGTCCGAGGGCTTTTAATTTGGTTTTCCCTCCAAAACCACAAATATTCATGGAGAGAATTTTCATGAGGAACCCATGACTGAGGGTGACGTTGATCTAAGCACTTGAGAAGCAGAGGGACAAAGGGAGGGGGAGAATGCTCTGGCAACATCCTTAATCTGAATGGGAGGAGGCGAAAAAGATATGATCTCCCCTTAACCTCAAAGAGATTGGGAGCCTTGGGTTTATGATATTTGCGAATAGTAACATTCTCGAATCTGATGGAGTCAAGAGGGAGGGTCGAGGGAGAGAGGGTAGTTTTGTTGGTAAAAATGGAGAGAGATCTCAAGAGGGATGGATCCGCAAGGGAGCAAGAAACTAAATTACTTTCAGGCCGGGGGTATCAAAGACAGGAGGGGTATGAGCTAGCAAGAGAGGAGGGAACTCCTCCCAAGAAAATAGAGGCGTATCATCGTAAGAAAGAGCGGGAGACAAAGTTTCTAAAAGCAAAGGCTCATAATGAGAAGGAATCTCTTCATTTACACAAGGAACATAGTCTGAAGCCCCAACCATCCGAACCACCAAGTCTCTTAAAGGAGCATCCAAAACAACATTATCATTAACAGTAGCCGATATCAACATGGAAAAATTTTCAACATCTTCAAGAAAGAGGAGCTCACCCTTTGTTATATCTTCATAAACAAAAGGCGAGATAGAATTATAAATACCTTCAAGTAATAACTCCTTATGTTCTTCATTGGAAGTTGAAGAAGCAGGAGAAGAGACTGAAGAATCCTGCCTCCAAAGACGGTCATGTAGGAGAGAGGGACACGACCTTCTTAGGTGCCCTGTCTCACGCAAGCATTGCAGGGGAATGGAACATTTAAATAATCCAATTTATGAGTAATAATTCGCTCGTTACATATAATATCAATCTCCACCATAAGACCATTCGTCATGTCGAGTTCTACCAAGACCCAAGCCATTCGTTTATCAAAGATATGAGGAAATTTATCCTCAACTGCCACGAAGTGACCCAAAGTATTAGCAATACCCATGATTAGTTCTTTGTTCCAAAGCGGTAGAGGGAGAGATGAAATTAAGACCCAGAGGTGACGCTTACGAATGTGTTCCTGGAGCAAGTCAAAGCTTTTATGCCAACAATTAAGCACCAACAAACCCTTTCTAATGGTCCAGAGGGAGTCCAGTATTCTACAGGCGTCGGAGCTATCCAAGAAAACAAAAACCAGCCACCTATCAGCCAGGAGGTTAATAGTCGTGGCATAGTCCAGCAAGGTTTCCAATGTTGGGTGGCCCATTCAATCCATTCACCCTTGTTCAAGTTGCAATACTCCAGATGACCCACAAGGGACCGACTGCACAATACCGCCACCTTATCCATGAAAATGTCCTTGCCCAGGACGTAACTATGCTTCGCATCGTTTGCTTTTATAGCCTTAGACTTTCGATGAGCACGAAAAGAAGGAGGAACAATCCTCCACACCTGTTGAGACCCAAGTCCCGAAGAAAAGGGTTGGTCGAGAGCCATGATAACGAAAAAGACAGTCGTGAGACCAGAAGAAAGGTGCCGAGAGATACCCCACTAAACGGTAACCGGTTACCGACATCACTTATCTACCAAGCAATAACCAACAAACCTTAAGGCCTCAACGAGAAAAGCGTTAACTAGAAGCAAAAGCCAAAATACAGAACCAGAAGACCCTGTGACCCCCCAAAATAGAGACAGGGAGCAATAAGACAAATCCAAAGGCTCAAACGACCAAAAGACAGAAGGGTCACTGCTTATTACCGAAAACCTAGAGATACTAGCGAAAAAAAACCCCGCTCAAAAATTTAAAAGGGTCAACCAAGCATAAACAATGAAATGTGCTGAGAAAAAATCCCATTGTCACCCACCCTCAACCGAAAGGAGAGACCAAGAGAAAGCACTCTGAAGGTTCTGTAGAATAAAGCAAGGCAAAGCAGCATCAAAGACCTGCAGTCCAACAAACCCTACATAAAATGGGGGAAGCAATACCTTAACCCCGGGATTCCACAATAAAGTCAACCTTAATAACAAAAAAAAACCTCATAAAAACCCAGGAATCAAACAATAGAAGCACTAAACCCAAAGCAGAAAACCATAGAATACACACACACGACCAAAGAAATACAGAGCAAAGAAACCCTAGAAGATAAAGAAAAATAAAATTCCCACTTTTTGACACATGGTTGGTACTAAGCCCTCCTGGAGGAGAGCGTAATCCATGTAAAGGAAAACATACACCAGAAAAAACTAAAGAGGAGCATGCTACCTGTAAGGGAAGGGGCTTCCAAGACAGCTAAAGGGGCTCCTCAAAGCAAAATTTGGAGCGCCAATCTACCTAAGCCCCTAATGGTCAAAGAAGGAGCACCAGTCGCCCAGCCCCGACAGCCAAAAGACAAGTAGCCACCGACCCTCCATTTTCACAGAGCACTAGTCGCCACCAAACCCTTAGTGCCACCGACCCACCAATTTCCGCAGCATGGTTTGTGGATCTAGGTTTTTCGTTCTAGGGAAATTTCTAATTATACTAAATACACATAGATTAGATTATGTGTTCTCAAAATTTGAAATGCATAAGTTACAATTTGTGAATGAAACATCCGGACACAATTTTTTTAAGGAATTAAAATTGGTTGCTCACAAATTCAATGACTGCCATAAAAGTTACAACTTTCTCACTTCTTTTTGTTGTGAATGTCTATGCTTGGACATTAAAGTCAATACTTTTATTGGGCCAAGAAGACACATTTCTACAATCTGGGTGGGGGAAGTGTTCGTCTATCTTATAAAATAAATAAATAAAATAAGAATGCATGCATCAATGTCTTGTATCGTAGTGGAGCCCGTGTGGGGGGAAGTGTTCGTCTATCCCATAAAAATAAAAAAATAAAAAAAGAATGCATGCATCAATGTGTTGTAGCGTAGTGGAGCCCGGGTAGGAGAAGATGTTTGTATGTCCATAAAAATATAGCGACAGTGGTGACGAAGATCGCCACAAAAAAATACCATTTTCCAAAAAAAAAAAAATATATATATATATATATATATATATATGGTGGTGATGAATGTCATATGCTTGGACATTAAAGTCAATACTATGGTTACAAAGGAATGAAAATTTAATGATGTTATTTGATAGTACTTTTCAATCGTAAATCATATGCTTTTGTTTGCAAAGTTTGAATTTTTGAAAGGCTCAAATATGGCTAATACATATTACAAGTGTCAAAGAAAGGAGTTTGTCAAACACATAAACATTTCAGGAATATTTTATTTACTTGCGCCTTAATGACATCGGGATAAGTAAGTATCACCTTCATCAAATAATGCTTTTTGAGAGGTTTCCATTGGCATATCACATGCTTATGTTTGCTTCCATATGGCAAGATTCTAACCTTTGAAAATACAAGTACAATTTAGGCATGAGTTACAAATAAATAGTATAAAATTTGAAAAATAATGTATAGAGTTGAACGATTCAAAGTTTGGTAGATTAGGGTTTTTATTGATTTATGGTTATATGGAGGGTCCTTTTTTTAGTGGACTATTATGGAGAGTTTAACTCCGAGGATGACACGACCCTAACAGACTCCTCCCATTGTCAAGTGGAGTCATGTCAGGGTACGGATAGCCTCTTGGTCGTACCCACATTAGTTGCCAAATATGGCTATCATATGGTGGGACCAGGGACAATTAACACACACGTGAGCTATGTAGTTAGTTCCATTGAGGGGTGTCCAAAGGTTTAAGTGGATCTGGGTGAAGCAAGGTCTGAGGTTGATTCAACGTCAGCCACTGCGGACCCGTCTAGTATCTCGATGGGGGTTTTGGTGAAGGTTTGCAACTTGTCTTCACCGAGATAACGGTGGTCTTATTGCTGGTTTTGTTACTAGTCGATTGTGATATGGTGATTTTTATGGTGCCATTGTTAGAGAAGTACAAAAGCCCAGAAAAAAAGAGGTGTAAGGTATTCAAGTCTCGGGAAGGAAACATTTACCTGGCTATTGGAAAATACATCTTTGGCATGTAGATTCCATACCTTGATAGGAGAGCACTTGTGGGGAAGTCCTGTGTGTGAAGGGTATCGATGGAAACCTTGATGAAGTTGCTCAATCATCTTGGCCTCCTACAATTGGGTATGGGCCAATTTGACACAGTCTTGGAAGGGGATGGTGGGGGTTCATCTTTAGATGCCATGAAGATGCTAGATGTATTCTACAACAAATGTGGTTTTTGGATGTTATATGTGTGCTAGATGCTAAATGTATGCTAGATGGGGTCATCTTTAGATGCCATGAAGATGCTAGATGTATGCTAGATCATAGATCTTTGTTTGACTACAAGGATGAATTTTCGGTCAATATGTCGATCCAGATTAAATTTGTTAAATTTACAGCATTACGAGTCATTCTCCAAGCCAATCTTGTGTGTCAGGATTGGGCCTCGTGTGTTGAGGTAGGGAGCTTGAGTTGGACTCAATAACTTGGAGTAAAATTATTGGATTGGACTCAAGAATGACTAATCCTAATGTGTAAAGGTTAATCCTCATGTGTTGAGGTGAATTATTTGATATGTCAAACTGATGATGTTGTACAGTCTTGTTGGACAAGGCTAAAGACTTCTGTATCGAGTCAGATCCATATGTGTTGAGGCAGACCTCATGTGTAGAGGTGATTCTTTGCATGTCAAAGCATTAATGTTGTGTAATGTATTACTAACCATGGTCACTCGAGATGGATAAGCTATTAAGTCTCCTCTAAAGACTGGCCACTTCTAGAGTGAATTACCTTAGCATATGACCACTTGGAATGAGAGTAATATAATATGATCATAACATTGGACAAATCTTCTTAGTATAATTTAATATGATAGATAAATTAAAGTTAGTACATATGGACCATGAATATAGGATAAGAGATAAAGACAAGTTGCATAGAGAACAAAGAGAATTCAAATTTCTCATGAGAATGACTTCAGTTGATTAAAGAGAATTAAATTAGTTAAACTCAAGAGATATTAACACTGAGTACTTAAGTTAATTAAGGAGAACTCAGAATGGTCACTTTAGTAAATCAATCAACACGATTTCAATTAAGAAGTGTTAACTAAAGTGTTAATAAATAATAATTAGTTAACTAAAGTGTTTTGCATGACGACACTTTTGTTAAACTAAAAGACAAGACTTTAGTTAAGTTAAAAGATGACACTTAAGTTATAACACTTGAGTTACAATACTTGCATGACAACACTTGAGTTAGCATCCTAACTAAGTAGCCTAGTAGTCAATTAGAAGGAGAGTTCATCCTAAAGTCAGTAGAGCGTGAATGTAATGTCAAAGATGAAAGAAATTGTGCATTGTGTTATGCAAGATTGAAGAAACCGAAGAGCAGAGCTATTCTCCAAAGAAAATATTCACTATATTTTGCATGAGAGCCTAATTCCCATGCAATGATTCTCTACATCTTGCATGATACTAAATTTGGCAAGTTATTAATGTCTTGGACACATTGCAAAGTTTATTTGATTGATCTCTCTTCTCTATTGTTCAATGATAACACCTGGGGTGTTTGGATTCTCTCTTATCTTGCACATGAGGTGCCGAAAGAAATATGCAATTGTAAAAGATATTCTTTATATCTATCATTATTATACTCAGAATATTTGTTGATGTTTATTATTCTCATTGTTTTGAGGGTTGTCCCCAAGGTACATCATGCGTTATGTGCGAATTATTAATTGTATGAATGCTTCATTGATATCAAGTGCTCTGTATTTCCGCAATTACATATTAAATATCAAATCTCAACATATTTCAACAAAATTCAACATGGTATCAGAGCGTGGGGCATGAAGGAGCTAAGTTTTGGATAGAAAAATTGAGCCTAGGAAAATCCTGAGAAGTTGAGCACAATACTTGAAGAACAATGGCATCGATCTTTATAAGACCGGAAGACCAACTTGAAAGTACTTCAAACTTCAACACATGGAAGGTTCGAAGTCTGAACATCCAAGAGCATGAATTAGATGGATACTTATCCAATGTGGTGGAAGATCCTACTACCAATGCAGGGCAGACTATCTTCAAGAAGAACCAAGCCAAATCCAAGCATATCATCTATGATTCGGTGAAGGACAACTTATGCAATGTGGTGAGAGGGATGTGTGTTGTAGTTAGGTGGTGAAAGGTTTGTGGATTTGATATTTTTCGGCACTTTTTAGAACTAGAGTTAGATAGGTCTATACTGGTTACAAATTCAATCATATTATTTGATAATACTTTAAATCGTATATCATATGTTTTTGTTTGATTCATATAAAAAGTTACAATTTGTGAATGAAACATCAAGGACATATAAAAATTTTAAGGGATTGAAATTGATTGCTTACAAATTCGAGAATCACCACAAAAGATACCACTTTCACAATATATATATATATATATATATATATATATATATATAGAGAGAGAGAGAGAGAGAGAGAGACGGCGANATGAGGATCGCCACAAAAAATACCACTTTCTATATATATAGGTGGTGGTGGTGAATGTCATATGCTTGGACATTAAAGTCAATACTATGGTTACAAAGGAATGAAAATTTAATGATGTTATTTGGTAGTACTTTTCAATCGTAAATCATATTCTTTTGTTTGATTTATAAAACAAAGTTTGAATTTTTGAAAGGCACAAATATGGCTTATAAATATTACAAGTGTCAAAGAAAGGAATTTGTCAAAAAAATAAACATTTCAGGAATATTTTATTTACTTGTGCCTTAACGACATCAGGATGAGTAAGTATCACCTTCATCAAATAATGCTTTTTCAGAGCTTTCCATTGGCATATCACATGCTTATGTTTGCTTCCATATGGTAAGACTCTAACCTTTGAAAATACAAGTACAATTTAGGCATGAATTACAAATAAATAGTATAAAGTTTGAAAAATAATGTATAGAGTTGAACGATTCAAAGTTTGGTAGATTAGGATTTTTATTGATTTATGGTTATATGGAGGGTCCTTTTTTTAGTGGACTATTATGGTGAGTTCAACTCCGCGGATGACACAACCCCAACAGACTCCTCTCATTGTCAAGTGGAGTCATGTCAGGGTACGGATAGCCTCTTGGTCGTACCCACATTAGTTGCCAAATATGGCTATCATATGGTGGGATCAGGGACAATTAACACACATGTAATATCTGCAGTTGGTTCCATTGAGGGGTGTCCAGAGGTTTAAGTGGATCTGGGTGAAGCGAGGTTTGAGGTTGATTCAACGTCAGCCACTGCGAACCCGTCTAGTATCTCGATGGGGGTTTTGCTGAAGGTTTGCAACTTGTCTTCACCGAGATAGCAGTGGTCTTATTGCTGGTTTTGTTAGTAGTCGATTGTGATATGGTGATTTTTATGGTGCCATTGTTAGAGAAGTACAAAAGCCCAGAAAAAAAGAGGTGTAAGGTATTCAAGTCTCGGGGAGGAAACATTTACCTGGCTGTTGGAAAATACATATTTGGCATGTAGATTCCATACCTCGATAGGAGAGCACTTGCGGGGAAGTCCTGTGTGTGAAGGGTATCGATGGAAACCTTGATGAAGTGTGCTCAATCATCTTGGCCTCCTACAATTGGGTATGGGCCAATTTTACACAGTCTTGGAAGGGGATGGTGGGGGTTCATCTTTAGATGCCATGAAGATGCTAGATGTATTCTACAACAAATGTGGTTTTTGGATGTTATATGTATGCTAGATGCTAAATGTATTCTAGATGGGGTCATCTTTAGATGCCATGAAGATGCTAGATGTATGCTAGATCATAGATCTTTGTTTGACTACAAGGATGAAATTTCGGTCAATATGTCGGTCCGGATTAAATTTGTTAAATTTATAGCATTATGAGTCATTCTCCAAGCCAATATTGTGTGTCAGGATTGGGCCTCATGTGTTGAGGTAGGGAGCCTGAGTTGGACTCAATAACTTGGAGTAAAATTATTTGATTGGACTCAAGAATGACTAATCCTAATGTGTAAAGGTTAATCCTCGTGTGTTGAGGTGAATTCTTTGATATACCAAAGTGATGATGTTGTACAGTCTTGTTGGACAAGGATATGGACTTGTGTATCGAGTCAGATCCTTATGTATTGAGGCAAACCTCATGTGTAGAGGTGATTCTTTGCATGTCAAAGCATTAATGTTGTGTGATGTATTACTAACCACGGTCACTCAAGATGGATAAGCTATTAAGTCTCCTCTAAAGATTGGCCACTTCTAGAGTGAATTACCTTAGCGTATGACCACTTGGAATGAGAGTAATATAATATGATCATAACATTGGACAAATCTTCTTAGTATAATTTAATATGATAGATAAATTAAGGTTAGCACATATGGACCATGAATATAAGATAAGAGATAAAGACAAGTTGCATAGAGAACAAAGAGAATTCAAATTGCTCATGAGAATGACTTTAGTTTATTAAAGAGAATTCAATTAGTTAAACTAAGTGATATTGTCACGTCCCCATCCCTCAGACCGGCAAAGAGGACGCGACGAACATCAAACACGACCGGGCAAAACGCCCCATGAACATAAACAGGGATAAATCAACGCTGGAATTAAAACTTACAGGATGCATATTAAGATGCCTAAGCATAAACAAATTCCTGAATCCTCAATCATACAGCGAAAGCAACACACATACATTTCCAGCATAAACATGTTCATCATAATTAATCAATTGACATCAATATATAATTGTAGAGATGAAATATAGACAGCAGGCTTATCTTTTGGTGAAGAATCCCGCAACCAGCTACGTCGCTGCAACGTTCCACCCAACCATAGGCCAGCTTGCTCATTGATCTCTCAGCAATGCTGCCACCCCCGAGTTGGGCATGATTCCTCCGAAATAAGGGTAAGTTGCAGGCTTGCACATGGCCAAGGGGACACAAAACAACCAAACCAACACTGCTGGGTTTATCAGGCCATCAACAAATTGGCCAAGCCAGCACAGTCCAAGGTTCAACCACTGCATGCCAGCAGCCAAACAATCCCTTCACTGCTCTGAGAAGAAGTAAAACAACTGGGGACAGCCCCAAACCGCGGATGAACACAGCTCAAGTCCAACGGGAAGCACGGAGTTGTTCTTGGCCCTAACGTGGCCAAAACAACTCAGCAACAACACCCCAAACCAGGGAAACAACCGCAACCCAATCAACCAGTGAATAATGGCAACAATTCACAGCCCATAGTGAACGGGAAACAACACTCCCAACATAAACACGGGAGACTCAGCCAACGACTGTGGCAATCAACAGCCACAACCCACAATGCCAGCGATGGCAACTATACACAGTCCCAGACAGTAGGGAAACTCAAACGCAGACCACTGTAGAAAACAACTCAACTCGAATGCATAGCGGCCCAAACGTAATTGGACACCACAGCCATCCGAAAACGTGGGGAAGACAACAACCCCAAAACAAAGACAGTGAGCACGACTCTCACATGGGAAAATCGACCTCAACGGTCTGTGCGTGAGGGAAAATCTTGCACCCAACAGCAAAATACACGGGAAAAACATACCCAATTTCTGCGTGAGGATTCCAGCCTGCGCGTGAGGGGAAACAGCCTCACCTCTGCGCGCGAATCAACAGGCCATCGGGAGAACGAACAAACCTCTGCGTGAGGAGATGAACAGACCACTGCTCCACGTGAGGAGGACGAATAGGCAGACGAGAATGGAGTCGTGGGGAAAATGGAGTTGCTTGCCTCCCTACCCACAATTCCTCCAGCAATTAATGCCCTCAACCACTCAGCCATAACTCCTCAACCACCAGCTGAAGCATTAAAGAGGTTGACAAGGTTGGATGAGACAAAAGGTGACAACAACAAAGGTGGTGAAACATGGGTTTTTCCCATAACCAAGATTTGACATCCCCCACCCCTTATCCTTTGGAACCATGCCCTTTTCATTCAACATTGCACTGCCGCAGCTGGTTGTGGTTTTAGTTTTAATTGATGTGCGTATTTACATGATGCCAAATTATAATGTGCTAAATGGCACAATAAACCATCAGCAACTATCCCCATTGCCGAAATACACACACAACCAAATCGATGGTGGGGCTTTTGCCTTGAGCTCCTCACCACGATCAATTACAATATATACATCATGCAAACGGGGTCAAAGCTGGGGACATTACAGATATTAACAATGAGTACTTAAGTTAATAAGGAGAACTCAGAATGGCCACTTTAGTAAATAAATCAACACGATTTCAATTAAGAAGTGTTAACTAAATTGTTAATAAAGAATAATTTAGTTAACTAAAGTGTTTTGCATGACGACACTTTAGTTAAACTAAAAGACGAAACTTTACTTAAGTTAAAATACAACACTTGAGTTATAACACTTGAGTTACAATACTTGCATGACAACACTTGAGTTAGCATCCTAACTAAGTAGTCTAGTAGTCAATTAGAAGGAGAGTTCATCCTAAAGTCAGTAGAGCATGAATATAATGTCAAATATGAAAGGAATTGTGCATTGTGTTATGCATGATTGAAGAAACCGAAGAGCAGAGCTATTCTCCAAAGAAAACATTCACTATATTTTGCATGAGAGCCTAATTCCCATGAAATGATTCTCTACATCTTGCATGATAATAAATTTGGCAAGTTATTAATGTCTTGGACACATTGCAAAGTTTATTTGATTGATCTCTCTTCTCTATTGTTCAGTGATAACACCTGGGGTGTTTGGATTCTCTCTTATCTTGCACCTGAGGTGCCGAAAGCAATCTGCAATTGTAAAAGACATTCTTTGATATCTATCATTATTATACTCAGAATAATTTTTGGTGTTTTTCATTCTCATTGTTTTGAGGGTTTTCCCCAAGGTACATCATGTGTTACGCGTGAATGATTATTTGTATGAATGCTTCATTGATTTCAAGTGCTCTGTATTTCCGCAATTACATATTAAATATCAAATCTCAACAAAATTCAACATGGTATCAGAGCTTGGGGCATGAAGGAGCTAAGTTTTGGCTAGCAAAATTGAGCCTACGAATATCTTGAGAGTTGAGCACAATACTTGAAGAACAATGGCATCGATCTATGTAAGACCAGAAGACCAACTTGAAGGTACTTCAAACTTCAACACTTGGAAGGTTTGAAGTCTGAACATCCTGGAAGAGCATGAATTAGATGTATACTTATCCAATGTGGTGGAAGATCCTACTACCAATGCAGGGCAGACTATCTTCAAGAAGAACCAATCCAAATCCAAGCATATCATCTATGATTCGGTGAAGGACAACTTGATTCCGGTGTTTACTCCTTTGAATACCACAAAGGAATGTTGTGATACTTTGACAAATCTCTATGAGAATAAAGCTCTAAGTCAAAAGAGATAATTGAAGAACAAGCTTCAAAATCTGAAGATGGAGAAGGACGAGGTTGTGGCTTCTTTCTTTATAAAGATCTCTCAAGTAAGAGATCAACTTACTAGCATTGGAGTAGTGGTGGATGATGATTATCTCATTCAAACCATTGTTGATGGTCTCCCATCCTCATGGGAGACATTCTTGGTTGTTGTTAATGTTTGAGAGGTACAACCTAACTTTGAGAGGTTGTGGCATGAATTCCATCAAGAGGAAGGGAGAATCCAAAGCAATACTACTTCCTCCAAAGAAGAAAACCTTGTTCTTACAACAAGGATGAAGAGAAGAAATAAACACTTATCTCAAAAGAAGTTTTATCATCCAAAGGAGAAGGTATACAACAATGACTTTGAGAAGTCGAAGATCAAATGCTAGAACTGAAACAAGAAGGGTCATTATGCAAGGGAATGCCAAGCAAAGCAAAGATAAAAGTACAAAGATATATTTCATGCTTCTACTGCTGCAGAAGATGAACCTCCAAGAAATAACTCTTCCAATTATCAAGAGAGAAGGAATAAAAATATGATGACCGTTGAAAGAAGTATTTCCTCCAGTGCACCAATGATTACATAATCTCTATATGAGGAGATTGTCATTGGTGATGTATGAAGACCTAGGGACTCTAGTAATATCTGCAAGGAAGAAGAGATCAAGAGGGATCCCACAAAAAAAATAAAAGATAATTATTTGTATTTTGATTATCAATTCCTCTTATAAATCAGAAATGAATGTTTTTGAATATATTCTTCATTACAGTGATATATAAATATGTATTCCTAGAATTATGAAGTATGTTATAGTATAACATGATGAGCATATGCTATATTTTTTCTTTTATTGACAAATAATAACCTCATATAGTACATGTTATGATTGTGTGATGAGTCTGTAGTGATGCATAACATTCCATGAGATATGGATAGAGGACGTGCTTAAGCATTGTTTAACATGTTTGCATAAATTGTGTGAATTGTTTGTCATTGCATTAAAATGATTGGATAATGCAAGGCTGGTATCACTTGACTAAACTTGACTTGTAGGGAAGACAATATGTTATGTCCGACAAGATAAGAATGATGAGACTTGCTTTGAAGGGATAAGAGGACAATTGAATGTACCTTACAACCCCCAGCAGAATGGGGTTTCCAAAAGAAAGATTAGAACAAATTTGTGAGGTTACAAAATCCATGTTGTGTGATCAATATATGCTTACCCCCTTATGAGTAGAAGCCTCCATCATTACTGTGTATATCTAGAACAGAATCCCTCATGATATTCTGAGAGAGAATACTCATGAACAAGTTTTCACTGGTGAAAATCCAGATGCAAGAAACTTGAAGACTTTTGATTGTTTCATGTGCTGAAAGAGGAGGAAAAAGATGGAACCATATGGAAAGAAATAGATCTTTGTTGGTTATAGAGAATCATCCAAAGCCTACATAATCTATGCACCAAGTGAAAGACACATTGAAGTCAGTAGAGATGTAACATTCCATGAAGAGGTTGCATTTAAGCGCTCTAAACAACTTCAATGTGATTCAAACATGGAGGAGCATGAGACTCTCATGCTGGAGGACCCCGATTTTGGTTCTCCCCATTCAAATGTTGAGAGGGAGAAGATAGAAGAGTTCTCATATTCAATAGCTCCTGAAGAACCAGTAGAACTAGTTGATGAAACTCCTGCTAAGAGGAGATCTGCATGGCGTCAATACATTCTACAAGATGCAGAAAGGAATGGAGCACCATTAGGCTCATTCAAAGAGAGAAAGAGACCTGAAAAATATTCAACGGTATGTTGCATAGATGAGTCACATCAGTTTTTCATAAGCTTCCACCTTTGAAGAAGTTGCTAAGCAACAAGTATGGAAAGATGCAATGGTAGAGGAATACGAATCTATTATGAAGAATGATGTTTGGGAAGTTGTTCCTAAACCTAAAGGGAAGTCCATAGTAACTTCCAAGTGGCTTTATAAGATCAAGCATGATGTTGATGGAAATATTGAGAAGTATAAAGCTATATTTGTTTCCCGAAGTTTCTCACATAAAGAAGGCATAGACTATGATGAGGCATTCGCTCCTATGGCCAAGTACACCACTATTCGAGCTATGATATCACTTGTGTTTGTTCTAGGATGGAAGCTTCACCAGATGGATGTGAAGACTACTTTTCACAATGGTGAGGTTGAGGAAGGGGTTTACATACAACAACATGAGGGGTTTGGGAAGAAGGCCCATGTATGCAAACTAAAGAAAGTTGTTAGAGTAAATTTGGGGTCTAAAATGGACCTTATAAAAAATGTGACATTGACAAGTGTGCAATGAGTAAGATTTCTCAAAGCAATAGAATTTAATTATTTTGGTCAACCATTATGGTTGACTTGGTCCTATAGAAGTCAATGATGCTTATGTGTCATATTTTTATTTGCAATAATTAACTCCATATAAATCTTGCCTTTGTTAAGATTTGAAAAGTTCATCCCAAAATACAATATATATACTCAAAATAATAAATATAGAATATTATATAATATCACTGCTTCAAGTCTTTTAAAACTTAAATCTAGCATTAATTAAAATGATAGTGGAGTGATTTTGAAATACTAGAAACATTTATATAATTAATATTTTAAAAAATAATATTTTATTTTATTTTAAATGAAGTTATCTAGGACTGCTAAATAAAAACATTTAATATTTATAATATTATAATATTACCAGATAAATTTTTTTAATTTTAAATATATTTAAATATTGCATTTCCTAATTTCCTGGTAATTAAAACAATAATAATATAAATTAAAAGTAAAAATAAAATTATAATATTATTAAAAGATATACTCTTAACTAATTAAAGTATATAACATATTAAAACATATATAACTAATTTAAATATATTTAACTAAATATAAAACATATATTAAATAATATTAAATAATATTAAAACATATATAACTAATTTAATTATATTAAATTAAATATAAAAGATATAAAAATAAATATGATTTATTGTATTTATTTTATGTATTATAAATTTTCTAATATATTAATTATTATTATATTATATATATACGAAGAAAAACACCCATACTATATATATATTAAATAAGTGTTTTTTCTCTTATATAATAATAATTAATATATAATATAAATATCCTATATAATTTTTAAATTATAGGCAATATCTATTATTTTAATTAATTAATAATGTATCCTTTAATAATATTATAATTTTATTTTTTATTTTGATTTTATTTTATTATTGTTTTAATTATTAAGAAATATAATAATTAAATATATTTAAATTTTTAAAATGAGGTATTAACTTGTAATATTAAAAATACTAAGTATATTTATTTATTATTTCTAGATAAATTTAATTAAAATTTAATATTATATTTTTTAAAATATTAATTATATAAATGTATTTAGTATTTCAAAACCACTCCAATATCGTAATGATAGATTTAATTTTTAAAGGACTTAGAAGTAGTGAGTATATTTATTGTATTTCTAGATGAACTTTTCAAATCTTAATCAAGGTGAGATTTATATAAAGTTAATGATTGTGAAATAAAAATATATAGGTCTAACCCAACAATAATGGTTGACCAAAATACTTAAATTATATTTATTTAAGAAATCCTACTCATTGCACACGTGTCCATGATGTGCACACACATATAAACACTTGTTTTTAATGTGTATATATATATATATACATATATATACATATACATATATATATACATATGTTTACATATATATATGTGTATATATATATATATATAATTTTATTTTTAGTATTATTGTAATTTTGTTTTTCATTATAATTTAAATATATAAATATATTGAGTTTGCATTTTATTAAATACATCAAAAGTAGTGGTACATTTACAAAAAAATTAAACAAATTATAATCTAAATTTTAAAAAATTAGCACTAGAACGATCATCTGGCAAATGATCACAGGAAAAATATCCTGGTGGAAGGAAGCTTTAAGAAAAAAATATCTCAATGGGAATAGAGCGAGATGCTTGACACTAATACCAACAATCCAAACGCATCTCCAATTTGGAAACTGTGTCAAAATTTAGCTTTCATCATCTAGGATAATCTTCGATGGGCAACGGGCAATGGCAGGAAAATTCGGCTTTGGGAGGACATCTTGGATATTGTGCACCAGCGTGGCAGATTTGCTGATTAAAAAAGCTGGATGGATACACTTGGAATCTCCACGATTGTTGACTTATCGAGCTGGAATAGTAGTGGGAGATGGGCTGGGTGGAGATCTTTGGAAATTCCAAATCACTTGAAGACCGATTACAACCATCTTCAGACGCTTCTCCAAGGCTACTTGCCGATCCATAACAACTTAAAAGATCCAAGAAGCTGGGGAAATGCAGGAATTTACACAGTTAAAGTGGGATACAATGCAATTAAAAATGATAGTAGAAAAGAGAGCATCTGGAAAAATGTATGGAACAGAGATGGACTCCCAAAAATTAAATTTTTTTGCTGGCTTGTACTTCACCAGAAAATCTTGACCGTAGAGAATTTAAAAAAGAGGGGAATTGAAGGACCATCGCGCTGCATTATGTGCAAAAAAGCAGAAGAAACGTAGAAGCATCTCTTTCTAGATTGTTCCTTTCCAAATGAGGTCTAGTGCTTAGCTATCAAAGAGCTACATTTTAATATCATCCTTCCTACTAACTGGAAAGATATTTTCGCATGCTAGAAAGCATATTACCAAGGATCCTTGTTTAAAAAACCAGATTTCACAAGAGCATGGCTTTCTCTCCCAAAATATGTCTGTTGGAAGATTTGGATAGCTAGAAACAAAGGCCTATTTGAAAATCCGAATCCCTCTCTCGGTAAAGTCTCCTCATCTACCAAAGCACTATGGGACGAAGCTCTCCTTTCCAAGGGATTGAGGCATTTACATATTGAACCTTTGAACTCCAAGGAGAAAAGTTGGACTAGAGATCTCCTTTGCCACCTCAAGATTTCTCCAACAGTTGTTAAAAAAACTCAACCATGCAAGATGGCAGATTCGAAAGAACCCAGAATCTTTCAACAATTGGTGGACAAAGTTGGATTGTCACACTCTGTTTTTTGATGGGGCCTCCAAAGGGAATCCGAGATTGTTAGGTGCGGGTGGGGTAATCTTTTATCCGAGGGGAAACAAGCAGAATGGATTTTCCTAGGGCATTGGAAGGAACTCCAACAACTATGTGGAGTGGCTAGCCTTGCTGAAAGGACTGGAAATTGCTATCACCCTGGGAATCAAAGAACTAGTAGTGTTCGGGGATTCACTATTAGTCATCAGAGAGGGAAGGAAGTTGTCCAAAAATTATAAAATTCCCTCCAGCAAGATGCACCACATCTTCATCAGCCTTATCAATGAATTTAAGGTTGTCAATTTTCTTCATATTCTTCGAGAAAACAATAAATATGCAAATCAACTTTGCAAACTCAGGAGTACAACTCAACTATGGTTGCATGATTAGCAATGGGAATACTTCAGAACGTTGTTGGGTTCCTTGACCTCTGTTCAGCTTTTTTTTCTAGCCATTGAACAATCCTTCGGGTTGATTGTGTTGGGATTTAGGACAACTATAAATTTTCTGCAATGTTCATCTTTTGTCTCTTCATTCTCGGGGAATTTGTAAAGATCTATAGTCACCTCAGATATGGAACGTTTAGAAAAAAGACTCACTTAGAAAGAGAAGAGCAAGATTTTATGGTTCTTGAAGTCCACCGGACTCAATCCATAAGTCTGCTATTGTAATTTTCTTCTTCTTTTTAATTCAATACACACCTACCTATTCTTGTTATAAAAAAAAAATTAGCACTATATCTTTTATTGTGTGTGCACAAGAATCTAAAATTTTCATTTAACCCACATCTCTTAACTCTACATTAACCCAACATACTTGTCAACTACCATTAATGGGAAAATATAGGTTGACTTTCGAAGACTTAGTGTGACATGGCATATTTGTAGTGCGACATGACATTTTAATTATTTTTCTTAGGAGGCCCATTTTAGACCCCAAATTTCCTCTAATTGTATGGGCTTAAGCAAGCCTTGAGAGCTTGGTATTCGAGGATTGATAACTATCTTCAGAGATTGGGTTTCTCTAAAAGCGAAGCTGATCCAAACTTGCACTTCAAAGTTGTGAAGAACCAACATCTGATATTGGTTCTCTATGTTAATGATTTGTACCTTACTAGAGAGGAACATATGATAACTTGGTAGAAGAGGGAGCTCACTTTTGAGTTTGAAATGAAAAACTTGGGTCTTATATTGCATTAATTTCTTGGTATTGAGGTTTGGCGAAGGAAATATGAGATCTTTCTTTCTCAAGGGAAGTGCATCGTTGATGTGTTACGAAGGTCTGGTTTGATGAATTGCAAATCCACGACTACTCTCATAGTTTCAAATTTGAGGAAACTAAATGAGTGAAATTCTGGATCAGACCCAGTGGCCCAAGTATAAACAACTTAATGGTTCTTTAACGTACTTGATACATAGTATACCTTATATATGTTATGTTGTGAGTATCTTGAGTCACTTGCTTAGATACCTTCGAGATTCTATTGCATATGGACTTAGAGATGCCTCCAATGATGAGGTAAAGTTACTTGGCTATGCCAAATTGAATCAGGGTGGTAGTATTATGGACTGAAAGAGTACATATTGCTATTGTTTTAGCATGGGATCAACTATGTATATTTCAACTAGTACTACATAAGAAAAGTATATTGCGGTTGGTACTACAGAAGCAAAGTATATTATGGCTAGTACTACAGAAGCAAAGCATATTGCGGCTAGTACTACCTTCCGAGAAGCTGGCTTAAGAAGCTACTTGTTGGGATTTTTAGGTAGAAGCTTGAGACTAAAGTCATTTGCTCTGATAATCAGAGTTGTATTAAGCTCTTAGAAAACCATGTGTTTCATGATAAGTCGAAACACATTGAGATGAAATATCACTTCATCAAAGACACAGTTCCGAGAGGTGTAGTAACACTTCAGTACATTGCTACTGATGAGAAAATTGTAGATATGTTGACTAAGCCTCTATCAATGACGAAGTATAGGTACTTCTGAGACAAGCTTGGCATGGCAGTGGATGCCTCCCTTGCTATGAGGGAATGTGAAAGTTACAACATCATGAGCCATTCTCCATTACAATCTTGTGTGTTAGGATTGTGCCTCATGCGTTGAGGTAGGGATCCTGAGTTGGACTTAGGACTCTTGGAGTAAAATTATTGGGCTAGAATCAAGAATGACTGAACCTAATGTGTAAATGTTAATCCTCATATATTGAGGTAAATGCTTTGATATGTCAAAGTGATGATGTTGTACAATATTGTTGGCCAAGGATAAATACATGTGTATCAAGTCAGATCCTCGTGTGCTGAGGTGGAACTTGTTAATGTTTTGAGCAAATATGGGGAATCTTGAACTTTAAAACTTTTATCAATCAATAACTGCACATATCAATATTCATAAACAAATCAGCCACATAAATCATTCAACCATATGAGACAAGATGTACCCTGGAAAAACCCTCCAAATATAGAGGATGAGAAACCCAATAATTATTTGATTATATTAGATAGAATTGCAAAGAATGGTTTACAACACATTAGTAGATTGTTCGATAAGTGAGAACTCAGAGCAATAGAGAAGAGAGATCATCTACGCCAATTGTAATGAACTTTCCAAGTGCCTGACACTTTAATAACAAGTCAAAACTCATGCCATGCAAACCCTAGCAAATGGATGCATGAGAATTAACCATCCATGGATTACAAATTCTAATTTTCCTTCAGTGGTGCCAAGTCGGTTCATAAGATTCTTCTCCATGCAAACATTAGCAACCTATTAGCCCTAGTGCCAAGTTGGTGACTTGGATTTTGTTAACAACAAAAAATGTTCACCTAGCTCTCCATGGTCCAAACCATAATTATACATCATAAGCCCACCATTATTTCCTCCATTTTTACCTTCACAACTAAAATTCCACCAAATATGGTCCAAAACATTATTATTCATTCCCCAATAAATACAGGGAAGTTGAGCATTTATTGTGATTTATCCCCACTCTCTCCAAAAAGGCCCAAAAAACCCTAAAATGAAAATGGGTCAAAAACTATAGATAAATACCATGGGTAAAAAATACCTTGGATCATCTTATAAATACATTGTGAAGGTTTCCCCAAAACTTACATTTTTGTCAACATTACATGACATTACTTTTTGCATGCATATTTTTCCATATCATTTTCCACGGTGTATGTTGAGCTTTATCCATACCCACTTGGACCCATTCCCCCTATTTGGAAACCATTAGCGGAGATGACTGGAGAACCAGACCGTGGAGCCTGTGGACCATTTCCTCAAACGGCTGGAGTGGCCCACATTATAGAAATGTATGTGTGTTATTGCTTTTTGTTAGTTAGAAAAAATATATATAAATCATAAAAATATTTATGTTATTGTCATTGTTAATTATTATTTGTTATTTCAAGGCGAGGTTGAGAAATCCCTCGCACCAAGAACTCTACACTACGATCTGACTGATCTAGGGTATGTGCTTTTGCACGTAGTAAGGGAGAAATTCCCACTACAGTTTTGGCGACTCCACTTGGTCGATCCCTTCGGATATTTATTTTTGTAGGTGTTTCTACTAGTTTGTTATACTTGGGTACCTTCAATAGTCATAGATCTGACCCCATCGTGGCATATCCAAACCAATCTTGCCTCAGTTTCTACCCCCCTGCCCAAGCTGGCAACCTTTTCTGAAAAAATCCTCACTTATGACCGAATCACACTTATTCAGCAGAAAGTTGCGACCATGTCGCACCTTTCTGCCCAATAAGAGCGACCTAGGTCGCGCCTTCTGCCCCGATAAGTGTGACCTGGACTAAAATTCCATATCGCACTTGTCTAGGCTCCTAGAGTGACATCGGTCGCTTCTGTAACCCAATTTTATGTGACATGTCATGCATAAACCCCTATTTTGTGTGACTTGAGCCTTTCTACTGATTTTTAGCCCTGATCGCGACTATTTCCCAATTCTGTGCAAACCTGATCGCATCTGTTTTAACGACAGGTGCAGCCTGCAATTTTTCAGTCCTTTTCGGTGTTTGAGACCCTTTTTCTAGACCCCCTATTTGTGTTCTACTCCTTCCCAGCCTGTTTTTGTCTAGATCTGATCCATTACAACCCCCTGGTTTTTTTGTGGTCCAACTCACCTTGTATGTGAGCCCCTTTAGTTGAGCTTGGTATTTGAGACCCCATGTGTGTTTCCTGTAACTTCATCTATTCCTTATGCACTCATTTACTTGTGTACATTTTATTTTCTGGAAGAATTAGTTTTTTTTCATGATATTTATTGTCATTTACAGTTAATTATTTACATTTGTGTCTCGACTGTGAGATCGTTGGGGTTTATACACATCACTTGTGCACACATCTCACACCCTAAAGTAAAACGCTTAGTTCATGACCCCAAGCTAGCTTAAAAATTAGCTTAACTCAGCCAACATTGTAATCTCATTTGAGGACCGAAATAATATTGTAGTTAAGTTAGGACACTGGGGATAGGCATCCAAATAACACCACTTTGTCACTCACATTTGAGACATAGTTTTTGTCCATTAGGGTACCAAAATCCTCTAGTACTTGTTGACACGGTCACGACCAGTTTGTTGGAGGGACCCCGCTTTGTGAAAGTAAGCCACAACAAAGGGGTTTCGGAAGTCAAGGCAGAATACCGCACTCCATTCTATACCGAAGGATAACCCTTCATAGTCCTCCTCATGCATGCCGGAGTATAACGGGTGTCGAGGGCGAAAGGGCTGAAGTGCCAGGAAACCACTTCGAACGTGTCATGAACGAGGTAGCATAGTTGTCATTCTATTTAGGGATCTTGTACCAGAGGTCCCTCTCGGTAGTGGGATTATCTTAGCCTATTATTCTTCAAATTTGTATTGTTTGATTGATATTTCATCACCATGCAGAGGATACGATTTGTGAGGGGATTCCATCTTGTAGCTAGGAGTTTGCTTGCACTTATACCCGATAGGTTAGTACATCATTTTATTTATAGGCAGTGTTGGTTGTTGTCTTTCTGACCACTTTATTGTAGACTCTCCTGCTATAACACTTTGTTACATTTCGATTTTAGAGCTTGCTTTTTGGCCTGTTAGCCACCATTTCTACGCTCTCCTTCTGCACACTCGGTTGTAGTTGTATTTGTGAACCTGCTCTTGACACTCTTGCGCCTACATTCATTACATAGCGCACCCCCATGTCATCATTGATCCACCATGATACTCGCATAGAATTAGGAGGCATACCCCTAAGTTCGGTTCCTTGAACTTTCACCATTAGATCCATATTCGATGTCATTCACCACCTTTAGATCCATATACCACCTCTGATTCAGATTCATATTCCTATCAATATGAGCCTACCTTATTCATTGTCCCATCTAGCCCCATGGCTAGTGCACATCCTAACCCCTTTCAAGGGGGATGGTTGATTGTGGGCTTGTGTTCGTTCCATGGTTCCACCCATCATTCTGGGTATCCCTTCTAATGGACCTACAGGTCTTGGTCCTAGTGGGCCCCTTACCACCACACACATTGTTGTTGGTCTGCTACCCACTAGTGGTGGCCCCACTCCAACCACCATGGTTCCTACCATACCACCATTCATGCATGGGGGCATTGGCCCTTCTACTTCCATTTTGGTAATTCTTACCATATCAATGACTACACCTATTCTCGAAAGTCAACCTTACCCACCCCCATTTACCCATGAGAACTAAATTCATGCTGGCGCCAGCACCATTGCTGGCACTTCTCGATCCAATCTTGGTTATAGTATACCATTCATGTCTAGACTCAACCTGCCTGATTTGGCACGGTTGACAAACGACCCCATTTATCACAACCCATTATGGCCTCCCATGCCTACCAAGCTCCCATCAGACATCCCTAAGTTTGAGGGAAATGCGGGAGAAGACCCCCAAAACCACATCATGTCATTCCACTTATTGTGTTCATATAACATCATAGTGGATGATTTTATCTGACTGCGGCTATTGCAGCACACACTCACAAGTGTTGCAGCTAAATGGTATATCGATCTGCCTCATGCGACCTACCCGAAATTTTCCTCGTTAACCTCGATGTTTCTCCAGTACTTCCAATTACCCGTTAGTTATGATGAGGGTGGGGAAATTCTATTATCCTGTAGACAAAACATAACTACCCATATCACGAATCATATCCATGAGTGGCGTCATCGTCGTAGCTTATGTAACATTCAGTTAGATGATAGGATTTTCCTAGATTGGCTTCTTAAAACCTTACTCCCCCCATCTCCAAGGACGTTGTATTTGAGCGCCCACAAACCGAGGAGGGAGCCATCCTGAAGGCACAACAATTTAATCTCATCTACGCCCAATTGGTTATATGTATACCATTATAAATGATGCTCCCCGTGATGTCTCCTCATGTCGAGATACGTTAGGGGAATATCATGCTGCTATTGGTTCTATTAGTCAGCATACCCACCTGTACACGACCTATCCTTCGATGTCACTTCAATCTGGTAGCACCCCTGGTGTTTCCCAACCTGGTTACGCCCCTAATTTTTCATGCGTAACGGCTCAGTCCGGAGCCACACCTTCCTATGCGTCTCCTGCACAAATTCCTCGCATTCACGGGCCAAATTAATTGGCACCTGCATGTAATGACCATATGGTGGGATTTGTAACCCCTCTAGATGCTCCTGCCTATTACCCACCACCTGTGCAACCTACACCTACTTCAGCCCCGACTCCTCCTTCTCCTCAAGGATAGGTCTACGCTTAGCAGAACCTCCCTAATCAACCCACCCCTAATAACCAACAAGGATAGGGAAGACGATAGCAAGGTAGGAACCAGGAAAATAACCTACGTCAAGGAGGTGGAAAACAACCTAACCCTTCAAACAATAACAAAGCCAGTCCCCCTGAACATAATCCTCGATGTCCACCTAGACCCAGAAAGAACCCTCAATTGCGAACTAACCATCTGTGTGTCATTTGTAACACTTACGATTATACACATCAGTGTCCTCATATGAATCGAGTCCTCCATTTATTGCAAAACAATAATCAACGTGACCCCAGTGCAGATGCTTCAGCTCAACCAAACCTAGTGCCACCGGGTCCCATGCCTATGGCACTACAAAACCCCTTACCAAATCAAGGAATGGTTGCAACCCAACCCTTGGTGCCACAAAACGACGCAACCTCTTATGCGGGTCAACCCATTGATCATGGTGTCCATCACCTTATGACATTATCGTATGATGTCAACTTACAAACTCGATGAAACCAGTATGGCTCCACCACAGAAACCGTTAATCCATCTACTACATCTACCTCCACCGCTCTCTATATGCCTTTACATTTGTCGAGACCTCCCACGGATGGGACTGCCAAAGTCCTGCAGTACCCTTTGCATCACGTCGTAAACAATCCCACTACCATAGCCATGTTTAACTATAGTATAGTCGACGACTTAGCCCAGTCTCCCTCGGTCATGTCCACTCTGGAAATTCTCAAAAATTATCCTTCACAACACAGAAATTTTATCTATGTTAGGTGTCGTCAACCCCTCCGACTCTAGGTTGATCACTTTCGACTTGGATAAAGAATAGCCCAAGATGCCATCATCCGTCGCCTTCTAGGTTTTGGTCACGATTCAGAATTTGGTCATTCATTAATGCATCATCGATGAGGGGGAATCCATAGGTTGATATAGCTTCCAAGGTTTCTAAAAGAACACAAAATAACACATCAATAGACTCATCTAGAGCATAAACTGGTAAATAATCCTTTGTGATAGAAGTATGAAAGGAGGAAAGAAAGAGATGTTCAAAATTTTCAAGGAGGCTTTGATTATTGATGCCAAGAACAAAGGAGGGGATGCAGAAGTGCATGATATCAAGTATGGTGAGTGGCATGACACAAATAAGACTTGATCTAGCTAAGCAAACATTCAGGAAGTCAATGAGTTGTGCACCATAAAGGAGAGAGGTATGCACAAGGTGTAAGGATCTGGCATATGGATCTCAGAATCTATGATAGAAGACATAGAGAACACTGAATGTGTGAATGAATCATCAACAATAGAAATAGTAGCTCCATTAGTCACTTTTTTTTCATCATCAATATCATAAGAATATGAATCAAGATCTTCGACTTCAAGAGATACAGAAATATGGCTCTTCAATATTTGCTTCTTGATAGAAGGAGGAAGCATTCAAATCAAAGAGAATAGTGGCAACATGAATCGTATGAGTTACTTCTTCATCATGAACAAATTCATCGGAGACTGTAGAGGCCGAGGCATCTTGAGAGAGAGCGCATGAGGACATGCTAGGTTCACTCCATGCTTCATCTTCTTCTTCCTGCACACCATAAGCTTTATCCAAATTGTTCCAAAGCTCAAATGGATATTCAATAAAATCTATGAGATGATGTATCTTTGGAGACATTACCAGACACATAATTCCAGAATCTCTATCACAGTCATTTAGCCAGTCAATTTTATCTTCATAATACTCTGGTTCACTCACTACGCCAATGGAGACATCAAAGAGACATTGCATCTTCAAGTATGTGCTCATCTTTTGCTTCGAATCAACATAGTTGAAAGGATATAATAGAGGAAATTTTGAATCCATATAGAAGTTGTTGCACCTACAAAATAAACCTGGAAATATGAAAAGGAGGATTAATTGATGAGCTCCCAAAGCTCTGATACCATGTCAAAATTCTGAATTCAAGGCTCTGATACCATGTTAGAATTCTAAATCCTTGATTGTAGCAAGAACTCTATAAACAAGCTAAGAATCTAAGCTCTCAATTAACCTCACGAGGAATTGTATAGAATTAACATAAGGAGAGAAGAAGAAGAAGAATGAAGACACATTAAGGAGTGATCAATAATTATGATTGATTTATATTATTACAGTGGTAATACATCCTTATAAGGGAAAATATATTTTCTAGAAGACAACTCATGTTAGCTCATAATTCAGGCTTACTAAATATGATAAACCCCCATATGTGGCTAAATCACTATCCATCTTTGTGAAGTTCCTCACAAATTAGCTAAAGCATGAGTGAGTTGTCATGAGTGATGGAAAAACATGCTCATCCTAGAATCTGGAGAGAAAATCATGGAGGATGGGTTGGAAACAAAAGATAGCACTTTCCTAGTTGATTAGCTTTACCTTATCCACTGAAAGACAGGACTAAAGTAGGATAAAGACAGAATCTGCAGGAAGGCGTAGTTACTAATTTTGGCAGACAATAAAGTGGGAAGGTCCTAACCAGAATCAGGATAAAGGTGCTCCTGGTGTTGAAAAGTTACCTAGGAAGTGTTTGTCCACCTAGACTTTCCTTGGGGTGGACAAGGACACTTTAAATGGTGACCCCTAGTCATTTTCATTTAATGAAGTGTGATGTACTTTATGTTTTTTAAAGTGGCTTCATTAAAAAGGCTAAATTCATGGTTTTCCTAAGTTCATATTTAAAATAAAGTTGAGTGAGTGATTAAATTAAAAGGGGTTGTTCTCACTTTATTAAATGAGATGAGGTGCACTAAATGTCATTTATTAATTAATTAATGGAGAATTTAATGTGAACCCTTCGTCTAATATAATCTTGACCATTAGATCGAAAAGGAAGTTCCCATGAACAAAAAGGGACTAGGGCAAGGAAGATATAACTCATTATTCACTTCTCAAAGAGAAATTTTGCAGAGAGGAAGAACAAGAGCAGAGAGGGTTTGAAGTGATTTTGAACCAGCAGGAGAGAGAATTAGAAAACAAATTTGGGCACAAAATTTTTGAAGAATTTTGGCACAAATTTCAGGAAAACTGAAGAACAGAGTGAACACGAATTTTAAGAATTGTACAAGAGATTTCCAAGCACAGATTTCGAGGTGAAAATTCTGCACAAAAATCGAGAAAATCTATATAGTACAGATTCTGCACAGTTTTCGAGGTGGTTGTACAGTGTACGACCTGCACATTTTTCAAGGCGACTGTATAGTACGGTCTGCACTATTTTCCAGAAAATCCGTACATTACGGATTCGACACATATTTCGAGGCAGTACAGTCTAGGCACGTTTCACAAGGCAAGTACAAAAAATAATTTATGTCAGTACAACAAAATATCGACACATTTTTCGAGGTGAAGTTGGCACAGAAATCGAGTAGAAAAGTAGCATTAAAGGGCACAAATTTTGAGAAGAAATTTTGATAAGTATTGTTGTTGATTTCTGTATTTTACTTGAAGAAATAATAAATCTCTCTCTCTCAGAAACAGGTTTTCCCTTAGGGGTTTTATACTGGACCATTGGTAAAAAACATCAGTGTTATTTTCATGTGTGTTTGGCTTATTTAAAATTTCCGTGTTTGAAATTTTTGCTCGAAAAGAAATTTTTTGAATTGTTTAATTTGAAAAAGAATTCCATGTGTTTGAAAAAGAATCCCATGTCATCTACCTCTTTGATAGGTTATGAGTATTATGTCACATTCATTGATGAATTTTCTAGGAAGACTTGGATTTATTTCCTTTCAAGCAAGAGATCAAAGGAGGGCTTGCTTCAGTTCCAAGAGTTCAAATCTCTTGTGGAGAACCAGACAGGAAATAAGATCAAGGTACTTCGGTCAAACAATGGGGTTGAGTATACTTCCCATGCATTCGATGATTGTTGTCGGCAGGAGGGGATCAAGAGGCAGTTGACAGTTCCTTACACTCCATAGTATAATGGAGTGGCTGAAAGGAAGAACCTTTCGATAGTGGTTACAACTAGAGCCATGTTACATTATCATATTCTTCCTTTCTTTCTATCGGAGGCCTATAGTACTATTGTTTATGTTCTAAACAGGAGTCTGCGCCGTTCCTTGTGGTGCAAAACTCCTGAGGAGATGTTCACATGGAAAGTTCCTGATATAGCTCACTTTCGTATATTTGGTTTCCTTACATACTCACAAGTCCCTTTTGAGAAGAGGACAAAATTGGAGGCTGCAATAGAGAGGGGTATCTTTGTTGGTTGTGACGATACTTCTAAGGATTTTCTTATATACCTTCCTACACATAAGAAAGTTGTGGTGAGAAGGGAGGTGAAGTTTGAGGAGGATAAAGCATTCAGGAGATTTCTAGATTCTGTGATAGAGGAGCAATAGAGTACTCCACAGGTGACAGTTTAGATTTCAGTGAGTCATAGCACAGGGTCACCGGTTTAAGGAGTGACTGGGTCATAGGTTACAAGTTCATCGGTTTCAGGGGATTAGTCTACTAGGACTTCTGGTACAGGGACAGGTTCACAGATCATAGGTTCACAGGTTACACCTTCATGTGATTCGGGTTCTCTTGGTACAAGTTTAGGTTCACCAGGGACAGGTTCTCGGGTTATTGGTACTTCTTCAGGGAGACAGGTGTCTGATGAGGATGTAGAGGAGAGTCTGAGGCAATATGCTTCCTCCAATGAGAGAAATCCAAGTTGGATTAAGGAGCTTATGAAGGAAGCAGAGGAGTTTGTTGGACCACCCAGGAGGGATGTTAGAGAGAGAAAGGCACCTAAGAGATTTTCGAGCTATATGGCACACGTAACTAGCTTTCGTGACACCGTTCCTACCACTTATGAGGAGGATTTTGTACACCAGGTTTGGAGAGATCCCATGATGGAAGAGTACAATTCAATCATGAAGAATAAGGTGTGGGAAATGGTTCTGAGACCAGAGGGGAAGTCAGTTGTGACTTCCAAAAGGATTTACAAGATAGAGCATGATGCAGATGGAAGCCTCGAGAAGTACAAAGCTCATTTTGTTGCGCGTGGGTTCTCACAGGTAGAGGGAGTTGACTATGATGAGAGCTTTGCGCCAGTGGCCAGATTTTATTCGATCAGAGCAGTGATCTCCATAGTGGCAGAGATGGGTTGGGATATCCATCAGATGGATGTGAAGACCACTTTTCTCAATGGTTTTCAACAGGAGGAGGTGTATCTGGAGTAGCCACGGGGATTTGAGGTATATGAGAGAGATTCTCATGTTTGCAGGCTGAAAAAGGCCTTGTATGGTATGAAGTAAACCCTTGGGCTTGGTATTCCAGGATCGGTTCCTACTTTCTTTCGATTGGGTTTTGGAAGAGTGAGGCGGATCCCAACCTATACTACATTGTGGTTGGTGGTGTTTCGCTCATTCTTCTGTTGTATGTGGATGATTTATTCATTACTCGAGGAGAGCACCTGATTGATGCTTGCAAGAAGGATCTTGCTTTAGAGTTTGAGATGACTGACCTTGTGTTGATGCACTATTATTTGGGGATGGATTTTTGGCAGGAGGATGGGCATGTTTTCTTGGGGCAAGGAAAATATACTGCAGATGTTTTGAAGAGATTTTAGATGACTGATTGCAAACCTATGTCTACACCCATGATCACCAACTAGACAAAGCTTCATGCTTCTGAGGGAGAGTTGGTGGACCCTACTTTATATCATCATCTTATTGGTTCATTGATGTATTTGGTCAACACCAAAACAGATCTAAGTTTTGCGGTTAACACTCTCAGTCAGTTCATGGTGGAGCCCAAGAGAGTGTATTGGACTGCCATAAAACACATCTTGAGATATATTGCTCGTACAGTTGAGTATGGCTTGGACTACAGGAAATATGGTGGAGTGGGATTGGTTGGATTTACATATTTAGATTGGGCAGGTAGTGTTTTGGACCAAAAGAGCACTTCTAGTTGTTGCTTCAACTTGGGCTCGACAGTTGTGTCGTGGTTCAGCAGGAAGCAAAAGTCTGTGGCATTGAGTTTTGTTGAGGTTGAGTACATGGCAGCCAGTAAGGCTAGTTGTGAGGATTTGTGGCTTCACAAGATGATGGTAGACTTATTTGATCAGGAGCTGAGTCCTAAAGTTATACATTGTGATAATAAAAGTTGCATCAAGCTCTTTGAGAATCCAATATTTCATGACAGGTAGAAGCATATAAAGATCAGATATCACTTTATTAGAGACTATGTTCAGAGAGGGGTTGTACAGTTGCAGTATGTTTCTACAGATGAGCAGGTGGCTGACATTCTCATAAAGGATTTGGGTAGAGGGAAGCATGTCTACTTCATAGATAAGTTGGGAGTGGTGAAAAACACCTTCCTCGGTAAGAGGGAGTGTTGAAAAGTTACCTAGGAAGTGTTTGTCCACCTAGACTTGCCTTGGGGTGGACAAGGACAATTTAAATGGTGACCCCTAGTCATTTGCATTTAATGAAGTGTGATGTACTTTATGTTTTTTAAAGTGACTCCATTAAAAATGCTAAAGTCATGGTTTTCCTAAGTTCATATTTAAAATAAAGTTGAGTGAGTGATTAAATTAAAACAGGTTGTTCTCACTTTATTAAATGACATGAGGTGCACTAAATGTCATTTATTAATTAATTAACGGAGCATTTAATGTGAACCCTTCATCTAATCTAATTTTAACCATTAGATTGAAAAGAAAGTTGTCATGAACAAAAAGGGACTAGGGCAACGAAAATCTAACTCATTATTCACTTTTCAAAGAGAAATTTTGGAGAGAGGAAAAAGAAGAGCAGAGAGGGTTTGAAGTTATTTTGAACCAGCAGGAGAGAGAATCAAAAAACAAATTTGGGCACAAAATTTGGGAAGAATTTTGGCACAAATTTCAAGAAAACTGAAGAACAAAGTGGACATGAATTTCGATAACCGTACAGGTGATTTCCAGGCACAGATTTTGAGGTGAAAAATTTGCACATAAATCGAGGTGATCGTACAGTACGGTCTGCACAAAATTTGACAAAAATTGTACATTACAGATTCTACACAGTTTTTCAGGTGTTCGTATAGTGTACGGTTAGCACGTTTTTTGAGGTGATCATATAGTCCGGTATTCACTTTTTTCTAGAAAATATGTACAATACGGATTTGACATAGATTTCGAGGCAGTACTGTCTGGGCATGTTTTACGAGGAAATTATAGAAAAGTAATTTATGTCCATACAGCAGAATCGGGAACGTTTTTCGAGGTGAAGTTGGCACAAAAATCGAGGAAAAAAGCAACATTAAAGGGCACAAATTTTGAGAAGAAATTTCGATAAATATTGTTGTTGATTTTTGTATTTTACCTAAAGAAATAATAAATCTCTCTCTCTCAGAAACAGGTTTTCCCTTAGGGGTTTTATCCAGGACCATTGGTCAAAAACATCAGTGTTATTTTCATGTGTGTTTGGCTGATTCAAAATTTCTGAGTTTGAAATTTTATCTTGAAAAGAAATATTTTGAATTGTTTAATTTGAAAAGGAATTCCATGTGTTTCAGTTCAGCCTAGTTTTGATATAAAAAATTGTGCATAGAAGGGTTTGGGCATTAAACTATGCAGAGAAGGGGTTGGGGTTCTCAAAAAATTTCACCTGGGATATATATGGCAAGTGTTGACCAAGTGGTGCAAGTTGATGCCAACTATCTAGGTTAGTGGGTAGGAAATCAATAAATAATAATTAAATATTGTTATCCTAAGTATGGAGTGGGTTTATAATATCCCAACAAGTGTCTCAAAGTGGACAATCTTATTGTAAATGGAAACTTGAATTTCACATTTAATTGTGAAACTCTTCTCTAGTGGGATGCCAACAGAATATTAGCGCTCAGTTGTTCAAAACCGGCAACGAAACCATTTGTTGGCTATTGTGGGCAGACCCGGGTTTACTATAATCAATCAACAACACCCCTAGCTCACTGGCCCTTTCGGCGACAGACCTCAAAGCGGCCTGAAGTCTCACCCAAAGTGATTCTAATGGGTTGGACAAGGACTCAAGTGTCTTGGACCAGGTTCTGTGGCAATCCTACTTGCGACTCACAGCTCCCCTAGCTACAAGGTCTCTTTCTTTGCGCGTCGCACGATCTTCTGCTCGCGTCGCGCGACCTCCTCATCTCGCAGCTCTTCTAGCCGCGATATATTCCTTTATACCGTCGTGCGGTCCCTTTCTACGTCGCGCACTTTCCCTGACTCGCAATGTCTCCAACCTTACCGGGTCGTCGTGCACCGTGCGACACGCAGCTCCTGCCCAATGCTGAGTCCTTAACCTGCGCTATCGCGCACCGTAGCTCCTCTGCCGATGCGGTATCACCTCTCTGTGATATCCTACCTCCGCGGCTTAGCGCACTTAGCGTTGCTCGTGTCGATGTGCAAGACTTAACATACAAGGCTGTTCAATACTACGACTAGTGATTGTTTCACGCAAAGCATAAATGAACCACATACAACATGCCAAAGACTGCGACTTATATTTATCCTTCTATGTTACTGTGAACTGATTAACACCTTCATTCATTAAACTGTAAACAAAGTCCATGAAATGACTGAAAAATGCATAAGTAAACATAACACATAAACCAATCACATAACACTTGATTTTAACGTGGTTCACCTCCAGGATGGAAGTTACGTCCACAGAACTGTGTTTTCTTATAGCTCAGGGGAAGGTAAAACATAGTTCTGCTGCACCGCATATGCAGCTCAAGATCTTCTCTCTTAGATCTCTTTTCTTCTCTATATTGCTCTCCTACAATATACTCTTCCCTCTCTGTCGATCCCTACGGATCGTTACATGCATACTCTATAAGCCAGCTACTGGTTACAGTAAGATTTCTACCGCTAATAACAGAACCAGAGCTAAGCTTTTACAACAGTCTAATAGTCTACAAAACACTACTAACAACTAAACGAACCAACTAACTGACCAACCCTTTTACAATACAAAATATATCCCTTTATAGGCAGCCCGAAGGTCTTGCCATTACAACACTGTGGGCCTATCTCAACAGTAACCCAAACCCTAACTAGTGACAGTCGGCCATATCTGTACTTGAGGTAGCCGCTTTTCGTCACACCACAGCTCTTTGCAGTCTTCCATGCTTCCCGGCACTGATCATGGGTACTGTGCACCGCTTCGCTGTCCTTCGTCTTCAATGCTTCAGCCTCGTTGCTCCTTCTCCTTTATGAGGGTCGTTGAGCCCTCCTGTCTTCCGTCACTGCCTTCAATGCAGTGGGTGAGCTCTCTCTTCTCGGTCGCTCAGGTACCGTTGCCTTTCTTGACTTCTCTATCTTAAAAGTCATGGTTTTCGGCTCTGCTCTGCAGCTGGAAATGTGCTACGGCGTCGTAGCTCTGTCCTATCTTCTTTCCGCCAAAACTTATCTCTCCGCTAAACTAGCAGCTTCTTCTGTAGCTGCGGGACCCTGCTCCAACAATCCCCTAACACTTACTTGTGGCTCGTCCTCGATCCACTTCCAGCGGGCTTCTCCTACTGTAGCTTTGCCTTGGCTTCCTATGAAGTCCTCTGTAACCTGTCTCGAAGTCCTGTGACTTCCTTCTGCATCACTTCGACATGCTCTTGTGCCGAGTCAAGCAAGGCTTGACTAATACTGGCGTCTTCTGTGGTGTCAGTTTCCTCTCTGGTGGTAGTGAACTCCTTCACTCGCTGCTCAACCGTATCGACTATCTCTGTGATTTTCTCTTGATATGGTTGAAGCAGGTCATTAATGTGTATCTCCTTTGTTCTTAATTGCAGCGCTTCCTTCTGCAAGCAGTTCATCTCCTTTGTCTTCCTCATCTTTTGAAGAGTTGCCAAGCCCTTAATTTCTTCTTTCATTGCCGATGTAGTATTCTCTACCTGCTGAATACTTTGTTGGATTTCTACTTTCTCTGGCGGCTCATCTAACTCGTCCCATGTTTTCATCACATCGGTTAGTACTAACCGTGCTTCGTCGATGCGAGATTGCATCTGCGCAAAAGTGAGTCGAAGGGATTCTACTCGCGCTTTCTGTTCTGCCTGGGAGGTATCTCGTATGTGAGCCTCAAGCTCGGTGATCTGCACTTTGTGGTCAGCCTTCATCCTGGCCACTTCTTCGTCCATCCTAGCCATGGTTTCTTCCAGATCCTTTGCTCTGTCTGCTACTCTTCTTAACTTCTGCGGAACTGGTAAGGTGAACTCTATGTTGCATTGGGGCAGTTCCAAGGTGATGCTCTGTAAAACTTGAGAAATATCTTGCTCTCTTTCCTCATATGTTCGTACTTCGTCTTCCTTTTTCTGAATACTGATAGCAAGTGTTGCATTCTGTTGCTTCAGCTGCGTATTATGTTTTTAAGTATCGAGCTCTCTACTCCTGAGCTCTGCACCTAGCTGCTGCTGGATCATTTGCAACTGGTCAATATGAAACTCTGCAAGGTTAACCTCGATGGGTTTCCTAAACTGAACTGGTGGGTCCTTCATTTTGGCAGGGAATCGGATACTCCCTGGTGGAATTAACAAAGTATTGAGACGATCTTTTGCTAAGCGTTCCTGGCGGGACATCGGTGGTGTCGAAGTTTCTCCGGTGGTCGCCTTTACCGAGGGAATGTGCATCATGGCAGTCTTCTCTGTAATTATTTTTAAGTCTAGAAGCTGCTTTTCTACTGCGCTCTGTCTCTTTTCCTGCGACTCCTTCATCGCGTCAAGTGAGTCCTTCAATGTGTCACACGTCCTTGTTGCGATGAGTTCATAGTCATTGTCTGTCAATGCGGTCTTCAGAACTGGCTTTGAGGTTTTTTGTTTTTTCTTCTGCTGTGTCTCTGGTGGCCCTTCTTCTCCGTTCTTTGTCGTCTATGCCTCTGATGGCCCTTGCTGTGAAGTTTTCCTCTTTTCCCTTGGTAGTGGTGTTTCTGTTGAAGATTGCATCTGGGTGTCTGTTTTGTCTTTGTCCTTGTCCTGGGGTTCTGTCTGTGTAGTGTCTGATGATAGTGGTGCGGTATCTTCATATTCCTGCTTCCATTGGTCATCGAAATCTCTTGTGACTCCTTCGACATCCTGTGCTGTCATCCTAAACGAGCGAGGAGCCCAATCATCCCGCTTAGTCCTTTTCGGTTGCAGATAGATTAAGTGGCTGTGTGCCATAAAATTAAGCCGGCTATCATATATGTCCACAGTCTCCGTGCTAAGCTGTGGTGTCTCTTGAATGACCTTCATCAACAGCTTATAGTAGTCATGGAATACCATCGTATTGACCATTTTCTTGGCTGGGCTGTTGGTCTCCCATAAGCTGGCATAGCGCACTCCTCTGGGCGCGCCACCTGCTATCTGCAAAAACTGGGTATGGGGCGGCTCCTTCCATCCGAAAAATGCGCAAAGTATAAGCAACCACAAGAAATGGAGAGGGTGGTTTGCTTCATCCTGAGCTGCCAAGCAATCTGCTTGAAGCATATTTAATAAGAATAGAGACCAATTGAATTGTTCCCCCTCTGTGACCTGTATGGCAAGGTGAATTACGGATCCTGTAACTTCCTTTGGTCGAACCTTGGTTAGCAGTCTGCCCGCAAGCAGACTGGCGGTGAATCTAAGTGTCTCATTTGTTATGCTTGAAATGTCATAATCCCGTCCTCCTCTCTGTAGTTGATACTTAGTTACTAGGGCTTGTGGTAACTTGGAGTCCTTGGTCTTTCCTGCTGTCTATATATCAGGGTGTTTACCCGTCTTGGACAGGCCGGTGATATGATGTATCAAATCGACGTTCAGGTCGACCTTGTTGCCTAGCCAGAGGTACCCTCCGTGTACACAAGAGAGTAAAATGCGCACCACGGCATTAACCTCTGCACCCCGTCCAAAATGAGGTAATCTTAGCAAATTGAGTAGGCATGACCGCTCAAGAATATGGACATGTGGCAGGGGAACATATTCATCTCTCCCTATCCTTGGGTTCTTCTCAATATTTAGATATTTGTCTGGCTTGAACTGAGGATATGTCTTACCATCTCCTAGGTTATAATCTACAAATTTAACAACAGCAGCATATCCTACTAGATCTCCATTTTCCTTTACTCGAGAATCAATGGGTGGTATGGGAACAGTATACTTAGCATTCTTAGGAATTCTTGCCTCTGGTGCGCCTTCAACTCATGGTATCATGTAGTCTGCTGCGCTATGAACTTCTTCCTCATGCTCTGAACCGGATTCATCATTGACCTGATATTGGCTCCTCGTCTATGGTTGCTGTCTGGGCTGTGACGAACTTGGCGGAGCACCCTTAGATGGCATCGTCATAGCTCCTGCAAGGCCATGACGTTGAAACCTTCTCAAAATGTTTTCTATAGGTTCGTCCTCGGACATAACCCACTCAGTGAAAACTGGCGGACGTGCACTGGCTGCAACTTCTGAAAATCACAGCACTCTGTAATGAACTTAGCTCTTCACAGGGAATTCTTAACAATGCACTCTACAGCTTTCGGTTTTTCTGCAAATGTAACTGTCCCAATTGAATGCTTTCTGCTTTTATACCCAATACGGTAATCCCGGACGCAACGGTCATCTAGACTGAACCTGTCGGCCGTCATCAATGCCTGGACAAGACCACACCTGTCATCCGATCCTTAATAAATGAGGAAATCCAATCGAATTTCCCTCGAAGCGTGTGTGTACAGGTGCCAGTCTCGTCGGAGATTTGCCAAATCTGGAAAAATTTATTATACTGCTGCCAAATCTACGGTAAGATATACCAGTCATTTCCTCATTAACTACCTGTCAGATGGTGACTTGACTGGCCCTCTATCGGTTGCAAAACTGAGTACGTGGCACGGGGAAACATCGCACTGCCGCAATGCGACTCCACATCTCCTGCGTAAAACAATACCCCTTTTTTTTTTTAACACAAAACGAACCGACCTTATGCGATTCCTCATACTTAGAATAATACCTGTCGGTGTAGACTAGTTCCCGGTGCGATGCCTCCTTTCAACTACACTGGACATCTGCACCACCATAAACTGGGTAAGCTAGGGCTGAGAGGCGGGGTGGATATCACTATAGAGCTTAAGCCTACTGCCATTAATCCATGTGGGAGGAAGCTCCCCATTCAGCTGGCTAAGCTGAACGGCACCTCCCTCTGTGACTTGTTGTATCTGATATGGCCCCAGCCAATGCGTCTTGAACTTTCCTGGAAACTTAATGAATTTGCTGTCATAGAGGAGCACTAGGTCTCCGATCTGGAAGGTCTTATTCTTAATGTGTCTATCATGCCAAGCTTTTTCTCGTGCCTTCTGCACTTTCTGATGGAATCCGGCGATGAATCTGTCTTCTTCTAAGGCAAGCAGCTGTGCTAGCCTTTCCTCCACTGTGTCTGTATCAGTCATCCTGGTAATCTGAGCAATTCTTAAACTGGGAAGAATATACTCCATAGGCATAACAGCCTCATGTCCATACACCAAGCTGAAAGGTGTGTGTCCCGTAAGTTTCTTGCATGTGGTCCTGTACGCCCATAATACAGCGTTAACTTTGAGGTCCCAATCATTCCTTTGGCTATTGCAAATCTTAGTAAGATCATTTTCTAAAATCTTATTAAAGGCCTCCACCGTACCATTAGCCTGGGGGTGGTAGGGAGTGCTCTTATGGTGCTGAATCTGGAATTCTTCTGTCAATGACTCAATAGTGTTGTTCAAGAAATGTGTGCCTTGATCACTTATCAAGATTACTGTGCATCCAAATCTACTGATGATGTTTTCAAAAAGGAACTGTGCGGCTGTAGCAGCATCACAATTTCTTACTGCTTTGGCCTCTGCCCATCTGGTGAGGTACTCTGTTCCAGTGATAATATATCTCGCACCAGTGCGCTTCCCTGGTGGGTTGATAGGACTCACAAAATCTATAGCCCATTCGTCAAATGCGCGCAACATGACCTGCGGTCGCAGCGGCATTTCATCGCGTCGTGAGGGTTTTCCTACCCTTTGGCAGATATCGCAGCATCTGCAAAAGTCCTTGGTGTCTTTATGCAATGTAGGCCACCATAATCCTGCCGCCAGGATTTTCTGCGCAGTCGGCTTTCCTGCGAAATGACCTCCTGCGGTTCCTGAATGTGCCTCTCTGCTAATAGCGTATTTTTCATGCGGCATCACACATCTGCGCAGAACTTCATCCGGACCTAACTTGTATAGGTGTCCTGCGATGAGGGTGAAGTCTGCTGCTTTAACAACCAACTGCTTCTTTTGCTGCTTAGTAAACTCATCAGGTGCTACTCCTGTAGTGAGAAATTGAATAATATCGGCATAGTACTCATCTGCGATCTGGATAGAAAACAATGGCGCATCTGGCAGATTGTCATCTAGATTACTTGGCTCTTCTCCTGAGTCTATCCGCGACAGATGATCAAGTATGACATTCAGTCTGCCTGGTTTCACGATGATTTCAAAATCATACTCCTGAAAGAGGAGTAACCATCTGCAGATTCTCCCCCCTAACACTGGCTTATTGACCAGATACTTCAAGGCGGAATGGTCAGTAAACATTTTGAATGGGGCACCCAACAGGTAGTGCCTGAACTTCTGCAGCGCATACACCATATCTAGGCCTTCTCTTTCTGTTGTGGTGTAGTTCTTTTCTGCTGTCGATAGCTTTCTGCTGGAATATGCGATGGGATGGTCAATATATCCTTCTCCTGGTTGTGTTAAAACAACCCCTAGTACAATGCCAGACGCATCCACATGTACATGAAATGGCTTAGTCCAGCCTGGAAATACTAAGATGGGTGCTGTAACCATCTTCTCCTTAAGTTTGTCTAGACTCTGCTGGCATTCCTCATTCCATAGGAATTTTACATATTTCTTTAGCAATTTCTCCATTGGTGCTGTAATCTTTGCATAGCCCTTGATGAACTTTCTGTAGTACCCAGTATGACCAAGTACTGTCCTCAGTTGCTTGACTGAGTTGGGTGCTGGAAGATTTACAATGATGGCGATCTTCGCAGGATCTACCATCAAGCCTTGTCTGCAAACAATGTGACCCAACAAAATACCAAATGGTGCACAAAATATACATTTCTTCAAGTTTAGAGAAATCTGGTACTGCCTACATTTCTCTAACATCAGTCTTAAGTCTCCTTTATGCTTGTCGATTAGTCCAAATACAGTCCAATCATCAAAATATACTTCTAGGAATTTATGAATGTATTCTTTAAATACAGCAACTACTACTCTAGAAAATATAGCTGGTGCATTCTTAAGACTAAAGGGCATTACCGTATACTGGAACGAGCCCCATTCTGTTGCAAAGGTGGTCTTGGATCGATCTTCTGGGTGTATTCTGATCTGATGGTAGCCTGAAAATCCATCAGTGAAGGAGTAGACCTCCTGTCCTCCCACGTTGTCTAATACCTCATCAGTGAACGGTGTCGAAAATGGATCGTGAAGTGATGCATCGTTGAGCTTGCGCAGATCGACACAGATCCTGATGTCCCCTTTTGTTTTCTTCTCTTGCACGACCATGGTGCTAACCCATTCGCTTTCTTCTATCGGCTCAATGATGCTTGCTGCTAGCATCTTATCGATTTCGTCCTTAACTTTTTCTTTCTAGCGTGGATTCAATCTATATGGGCGCTGCTTGACTGGTCTAGCATCCTCCTTTAATGGTATCCTCATAACTCCCAGGTATCCAACTATTCCCTTCATTTATGTGAACTTGGTGGGAAACAGGTCCTGATAGTCATGTAACAAATCTGCAATCTGTCCGACTGTTTCATCGTTCCAATAGTCTCCAATAGAGGCAAACTTAGGTTCTGTGTCTTTGCCAATATTGATCTTTTTAATCTTGATGGGCTCAGTGATTGCTGGAATCTCTAACTATAGTCCCCCAACATCGCGAGTCCCTTCTGACTCCGGAATGTTGGTGTTGCAAGGATCCTCATCCTCATCCTCATCCTTATCTTCATTGTCTGGCTTTGCTGCGAAATTATAGCACTCTAGCGCGGCTTGCAACTGGATGGCCCACTCAGGTTGAGCCTGCATTGAGATGGTACAGTCCTCAAATATCTTGATCTTGATTATGTCTAGGGCCTGAGCAACACTTGGATGTTCTGATTCAAACGCGAAGGTGAGTAGGAAACTGTCTGTCATAAGTGACCATGTGGTCGTCCCCTTGCGCAACTCGGTCTCTGTGTACCAGTTCCTTGGAACTGTGTCCAATGTGTGAATGAATATGTGAACCCATTCATCCTCGGGAATGTCCGACCAGTTCTGTTCACATGTCTGAATGTGTGCCCTGGGATCAGTTTCTCCTGTGTACTTCTACTGGACATACTCTCTGTCGACAGAAAATCCGATCGCCATCAATCTTTTAATATAATCCCATGATGCGATATTCTCTCTATGCGCATACCACCATCTTGCAGGTGTGGCTCGTACTGCAAGGTCCATAGCTGCAATCCTCTGCTTGTAAGGAATCTGTTGCTCAAACTGCTCAAGGAAGTCCTGGATATCTGTCAGACCATGATATGATGGAATCTCAGTAATCTCTGCGCCAATCCATCGCAGTGACTTACTCATAAACGCACATTTGCGCGCTGAGACTTCGTAAAGTCTGTTCTGCCAGTTCTCTAGACCAACATCAGAATCCGATGCACATGAGCTATCGCATCACCAACTAATATTCCCTTCTGTGGTTGGATTGATGTAGTCGTTCTAGTCCGCAGTCATCTGGTAGAGACTATCCATGTTATGTGCCTCCTCCTCTGCTCGGATAGGTTCAATATATCTAGGACCCTGGTGAGGATCCAGCGGCGCGATGACCCGGATCTGCGCATCCTCAAAGGTCATTTGTCTTCTCCTTAGGTCGATGACATCCTTGCTGTCAATCGCCCAATCAATACTTAATAATGCTGGATACGGTCGACTGTCGCCAATGATTTCTATAACCTCGAAGTCCGCAAAACTGCGAACTCCATCAATGTCAACTGGCACCTGCGGTAGTCGACCCAATGGTGATACTCGCTGCTGGTTAGCTAATATCAGGTGCATAGGCGATCTGACTAACTGAGGGCTACCCATTTGTTCTCATGTCTGCTTGGTCAGAACATTCACCTCTGATCCTAGATCTAAGACGACCTCATCCATTTCAAACTCTCCAATCTGTGATGTGAGCTTCATCTCTCTTCCGGTCCTTGTATGGCCTGTAATATTATGAACAGCGCGGTGTGCACTGCCCGAGAGAGAAGGTTGCTGACACTGATCTATGATGCGCTGCAGCTCGCCGATAGCTTTTTCATTTCTCACGAGTTTCAAGCAACTGCACAGGAAGGATTGTACACTTCCTGTCGATTCATCCTCATCACATCTTCCCGATGTGGTAGCCTGCGGTATTTGTTCAGGGCTATCGCCACAAGGTGCTTGCTACGGTACGCCCCTAGACGGCGGTACCTGTGATCCTGATTGCATAGGTTCATCAAAGGAAGCCTTAGCTTCGTGAAATGTCTCTTTATTCTTCTGTATATCGAATGATGTTGCTTTACTAGGAGCTCTACGCACCCATTCCTGCCCTATGTTCTTTTCGGTCTCCTGCGATGTCCCACTAGTAGAAACACCGCTACGAGTCACAATATTGACTCTTGGTTCTGGCTCTGCCTTCTCCGCAGCAATAAGATGGATGTTCTGGTGTATTGCTGGCTTAGGGTCTTTGATCTTAGCTATCAAGTGAGGACACTCCTCTATGGTATGATCATAAGATTTGCAGTAGTTACAGGTGGTAGTGGGGTTCTGACAGTCCCTAGCATAGTGGCCTACAACTCCGCAGTTATAACAAGTGATTGGTCCGCGACCTCAGCCAAAACCTTCTCCTCATGCAAAGCCTCCTCCATGGCCTCGTCCTCTGAATCCTCCTCCACGTCCACCGTAAGCCGGATCAGGCTGTGGTCCTGCTACTGGACCCTGTGTCTCTGACTGGACTCTATATACGTCATGTTTTCTATCTAACATGAGATCATAGGCTCGGCAATCCTGTTCATCATGTCCGACAGACTTGCAGAAGACACAGTATAGGTTCTTAGGTGTCTGTACATACTTCTGAAGCAAAGGGCATTGCTGAGGCGGATGTCCTTGTGTTTTGCATATTTCACACCATGGCCCTTGCGTTCGTGGTAAGGGGTTAGGAGCCCCTGATGCTAAATATTCTGCAAAGACTGGACAGTTGTCTTTGGTATGACCCTGTGCTTTACATCGTAAGCACCATATGTCTTGCATAACCTCTTTCCCTTTCTTAAGTTCATGTATCTGTAACGTGAGGTTGGCCAACTGGTTCTGTAGAGTTGTCATGCCTGCGCTGGTTTCAGCTAAAGGTGAAGCTTCTAGCTTCATCGCCATCTCCAACGCGTCATCCTACATCTGGAGTTTCTGCTGCATTAGTGGCAATCTGATGTGAGGGAGCAGTGCTGCAATAAACCATTCCTTATGTTGCTCCGGCGCAAACTCAAAGCTTACTTGGTTTATAAGAGCTTTAAATTTCTGGTCAAAGTCCCATACTGACTCTGATGGTAGCTGCTTAATATCCTTGAGCTCTGTTATGCACCGAGACTCAGATTTAGGTTTCTTGAACTCTTTAATCATGGCGTTCTTGACCTGGGAAAGTGTCTTGGGTACTGTGGTATACTTTATGTACCATTTTAAAGCTCGATCTCTGAGTGTGGTGACCAACTGTACAAGTTTAAGGTTATCGTCGTTGATTGTTTTAATGGTCCACATGGCTTCGCATAGAAACCAATGTTGTTCCGGGTCCTCTGCTCCTGTACCCTTAAAGGTAGGTATCTTCATATCATCTCCCATTCTATTTCTCTACGGTGGGTTCTGATTGACTGGATTACTACCACTCGGCGGTGTAGGTGAAGGTGATGTAGCGGTAGTAAGTGATGTCTGTGAGCTACTAGATGGAGTACCTACGGGATTACTCTGAGTCCCGGTCTGTTTCTGTGGGGTATAGGGATGGTAAGGGATACCCCCCTCTGGTTCTTCTGTGGTACTAGGACTCGGTTGCCTAATATTGTCTGAACTATCTCCAAATACAGGAGAGCCAAAAGCTACTTTATATTTCTTGCCACTACGTGTTCGTCCAATGTCATCAAAATCACTTTCAAACCCTTGTGACATTACTATCTTTACTTATTCATCTGAAATCATGTCCATTACTCCTTTTTCATGTAGCAGCATCTTAATGGACAAGTTTAGGGATTTTAGGTACTTACCATGATATCCTTTGAAGAAGTACAGCTCAGCCTCGCTGAAGCTTTTTCTCTGGTCAACTGCAAATTATGTAACAAAGCCTCCTAGCACACTCGCAAGCTAGAATTCCACTGCTCTCGTAATGGGATTGTCGAGTGTCTGCACGGTCTGAATCAGCTCCGGTGTCCAGACAATGTTTCTCTTCTTTTTGAATATGTTCCTATCTGTCAACTTTGATAACCAGTCATAAAGCTCGTTTCCATAGGTTGCAAAAAATATCGCGTGTATATCTGAAGCGATATGCTTTTGTAACCAGTCCTTTGTGCTCAATTTAAGGCTCTGATTTTCTTTCTTGGCAAACTCCCTTAAGTTTGAATCCAGCCACTGGTGAAACTCTTCTCTAGTGGGATGCCAATAGAACATTAGTGCTCAGTTGTTCAAAACCGGCAACAGAACCATTTGTTGGCTATTGTGGGCAGACCCGGGTTTACTATAATCAACCAACAACACCCCTAGCTCACTGGCCCTTTCGGCGACAGACCGCAAAGCGGCCTGAAGTCTCACCCGAAGTGATTTTAATGGGTTGGCCAAGGACTCAAGTGTCTTGGACCAGGTTCTGTGGCAATCCTACTTGCGGCTCGCAGCTCCCCTAGCTGCGAGGTCTCTTTCTCTGCGCGTCGCGCGATCTTCTGATCACGTCGCGCGACCTCCTCATCTCATAGCTCTTTTAGCCACGAGATATTCCTTTATACCATCGTGCGGTCCCTTTCTACGTCGCGCACTTTCCCTGACTCGCGATGTCTCCAACCTTACCGCGTCGCCGTGCACCGTGCGACACGCAGCGCCTGCCCAACACTGAGTCCTTAACCTACGGTATCGCGCACCGCAGCTCCTCTACCGATGCGGTATCACCTCTCTGTGATATCCTACCTCCGCGGCTTAGCGCACTTAGCATTGCTCGTGTCGATGTGCAAGACTTAACATACAAGGCTGTTCAATACTACGATTAGTGACTGTTTCACGCAAAGCATAAATGAACCACATACAACATGCCAAATACTGCGACTTATATTTATCCTTCTATGTTACTGTGAACTAATTAACACCTTCATTCATTAAAATGTAAACAAAGTCCATGAAATGACTGAAAAATGCATAAGTAAACATAACACATAAACCAATCACATAACACTTTATTTTAACGTGGTTCACCTCCAGGATGGAAGTTACGTCCACAAAACTGTGTTTTCTTATAGCTCAGGGGAAGGTAAAACACAATTCTGCTGCACCGCATATGCAGCTCAAGATCTTCTCTCTTAGATCTCTTTTCTTCTCTATATTGCTCTCCTACAATATACTCTTCCCTCTCTATCGATCCCTATGGATCGTTACATGCATACTCTATAAGCCAGCTACTGGTTACAGTAAGATTGCTACCGCTAATAACAGAACCAGAGCTAGGCTTTTACAACAGTCTAATAGTCTACAAAACACTACTAACAACTGAACGAACCAACTAACTAACCAACCCTTTTACAATACAAAATATATCCCTTTATAGGAAGCCCGAAGGTCTTGCCATTACAACACTGTGGGCCTGTCTCAACGGTAACCCAAACCCTAACTACTGACAGTCGGCCATATCTGTACTTGAGGTAGCCGCTTTCCGTCACACCATAGCTCTCTGCAGTCTTCCATGCTTCCCGGAACTGATCATGGGTACTGTGCACCGCTTCGCTTTTCTGTCTTTCGTCTTCAATGCTTCAGCCTCGTTGCTCCTTCTCCTTTATGAGGGTCTCTGAGCCCTCCTGTCTTCCGCCGCTGCCTTCAATGCAGTGGGTGAGCTCTCTCTTCTCAACCGCTCAGGTACCGTTGCCTTTCTTGACTTCTCTATCTTAAAATTCATGGTTTTCGGCTCTGCTCTGCAGCTGGAAACGTGCTACGACGTCGTAGCTCTGTCCTATCTTCTTTCCGCCAAAACTTATCTCTCCGCTAAACTAGCAGCTTCTTCTGTAGCTGTGGGACCCTGCTCCAACATCACTCAAGATGTTTCGTCTGTTTTCCCTGTTTGGGTAAGGCTCTTGCATCTTCCTTTACACTGCTGGAACTTAGAATCCCTTGAAACCAATGGGAACAAGCTTGGTAAATGTATTGACAGTGCTAAAAGGAAAGACCAATTTTCATGCGCAAGAATATGTCTAGAAGTCGATTTGGAGACAAGCTTTCCTGAGGAAATCAATTTAACAGTTGCAGAGTGGTCGCATATCTAGGAGTTGGATTATGAACAAATTCCTTTCAAATGTAGATTCTGCCATGGTTATGGCCATTTTTCCCGAAACTGTAAGAAAAAATCAGAAGAGAAAATTGAAAATGAGAAAGATGACCAGGACCTAAGTCCAGAAAGCAGGAAATTTCAATCAGGTCCCTAGAAAGAAAGGCAAAGAAGGTAAAACTATGAAAGGTGACTCTGTTGTTGGGAAGAATTATCCTATTCCTCGGGTTGTTGATATCTCCAAAGCTCCTTCCAATCACTTTGATGTCCTTATCTCTTTTGAAGCTATCCTTCAAGAAGGTGAAATGTAGCAATTTGATGGGCATGTGATGGAATCTGAAGTAAACATAGTAACTCCAGATCAAGCTGGTCCATCTTTATTGGACCCTCTCTGGGTTGGAGAACCCTCCCTTATTTATACTATTGGTGTTATCTCTCCCCCTTCTTATGCAGACATTACTCATAAGAAGATGGGTGATAGCTCTGGATCTTCTGATGAAGATTCCATTGAGAAGCTCTCCAAAAAGGCTGGCAGGAAGTCTAAGAAGGAGGTTCCAGAAGAAGAGGCTAAGAAGCTAAAGACACAAGGAATCCAGCCCAACATTGAAATGTCATAAGGGAGGAACAAGAGAACTAAGCCTTCAAAGGGAGTAATTACTCCCTCTGACTTGGGTAAGTAATGCAAGTCGTCTCTTGGAACTGCAGGGGAATGGGGAACCCAATAAAAGATGAAGCAATCAAAGATCTAATGAGAATAGTCCCTTCTAAAATTATCTTAATTCAAGAGACTAAGATTGAGGAGGAAGGTCTCCTTCTCTTAAGTAAAGATAAATGGAAATTGAACGGTGGCAAAGCCGTCAATGCAAGAGGCACCTATGGGGGATTAGCAACTCTTTGGTGTGAAGAGAGTTTTCAGTTAAAAAAATGGTTTGCCACCCAGCACTGGATATTTTCAGAGCTCTATCATTTCACCAGTAAGATCTCTTTCTCCCTCTTTAATCTCTATGTGCTAGTTAATTACATTGAAAAAAAAGAATGCTGGAAATCGTTATCAGAATTCCTAGAGTCCAACTCTCTTGTAAATATAATATTAGCAGGTGATCTTAACATTCCATTAGCCCCGAATGAAAAAAAGGAGGTTTGTGAGGTAAGGATTATATGCATGATACGGTGGAGGAGTTGATTCAAGTTTGGGATTTGATTGACTTAAAACCCAAGATTGGGTGTTATATGTGGTCTAATCACATAGTGGGTGCCGCAAGCATCTCTGCCAGGCTCGATCGATTTCTTGTTCATAGCTCATTGATCGATGGGAAAACCATTATCTCAACTAAAATTTTACCCAAGCTCACGTTAGATCACCACCCAATTTCTTTGTTGTTTGAAAAAGAAGAGGAACTTGGGCCAACCCCGTTCAGGTTCAGCCCCCTCCAGATTGACAGAGACGAGTTTATGGACATTGTAACTCAGGCTTGGTCACAATATGTAGTTGGCTCTCCCATTTTTTTCTGGGAACATAAATTGAAGAAAACCAAACTCGCGTTGAAGCAATGGGTCAAAACTCCTCTTTCCTCTCCTACGACCAGCAAGAAAGAAAGAGTGTCAGAGTTATCTACAATTCAAATTGGTATGGAAGATAGATATTACCATTTCTCAATTAGCTCTAGAACAACTTGCCCAGTTTAACACCTCTCAATCATTCAAACAAAAAGAGGAACATCTCAAGCTAAAGTCTCGAAGCCTCTGGCTGAAGGAGGGAGATAAGAACGCTGCATATTTCCATCGTCATTGCAGGGTTAGATTGTCCCGAAATCATATTTTGGAAATATCCACTGATGAGGGGGTCACCATTAAAGGTCAAGATCTTCTTAAATAGTCTGCTAGTAGGCATTTTCAGCTTTTATTTCAGGATGATGGTCTCACTAATGAGCAAGTGTCTTCTTAATATTTGGATAATGTTCCTTCTCTTGTCAGTGCTGAGGAAAACTATGTTTTGATGAAACCCTTTTCTAAAAAGGAAATAATTGATGTCATCTGGGCTATGGAGTCGGATAAATCTCCTGGGCCGGGTATCTTTGCTTTTCATTTTTATAAAGTCTGCTGGCCCATCATCAAAACATATCTGGTCTATATGGTGACTGCCTTCCAAAAAAAAGCAAAAGTGGGAGGGTTTACTAAATCTACATTTCTCGCCCTTATCCCCAAGGAAGTCAATCATTCTTCCTTCGATAGGTTCCGTCATATTTCGCTGTGTAATGCTTCTTACAAGATCCTTGCCAAACTTCTAGCCAACAAATTTAAGCTCTTTCTAGGTAAGTTGATCTCTCCTCTCCAGGGGGGATTTGTAAAAGGCACACATTTAGTGGATAATGTAATCCAAGTTCAAGAAGCTCTTCATTCAAGCTTCCAAAGGAACGAGAAATCCATGTTAATTAAGTTGGATATGAAGAATGACTTTGATCGAGTAATGCTTCCCTTCCTTTATGATTTCCTGCTCTCTTTTGGTGTTTGCTGAGTTTGTAAGCTTGATCAAAGCATGCACAGATGGGCCTTGGATTGCACCATTAGTCAATGGAAGACCTACTGAATTTTTCAAATCTACTAGAGGCCTCCGCCAAGGTTGTCCGATGTCCCCCTTCCTATACATCTCGATGACTGAAACTCTTAGCAGAAAACTAATAGTTGAAAAGGAATCTGGTTACATCTCAGACATCAAGATTGCTAGGGCTATGGACCCAATCAACCACTCTCTTTTCGCAGATGACTCTCTTTTTCTAGGAGAGGCCTCTATGAAGATTTCTTGGGCATTTAATGAAATTCTTCAAAAATTCTGCCAAATTTTAGGAGCATTGATTAACAAAAACAAAAGTGATGTTTATGGTTGGAATGTAGAACATTCGGCAATTCTTTAAAAAGTGGACTTCTTGGACTTCCCTAGCTTCGACAAGTGGGAAAAGATATAGTATTTGGGGCTCCCCTTAACTCTTGGATCGTCCCCTCCCTCTCTCTGGCTGGATGTGCTGGCTAAGTTAAAAGCAAAAATCGCTTCTTGGGGTGGACAATGGTTAACCAAGGCCAGGAAACTGATCTCGATTAATGCAGTTCTTTTAGATTTTCCTATTTTCCAATCCTCTTTGTTGCTTTCCTCAAAGTGTATCTTGGCTCAAATTTCTAAACTTTTGCGAGATTTTCTCTGGTATGGCGGTAAAGGAATTCAAAATAAGATGCATTTGGTAAACTGGGAAGTTCTTAAGAGACCAATTTCAGAAGGTGGATAACAAATTCGGGACCCTGGTCTAGCTAATCTGGCGTTGAGTGGCAAACTGATTTGGCATCTATTCGTGGACAAAAAACATCCAGTCAGTAAGATTTTTTGGATGAAATATCTAAAGGGTGGCTCATTGCGAAATATCACTTCTGCTAATACACCAACTGGCAATGCTATCTGGAATTCTTGCAGAAAAGGTTTTGATTTTTTTAATCAACAGCTATTTAGAATCCCTGGCAATGGGAAGATGATCCTTGTTTGGGAGGATAAAATCTCCAAGAATCCTTCTATTTCCTCTGTAACTCCATTAACAGAGATTATGAATTGGGAAACAAATAAAGGACTTCTCCGATTGGCTGATATTTGCATTTGGAATAGAGTTGGAAATTGGGCTAATTGGTCTCTCCTGGATATTCCTACTCATCTTAATCCCCCAAAAAAATTGTTGCTCTCTTCTCTTTCTAGCCTTGCTCCTGTCCACATCTCTCATAAAGACAGTTGGGGTTTGGGAATTGATGGATTTTACTCATTAGCCAAAGGTTTCAATGTCCTTCAATCTCCCCACTGTTCATGCTTTTCACCTGCGATCTAGAAATCGGTTTGGTTTTCCCATTGTCTGCCGAAGGTCAACTTATTTTCTTAGTTGGTTTTGAATAACAAGATTCTGACAGGTGATATCCTTTGAAAATGTGGCTTCAATGGCCCTTTTCGTTGTTTTTTATGCAAATCATCCTTGGAGATAGCTGATCATCTTCTTGTTGATTGTGTATTCTCCAAAAAAGTTTGGGGTCTAGTTCTTCAAGGTGTTAATTGCTTGTTTCCATCTCAAAAATTCTATAATGACTTTTAATTCAACCTGCCATGACATACGTCCATTGAAATCAAACTCTATCATTCTGCATAAAAGCTGGCACTCGATTTTGAAATTCACGTGGTGGAATCTATGGCTAGCCAGAAATAGCTGTAATTTCAATGAACAGATCCCGATATCCCAGATCATGGCTTATAAATCTAAATTGTGGTTTGCAAAATCTATTGGACAATCGATGTCTTCTCTGCCAGCTTCAATGTGGATGGGTTCTTGTCCTCAAGCTACTGGGAATTCATTGATTTGTGCCAAGCCTGTCAGTCTCCCTTTTTGGAGGTTTCGTGGGAATAAGGATGCATTTGAAAAAAATTGGATGAATTCCACTTCAGCGGCAATTTTCTTTGAAGGTGCTTCCAAGGGGAATCCTGGGGCCTTTGGAGCTGGGGGATTGGTTTCCTCTCCTAACAGATTGACCAAATTCAATTTTAGTTGGTGACTTGGAACCATGTCAAACAATCTGGCTGAAAGCTACAGCGTCCTCATGGTGACCCATTTTTCTAAGGAGAAAGGTTTCAAGTCCATCCAAATCTTTGGTGATTCTGAGATGCTAATAAAAGCTTTAAATTCAACTGACAACTTCAATAATTCTGCCCTGAATATTATTATGCAAAGAATTAGCATAATATTGAAAGAATTTGACATGGCTGAATCTTTCCACATTCTCCGGGACTTAAACAATCTTGCACATGCCCTGCCTAATAAAGAATGTCTTCTTCCTCAAGGATTTCTTAGCATCAATGGGGAATCCATTTATTTCCATCCTATTCTGTAATTGTGCTTCATGCAGTTGTAATTTGTTTTTTATGGGTGATCCCCCCCTCTCTGTAAGGATTTGTGAAGTATTTGTTCCTTTTGAAATATGTAATTATATTAATTGGTATTTGCCAAAAAAGACCAGTATCCTTCTTCAAAATAAAATTACCCGTTTGTGTTAAAAAAAACTGATATTATTATGACTACACAACATGCAAATATGTTTGGATCAGGTTTATATTACATTAGGGAGAAATAGTTAGCCTTTGGAGGATATCTGGATGCATGCAAGTGTCAAGCTAGGATTTGACCTCAAATGTAATGTCCCAATTAGAAAATTCTCAACAAAGGCAAAATTTTGGAAAATTTGTCTTGACTAGCTTGGGCTATGGGGGATTCGAATGGATCAAGTGGATCTCAAATTTGATAGGGACTGATTTGGGGAGTCTTAAGACTCTTCAATATAATATCTGATGGTTTTATTACAGGTCATAGACATCTGCAACTCGATTTGGACATGATGGAAAAAGGGAAAAATTACTAGCAATTTATGGTGCAATTCCCCATAGGGTGTGGGCGGAAATAGCTCTCCAACTCCTAAAAAAACATACCAAATTTCAAAACAGAGTATGGGGACTATAATTAGACTTAATTTACTGTCATTATATGTATTTAATAGTTCTACAACAGAGGAATAAGTTTCATATTCGAATGCACACTTTCAATGATATTTGCTTAAGGGAAATGACACAATAAAGCTCAACTTCGACTCATAAACGGTGCATATAATGGTTCAGAACATAGAAATATGAATATATACCCTTTATCATTTCAATATATTACTAACATCATATAAAATTGACCCAAGTCTCAATATACATGAGATACACAATCTCCATTGAAAGGGAAAATCATCACATGGAAACTAGTCACAAGAAAGATTGGAAATGTGGACATTTGCATATGTATTTATTATGATTTCTACTTAAATAGCATGTAAACATGATATTACAGAGCCATACATCATACATCATAGATTGGGCATCAACTGAACTCAATGGGGCGTAACCACCATTCACACTAATGCGCCTTCATAGAGAAACATGGAAATATGGAAGTGGAAATTGAGAGAATGGGAGAAAATATAGGTCACGAACAGCAGAAGCATCCTATATGCAATAAAACACTCTCTGAATATCCAAATGAGAGGTCTGAATGGCCTCTCCCATTTCCAACTTGGATGAGAATCTCACTCTCTCGAAATTTTCTCACTAGTAGGGTAAGTGTGCACTCACTGTGCAAAGGACAAGCAATTGCTCTCCAAATGCCAAAGGAAAATTCTCAAATGATAGAAATCCATTTCCATTCTTCATGAAATATTTTTGAAACCCTCATAAGGTCCTCCAAGTTCAAATTCATTCCCATAGGCTTCCTCGACTTCATCCTTGATGTTTAGTAACCTCCATGCCACTTGGCCTTCTCCTTAACCCTTCATCTTCCACCAAATTCGAATGGTTGCCTCTAACTCCCAAATTCGACCTTTTGGTTGCTATTTTCAGCCCTGTCATGTCATATTTTTCATATGTCAGCAATCAGTTCTGATTTTTCATAGAATCTTCCATCATTGTTGTCATAAATTGCAGAGAACCTTGCTCCACATGGCACCTAGTTTCTTCCTAGAGTCTTCCTCTTCTATGGGGAGTTACTCCTCCTCACCCATCCAAATCCTTTAGATCATGATATGTAATTTGATGACTCTTGACCTTCCAAGAACCTTCCTTCAGTCATAATTTCAAATTTGGGATTAAGTCATGACATGTGTAGGGAGGAATCTAGCCACCGAAGGCCCCCATGGACCTCCAAATGTCATTATGAAGCAATGCCACTTTATTTTCTCCATATTTATTATTTGTATGACCCAAATTAATGTGTAAATGATAAAATAAGGCTCTCCTGGGTCCCATAGATCCCTTATTGCAATATTTAATGCCTCCTCCCCCAACTTAGGGAATTAGTAGGTGGGTGAAACATTGTCAACTAGTAGACCTATTGGAATGGGGATATGACAATCCTCCCCACCCAGTATTTCTTGTCCTCAAGAAATGCCAAGTTTGGATGCTGCAAAATTTTCTCATCTTCCCAAGTGGCCTCCTCACTAGGCAAATCCTTCCATTGTACCAAATATTCTTTTATTGTTATGCTTCGCAGTCTTCTTTCCCTTGTTCTCAAGATTTTGTTTGGAATGAGAACAAGTTGTCATTCATAATACATAGGTGCTAAAGTATATGAAACTGAAATGTTCTTCCCTATAACCTTATTTAGACAAGAAACATGAAATACATTATGAATTTTTCTTCACATGAGAAGCTCCAATTGATAGGCCACTTCCCCAACTTTTTGAATCACCTTGTAGGGACCATAAGATCTTGGTTTGAGATTTTCTTAACCTTAACCTTTTATGGTGGTTTATTTGTAGGGATGCAACCTCAAATACACCAATTCATTCACTTGGAATTGCCTCTCCATTCTATGTTGATATGCATATTGTTTCTGCTGATTTTGAGCAGCCTGCAAGTTATCTCTCAAAACCTTAAATTTTTTTTGACTTTCTTCAATCCAATCCTTAGCCTTTGGAGCTCTACTATCACCAAAAAATTGGGCAATAAAAGTGGATGCATCATAACCATAAATTTCTTTAAAAGGAGACATGTCAATGGACATATGGAAAGTAGCATTCTAACAAAACTCACCCAAATGCAATGATTTTATCCATGCTTTTTGCTGCCCACTAACATAGTTCCTCAAGTAACCTTCCAACCATTGATTCACCCTCTCTATTTGGCCGTCAGTTTGGGGATGATAGCTTGTGCTAGGTGTCAAAATTTTCCCCACCATTTTGAATATTTCTTGCCAAAATGCACTCAAAAAACTGCTATCTCTGTCACTAACAATGCTCTTAAGAAGCCCATGCAATCTGAAAAACTTATTTAAAAAATAGTTCAGCCACTTTTGCAGCAGTGAACATGGTAGAAACAGAAAACAAAAGAGAAAATTTAGTGAGTCTATCCCCCACCACAAATATGCAATCCTTACCAAATACTTTGGGCAAACCAGTGATGAAGTCCATGGAAATGCTCTCGCATTTTTGTGTTGGAATTGGCAAGGGATGTAAGAGACCAGTTGGATGAGTGTGCTTCACTTTATTTTGATGACATGTGGGGAATTCATTAACATACTTCAGAACATCATCCTTCAACCCTTTCCATGCAAATCTTTCCCTCAACATTCGATATGTTTTGAAGAAACCGGTGTGACCTGCTAGAGGAGAATCATGACTTTTTTTTTAAATGTCCTCCTTCAAACTTGAATTAGGGACCAAATAGATTCTACCTTTGTAGTATATTATTTATTCCAATACCTTATATCTATCATCGTTGTTATTCCCATCAAAAATTTTACAAGAAAATTTATCTTTGGCATACTCTACTTCTAATGTGGCTTTCCAATAAACTGCTACATCCATGAGAGAAATAGAAGGTCTTCTAGATATGGCATTAGCTACCACATTATTTTTCCCCTTCACATATTCAATATAAAATTCAAATGCTTGAATATTACTAACCCACTTTTGTTGCCTTTCATTTAAATCATTTTGAGTGAGGAAGTACCTTAAGCTGTTATGGTCAGTTTTGACTACAAAGTTTGTTTCCCACCAAGTATTGTCTAAACTTGATCAATGCATGCATGATGGCCAACATTTCTTTATAATATATGGAGAAAATCCTCTCATGTGGCTGTAAATTCCTACTCTCAAAAGCTATTGGGTGTTGTCCTTGTTTTAGGACTTCTCCAATGCCTTCCCCTTATGCATCACATTCCAAGACAAATGGTTTAGAAAAATCAGGCAATGCTAGAATAGGACAATTGCTTATTACCTCCTTCATTCTTTGGAAATCCTTTTTAGCCCCTTCATGCTATTGGAAAGCATATTTCTTTCTTAAATCAGTGAGAGGTGAAGTGAGTTGGGAGAACCCCTTCACAAACTTTCTATAGTAGGTGCAAATTCCAATGAATCCTCTTAATTTAGTGAGAGTTTTGGGACGAGGCCACTCTAAAATGGCTCTTATTTTCTCCATATCCAGCTTCACACCGTCTTGACCAATGATGTGTCCAAGATACAAGAGCTCTGTAAAACCAAACTAATATTTTTACAGCTTAGCAAACAAAGATTGATCAGGCAAAATTTTTAATACCTCTTCTAGATGATGCAAGTGTTCCTTCCAAGTTTTATTGTAAATAAGAATGTCATCAAAGAAAATAAGTACAAACTTACAGAGTTTCTTGTGGAAGATGTTGTTCATGCATGATTGGAATGTGGCTAGTGCATTTGTCAAGCCAAAGGGCATGGCACCAAACTCAAACTGACCATAGTGGCATATGAAAGCAATCTTTGGTATGTCTTCTTCTCTCATTTGAATTTCATGATAACCTTATCTAAGGTCAATCTTTGAGAAGAACTTGGCCCCATGGAGCTCATCCATGAGATCATCATCCTTGGGATGGTGTATTTGTTCTTTATTATCTTCTTGTTTGATGCTCTGAAATCAATGCACATTCTCAAGGTTCCATCTTTCTTTCTTACCATAAGAACTGAAGAAGAAAATGGGGTAGAACTAGGCCTTATGAGACCCAAATCCAAGAGTTATGTAATGGCCTCTTCAATCTCATCTTGAATTCTTTTGGGATTCCTATAAGGCTTCATTTTGATAGGTTGTGTTCCTATCTCTAACTTAATGATATGCTCAACACCTCTATCTGGTGGTCTTCCTTGGGGAAGGTCTCCAAAAACATTCTCATACTTACTCAATAGTTGCTCTATCTCCTTAGGATGCTTGGAAATTTTCAAGTGGGGTTTAGGAGATGTAATTAAACATCCAGCAACCCATTCTATGTCTCCATGCCTCAATATAGTCCTCATGATGTGAGGAGACACCACTTGATTTGGGTAAGTGTGCATTCCCCTCAACAAGATGGGTTTTCCTTCTAAATTTTTGAACCTTGTTTCAGGGACTTTATCATTCACTTTATGCTCCCCTAAAGAAAACAGACATTACACTCTCAAAACCACATTTGTATCAGCCACATTCACTACATAAAAATTGTCAGTGATAGTATGATTTCCTAGAGTAACTTGAAGCTTTGGAATCCATTTAGTGCAATCCATAGAATTGTTTCCTTGAATGATCACCGTGAAACCATCAAAAGTTTTAGCGTGTAACTTTCTCCTCTCCACCAAGGCTGCATATATGAAGTTGTGAGTGGATCCCCCATCCACTATAACTGTGATCTTTCGGCCTTGTATGGTGCCCTTGAGCCTTAAGGTGTGGAATCTAGGTACACCCTAAAGTGCTGCAGTTTTTCCTGTATCAAAATTGGGTTGTTATTCTTATGCTATTTGATACCCATATTCTTAGGCTGCAAGATGTGCCTATTCCTCCTCCTCCTCCTCTTCATCATCTTCAGAAGAAAAAAAACTTCAATGTAGCGTGCCTTCCCCTTGCCACATCTATGTCCTGGGACCCAAGGTTGTTGGCATGTAAAACATAGCTTCTTTATTCTAATCTCTTATGTGCTTAGTCCTCCTTTATTTTATTTGGTAGAGGAGTCCTTTTTCCATGGTTTATTACCTTCCTTGAACTTGGAAGGGAAATTTGTCTTAAGAGGGTACTTGGTTCTTGGCAACACATTCTGCAAATCCCTTGTCAAATTCATGTCATCCTTCAATGTGGTTGGCTTGTGGGATTTCACTATCCCTCTCAAAGGTTATGTCAATCCTTAAGTAAACAATAAAACCAATCTATTCATATATACATTAGAAACCATTACTGAAAGCTTTTCAAACTCTAATATATATGCTTAAGGAGTTCCTACTTGCTTCAATTGCGCTAGTTCTTTGAAAGGAAGTTCAGGGTCTTTCCTCTCAAATCTCTCCATCAATGCATTGGAGAAACCTTCATAAGATAAAATATGATCATGTCCCAAGGTTCTAATACCATGGAAACACCAATCACTAGATTCCCCTTCAAGATTCAGAATGGCCATTTTCAATGCATCTTCTTCAACCATGGGATTTAATTGGAAATATACACTTAATTTTTGCAACCAAGCACTAGCAGACATTTGTGAGGAACCATAAAAGGAAGGAATGGTTAATTTCCCCACGGTGAATTTTAATTCATGGTTAATATGGGATGCCTTATTCCCATTTCCTCCTTGCTTTAACTGAAGAGAAGTTCTAATGAACTGATCAAAAGGTAGGACTTTCCTACCTTCATCACTTAATTGTTGCCAATCATTTGTTGCTTCTCTAACATCATAGGTGGTGTAAGGGCCTTCTTTGGACTCTAAAAACTTAGGTATTTCAGGTCCACTCTTATTTTTGAACTCATGAGGTCTTTTATGAGGCCCGGTCTTCAAAAAATGGTTTCTCCATTGGTATTTTCCTCATCATGGTGTGTACTACTACTACTCTCGGGTGTTGACTTACTCCCAAGTTGGCTAGCAAACAATTCGAATCCTTGCATAAAGTGTTTGTTTATTCCTTCAAGAGCTGATTTAATGGATTTTTTAAGTTCCTCATTGTTTTCTTTGTCATCCATATCTCCCAGTTCTAGTTTTTCCTTAATCTTCTTGTAAAAGGAACTAACGTCTCCACTTCCTTCCTTTTCACTGTTAAGATCTCCAGTCTCAATTTCTAAGCAAGGGAGTTCAGAATTAGAAAACATGAATAAATAGCTCTATTAGGTGCCAAGATCATGCTCTGATACCACTTTTAATTAATTCAAAAATTCCCAACAAAGGCAAAATTTTGGAAAATATGTCTTGACTAGCTTGGACCGTGGGGGATTCGAATGGCTCAAGTGGGTCTCGAATTTGATAGGGAATGATGTGGGGAGTATTAAGACTCTTAAATAGAATCTATTATGGTTTTATTACGTGTCATATACATATTCAAATTGATTTGGACATGATGGAAAAAATGGCAAAATTACTAGCAATTTATGGTGCAATTCCCCCTAGGGTGTGGGCATAAATGGCTCTCCAACTCCTAAGAAACCCTCCAAAATTTAAGAAAAGAGTATGGGGACTGTAATTATAATTAATTTACTGTCATTATATGTGGTTAATAGTTCTTCAATAGAGGAATAAATTTTCGTATTTGAATGCACACTTTCAGTGAAATTTGCTTAAGGGAAATGACACAATAAAGCTCAACTTTGACTTATAAATGGTGCATATAATGGTTCAGAACAGAGAAATACAAATATATACCCTTGAAATAATTTCAATATCTTACTAACAGCATATAACATTGACCCAAGTCGCAATATACATCATATACACAATCTCCATTGAAAGGGAAAATCATCACATGGAAACTAGTCACAAGAAAGCTTGGAAATGTGGACATTTGCATATGTATTTCTTATGATTTCGACTTACAGAGCAAGTGAACATGATATTACAGATCCATACATCATACATCAGAACTTGGGAATCAATTGAACCCAATGGGGAATAACCACCATTCACAGTAGTGTGCCTTCATAGAAAAACATGGAAATATGGAAGTGGAAATTGAGAGAATGGGAGGAAAGGTGGGTCACAAATAGTAGAATCCTCATATATACAATAAAAAAATCTCTGAAGATCCAAAATAGAGGTATGAATGGCCTATCCCATGTCCAACTTGGATGAGAATATCACTCTCTCGAAATTGGCTCACTAGCAGGGTAAGTGTGCACTCACCGTGCAAAGGACAAGCAATTTCTCTCCAAATGCCAAAGACAAATGATCAAATGATAAAAATCCATTTCCATTCCTCATGACATATTTTTATAACCCTAATAAGGTCATCCAAGGTCTAATTCATTCCCATATTCTTCCTCCACCTCATCCTTGATGTTTAGTAACCTCCATGCCACTTGGCCTTCTCCTCAGCCCTTCAACTTCCACCAAATTCGAATGGTTGCCTCTAACTCCAAAATTCGACCTCTTGGTGGATATTTTTATCCCTGTCATGTCATATTTGTCATATGTCAGCAACCAGGTCTGATTTTTCATGGAATCTTCCATCATTGTTGTCATAAAGAGCGGAAAATCTAGTTCCACATGGCACCTAGTTTCTTCCTAGACTCTTCCTCTTTTATGGGGAGTTACTCCTCACCCATTTGAATCCTTGGGATCATGATATGTAATTTGATGACTCTTCACCTTCCAAGAACCTTCCATCACTCATAATTTTGAATTTGGGATTAATTCATGACATGTGTAAGGAGGAATCTAGGCACCCAAGGCTCCCATGGACCTCCAAATGTCCTTATGAAGCAATGCCACTTTATTTTCTCCATATTTATTATTTGTATGACCCAAATTAATGTGTAAATGATAAACTAGGTTCTCTTTGGTACCATAGCTCCCTTATTGCAATATTTAATGCCTCCTCCCCCAACCTAGGGCACTAGTAGGTGGAACAATGAGCTCCCAAAGCATCCCAAATGGTCACGAATGCCAGTGGGAACATGGATGGAGCATGATGGGCGTGGGTGAGCACATGGGTGAGTGGGAGTGGTTCTATGAAGCAATAAATTCCCAAGGAGAGCCAATAAACACCAAATACATGCACTAGCACCTATGGTCAAACAATTTCCCTTATTTAAGGGATGGGGAGTGCACCAAGAATGATATGTCATTAATGAGAGTGCCTGATAAGTCATAATGATCAAATTGGAGCACCTCAACTGCGATGAATGAGTCCAAAACACCCAATAGACCAAGGTTGATCAACATAACTTAGTTTTGGACCATATGACATAGCATGAAAGCTAATGAAAATGTATCCTAGGTGTATGACCATTGTACTAAGTTGGATTAATGGTCTAACACCCCCCCCCCCCTTAAGCCTAACTTAGTACAACTTAAACATATTATTGAGGCCTTGCAAACCAAGCCTCAATTCACCTCATACAAAAATTTATTTGTCCATAAAAACAAGGTAAGGAGGAAAATCTCATGGGAACACAACCTCCCCTCTAAAATGGACATGGAACAAAATATGAAAGTGAACATCATCCATCACCATGTGTCACCCACTCCATGAAGGGATATCAGATAGGTGAATTTCTTCTCTGTGAATCTCTTGGTGAATATGTCAGCAGCTTGATCTACATATGGTCAATACTGCAAAGAAAGCACCTCCTCATGCACCAAGCTCTGGATGTAGTGCATGTGTATCTCAATGTTTTTGGTCCTCTGTCTATGCACTGGATCAGTGGAAATGCTGATTGCACTTTGATTGTCACACCAAATGATTGTGGGTGAATCAAATGCAAATCCAAGTTCCCCAAGAATACCTTGCAACCAAACACATTGTGTAGTTGCGTTCACTGCTCCTCTATACCCGGCCTCAGCTAAAGAGAGGGATATGGTGTGTTGTTCTTTGCTTGACCAGCATATGAGACCATGTGCACGCATAAAGACATAACCTAAAGTGGAATTTTTGTCAATAGAATCTCCAGCCCATTTAGAATCAATAAATCCAACTAGTTCTAGTGGAGAACCAACAACATAGTGTACCCCGAAGTGTTTGGTTCCTTGCACATAATGCAAGATTATTGTTGCAGCCTTACAATGGATCTCGTGAGGCTCCTGCATATATCTAGAAACAACACCTATAGCATATTCCAAATCAGGTCGAGAGTGTGTAAGATACAACAAAATCCCAACTATTTGTATGTACAACAAGTTGTCTAGCAATGGAGATGCGCCAAATTCACCTAGTTTTATTCCTGAGAGGAATGGGCACTTTTTTTTTTAACCAAAACGATTAATTTTTTATTTATTTTATTTAAAAAGGAAAAATTGAGCTTTCACCCAATTACAATTTGTTCCAAAGAATACAATTCCTTACACCAGAATGAGTTGTCATGGAATGGAATGCAATAGGCAAGGCCCGTCATTCACACATAACATTCCTGAAGGGAGGAGGCAGCCCTGATTTGCTTTGAGATCTACCAGCTTATTCGAATCACAGAGAATGTGATAAGAAGTAACTGAGTCATAGTCCATCAAAATTTAATGCAACCTTTGCATGGTCAAATTCAGTAAAAGATTATTGAACACTGAATCCGAATTTAGAATTTTGATGATGATTTCAAAATCTCCAAAGATTTGCAAATTATTATGCCCTGCTTCCTTTGCTAGTTGACATGCTTTCAAAAGAGCAAATAATTCTGCCTGATTATTTGTATTTTGCCCTATTCCCCAACTGAAACTTGTTTCTAATTTTTCGCCTGGATGAAATATCAAACCCCCTGCCCCAGCTTTCCCCAGATTTCCTTTTGACGCACCATCAAAGAATATCGAAGCCTTATTTTTAGATTTCCACCAATCTGGAAACTCCTTTTCTGAGAACCTGATCTGCCAAAAAGTTTTGATGACAGGTTTACTTAAACACACCTGAATTTTATCCACTAATTTCATACCAAGCCAATTTTGTTCAGCTTCTAGATTATTTCCAGCTATTTGAAGGTTTCCTATTGCTTCTAATAGAAATGCCTTAGCTTTAGATGCTACAATTTTAGGTTTCGAGATTTTGCCATTAAAAATCATATCATTTCAGGCCAGCCATAATTTCCACCAGATAAATTTTGGTATAGCTTGCCAGATTTTTCTCCAAGCATGATTGGAAGAAAGAGCACCACGATATCTTGATTGCGAGTTTTTAAAAAGAATGATTGGTTCAGCATTTAGAGGAACATAAGAGAATGACATCCCACACAGAACTAAAGCCCAAACCTTTTGAGCAAAGATGCACTCAACTAAAATGTGTGCTGAAGACTCAGCAGCCTGAAAACACAGACAACATCTAAATGGTCCATAAAAACCTTTTTTGAAAATTTTTCACCCGTTAACAGTTTTTGATGCATTACAGTCCAAGTGAAGAAATTAATCTTTGGAATGCTGGGTAGACTCCACACTAGCTTCCAGAGAGTTGTGTTGTGGGAGCCAGAGGAATCCACTGCACTAGCATGCGATGAAATCTGCAGATGAGAGTAACCAGAAGCAGCAATATAAACTCCAAATGATCCCCATCCCCATGAGTCTCTGCAAAATCGATGGATAGGAGTCTTTCCTTTCAGCCTTGTTATTAACAAATTTTGATGGTCAGAGAGATTAGGAAGATCACACTCTGTCATGAGAGGAAGAGACCAGTCGATCCAATTTCCTTTGGCATCCCATGAAGCTATGTCGGCCAATCTGTGGATTCCTTTATTTGTTAACCAATTTTGGATCTCAGCAATAGCATCATCAGCAAGAAGTGGATCGTGTCCATTAATTCTATCTTCCCACAGAAAAGTCTTCCGGCCATTTCCTGGAATGCGATACAGATGTTGAACAAAGAAACCAAATACTTTCCTACATGAATTCCAAATAGTTGGTCCTTTAGTGGTATTTTCCATTTGTATATTCATTAATGATCCGCCGTGAATGTATTTTTTCCATAGCAACTAACTATCCGAGTGTTGTTTGTTAGAAAATAGCTGCCATACCATTTTTCCTCCCATTGCTATATTGGACAATTCTGGATCTTTGAATTGTAATCCTCCATCAAGAAGAGGTCTTTTTATTGTTTCCCAATTAACCAGATGCATACGGTGTTGATTTCCTTTCCCACCTCCCCATAAGAAGTCTCTGAGTAATTTAGAAATCTGATTCATAATAGATTTTGGCGCCAAAAGTAAAGAGGATTGATATATAGGAAGAGATGAGAATACTGACTTAATCAGAGTGACCTTTCCTGCCTTGGTTAGCCAATGACCTCCCCAAGAAATGATCTTTGCTTTAATCTTACTGATGATTTCCATCCAGAGAGCGGGATTGTTTTTCCCCAAAGTTAAAGGTAGACCCAAGTATTTAACCTTTTCCCAATAAGCATATCCTTCAAAGCCCAAGATCTGAGATATTTTATCTATTTTTTATTGATCAACATTCCATCCATATGCTGCACTCTTTTGGTTATTAATGAGAGCCCCTGATATAATACAAAAATGTTGCATAATTTCAGAGAAAGCTCTTGCCATTTTTAAAGATGCCCCTCCCAAGAGCAAGGTGTCATCCGCAAATAGGGCATGGTTGATAGCTTCAACTCCTACTGCTGCAAAAATGCCCGGAATGATACCATCAATTTTTCCATTTTGATAACTTCCTGCTTAGGGAGTCGATCATAAGAATGTACAAAAAAGGCGACAAAGGACAGCCCTGTCAGAGACCCCTGGAGGCTTGAGAGAAGTTTGATGTCCTTCCATTTACCAGTGGCGCTATCCAGGGATTGTGAATGCAAGCTTTTATCAAATTTAAAAATGCAGAGCTGAATCCAAAAGACTGAAGAACGGAAAAAAGAAAAGAGTGCTTTATCCTGTCAAAGGCATTCTCCATATCATGTTTGATGAGCATGCCCTTCTCCTTCCGAAGAAAACTGGAATGCATAGCTTCTTGAACATGAATAACATTATCCAGAATATGTCTCCCTTTTACAAACCCTCCTTGAAGAGGAGAAATCAGTTTCTCAAGCAAAGGTTTAAGTCGATTTGCTAACAGTTTAGAAAATATTTTATAGGACGCATTGCAGAGGGAGATAGGTCTAAATCTATCAAAGGAAGAAGGATTGGCTTCTTTAGGAATTAATGCAAGAAAGGTGGAATTTGTGAAACCCCCCACTTTGGATTTAATCTGGAAATCTTTTAACATTCGGAGCAGATCTTTCCTAATAACTAGCCAACAAATTCTATAAAACTGAAAGGAGAACCCATCAGGACCAGGAGCTTTATCTGGCTCCATGGACCAAATAACGTCAATAATTTCTTGCTCCTTAAAAGGCTGCATTAGCTCATTGTTTTATGCCTCACTCACCAAGCTGGGAATGTTGGCCAAAAAATCAGAGGTAAGATCAGGATCAGAGAGTCCATCTTCCTTGAAGAGATTCTGAAAATGAATTTCAGCCAACTGTTTGATTTGAGAATTTCCTTTTACCACTTCACCAGATTGGGAGTAAATTTCTGAGATATGATTTTGAGAAATTCTAACTCTACATTGCTTGTGAAAAAAGGAGGTATTCCTATCGCCAGCTTTCAGCCAAGTACTTTGAGATTTTAATCTCCAATATTCTTCTTCTCGCCTGAAGGCCTGGAAAGAAATGGACTGTGCATTTTGCTCTTTTGCTAGTAAAGCTGGAGTTATTCCTGTTTCTTCCATTTCCAACTGAATTTTTTCCAGGTTTTGAAGGGATTCTTTCCTTTCGCTGGTTGGATTTTTTTGAGTAATTTTTACCCAATTCTTAATCGCAGCTTTGGTATTAATAAGCTTCCTCTCCCAGACATAATTTGGAGATCAAGCAACTGGAATTGCCCAAGCCAAGATGGCAGTGCTCATGAATCCATCTCTATATTTCCATAGTGGACTGAATCTAAAAGGAATGGGGCCAAGGTCCTCTTCATTTTCAATCTGTAATAAAATTGGTTTATGGTCTGAGGTGATCTTCGGCAAGATACTAGATGATATGACTGTTTTATCTGCCAGCAAGGAGCTCTGAACCAGAAAACGGTCTAATCTAGCAGAAATGTTGGCTGCTCCTAATCTGTTATTTGTCCATGTAAAATTTCCTCTTTTGGGTTTGAAATCAATTAGCTCCCAATTAAGTGTGAAGTTATCCACCTAGTTCAGCATGGGATCTCTCCCATAAACACCGCCAACTTTTTCTTTAGCATTCAGAATTAAATTTAAATCTCCAGCAATTATTAAATTTGAGAAAGAGTTTGCAACGAGAAAGGCTGCCAATGAGTTCGAGCATTCTCTTTTTTCCTGTAAATTGACAGCCACATACAGATTAAAAAGGCAAAACACTTTCTTACTTGGAATATGACAAAGTTGAGTGAAAATATAATGCTGTGATTTGTGGGAATTTCCCAGAATAAAGTCAATTCATGTCCATAATGTGGCTATTCCACCAGCAGTGCCTCTGGAACTCACTGCATTACCAACATTCAGTTTCCAACTCTTGCTACTAATGGAGGGTAAGCTTTCCTCATCGATTTTTGTCTCTTGGAGCATAAGGACATTTGGAGAGGCCATTCTGATGAGATCATTCACTGCTTCATTTTTTGTAGAATTGCCGAGCCCTCTACAATTCCAAGAGATGCAATTCATCATTTGACGGAAGGGGTTGGGCCTCCTTTTGCAGGTCTGGCCCGAGTGTTCCTACCAATGGACATCTCTAAATTTGTTTGACTTCCCTGCATCTTAAGTCATTCGGCTTCTTCCTCCCGGACCATCTTGAGAGATTTCCGCCCTTTTTTGGATGACTTACCAAGAAGATCTTCATCTGAAGAGCCAGAATTGTCCATAGGTTTCTTTTTTTTTGCCATTTCTGCATAAGTAGAAGAATGACCTTCCACAGGTGTGTTGAGTTCTGATTCATTGCCTTTATCTTCTTCACTTATTTGGATTTGAGTTTGGGGGACTTCTCCCTCTTCAAGAGTTTGGTCTTCGGGAATGCTCAATACTTCAAAATTGTTTTTAGTCATTGATTCTTTCATAACTTCTCCATGTTCTTTCCGTCTAGAGGTGTTGTTGCTTGTCCCCATTTCTCCTTTTTGTTTCTTTTCTTTATTTCCTTGCTTTGCTGATTTAGTTTTTTGAACTTGAATCCATTCATCTCCCTTTTCTTTAACAACTTCTTCTTCACCTTTTTTCTTGCAAGATCTGGCAAAGTGTCCATAACCATGACAAAACCTGCACTTAAAGGGAAGTTGTTCATAGTCTAGCTCTTGTACATAGGCCCAATATGCTATTGTCAACTTAATAGCTTCGGGTAATCCTAGCTCCAAATCCACTTCAACACAGACTCTGGCACAGGTATATTGATCTCGACGATCATCCCTATTAATATATTTCCCTGGGGTGTTTCCAATAGCTTCACGGGCTCTTCGATTCCAGCAATGAAGAGGAAGGTGCGGCAACCTAACCCAGACAGGGACCGCTGAGGGAACATCTAGGTTCGGATCAAAGTCTGGAGACCATTTGTTCAAGTAGAGTCCCTGGGGACCCATGAAGTATGACCCGTTTTGAAAAATCAAATCTCTATCAGCAGAATTTTCAAAGAGAAAAATATAATATCCCTTACCTATCAAATTGCTGCATATACCTTCTGAGATGAGAGGTTTCCAATTTCGATGCACCCATCCTGCAATTTTCTTAGGGGAAGGCCAAAGCCCAGTGAACTGACCAATGAGACCCCGGTCAGCAATGTTTATAGTTGTTTGACAAGTTTCCACTGGTAGGGCTACCGAAGGAATATTATCAAGCTTCTTTACAAAATTTTGCTGGGTTTGAGTGAGTTTCCTTTTGCTTCCTAAAGCTGTCAATCTTATGAAGGAATTTAGATCAGGAATAAGGGAAGAGCCCCCTTCATCCTCCATGACCCCAAAACAGAACCACCAAAAAATAATCAAAAAATCCCACCAACGCTGAGGTTATTGCTAACTCAAGGTCAAACAGAATATCCACCAAGTCAAGAAGCTGTTTGAACAAAGAATCCTTTGCAAAAATAAAGCTCAGGAAAAGGTTACTGGATTTCTCCAAGGATGAAGCTCCACTAGGATCACAACCAGAGAATGGATTTCTCCAAGGATGAAGCTCCACCAGGATCACAATCAAACTCTACTTGGACAGAGAATCCTCTGCGGATATCAAATGAACAAGAGGGAATAATCAGCCAAAGACAACGAACAAAAACAAGAGCTGAATATCTCCTAGGAAGGGAGTTGGAAAGATCCAAACTCCACAACGTTGAAGGCCAGGGTTCAGGGTTTACGCAGTAAAAAAAAAATTATATTTTTTAAACCTCACCGTCAACCAGCCTCGAGAGGAATGGGCACTTAGATGGCTACTTGTTGTTGTAATTTTTTCAAATCTATAGCCTTGGTCATCTTTTCGATTGTTGGCAGCTTCTTTAATTCATTCTTCAGTTTATTAAAGTCTGATTTAGCAATATGCAACTGCTATGTACCATGTTCTAGCTTTGTGTCGTATATCAAGGCTTCCCATGACTGAAAAACCTGTTCGACTAATTTGGCAGAAAGTGCCTCTGCCCCCTCAATCTTCTACGCAACCTCAGTTCTTGCCTTCCTTCATTATTCTAGTACCTTTGGAGGTGTACTGGGAGTCATATTTGTTTCCAACCCCGTGACTCGCTTGCGGAGATTCTCATCTATCTGACCCAATCTGAAATTTTTTGCTTTGGAGAACATCTTGGGTGTAATCCCTTCCTCCACGAAACTACTACAAGTGAGTTTAACAGTTGCATCCAGTCGTTTCTTGTCATCCTGCTAGGTTTTTTCTTTATTCTATAAAATTCAATGAAGCATAGGATCTTCAGGCTTGCATGATTTCAATGGATAATGAAGGTTGCATTAGAGAGAGAAGAATTGAGTAAACTTTGATCAATAATTCATAGGAAAAATTGCACATACATGGAGACAAAATTGGAATAATGATTTTACATCCATTAACCAGTATTTAATATGTAATACAATGGTAATATAAATATGAGAATTTGAATGCCTAATATAGGATTCAAATCTACCAACTTAGACCGACTCTGGAGCTAACTCTGTGTGGTAAAATCACCACTAGACCTCACTAATGCAACTCTGGATACTAAAGCAATTCACAACTAGTTAACTGAAGAGGGTAGGTCAGTAAATGCACCCAATATCCCTTGAATCATGGAAAATAGCGCTAGAATGACTAAAAGTGATCTAACTGATGGGAATCAGAGCATAACTAAAATGACTAAGTACCTACTGGAGTCAACTACTGGAAATTGGTAGTGGAACTCAGAGCGGGATCCAAAATTATTGAATAATACCTCTAGGAAAATGGTCAAATAGACTATGTGGGAAAGGAAGGATTAATTAATCCTAGCATCCCCTTTAATATTTACTTTGGACAACCCGGGCCCTGGAAAATAAGGCCAAAAGGTCACCCATACAATCTAAATGAATAAAATTAATTTCTTAATAAACAAGGAAATGGGGAAAACCTCATGGGAACCCCCCCCCCCCTCGCCCCCCCTCCAAAAAAAAAGTAAATAAAAAATTCTCTCCAAACTAAATAATTATGTTTGGAGGAATCTTTCTCTTTGGTAGAACATGAATCTTCTCAATTGAATTGGGAACATAGACAACTGCATAATAGATTATGGGACCATCTAGAGAAACTGAGGTACATTGATGAGAGAGAAAAAGTGCTTGAGAATTCGAACCATGTGAGGTAAACCCAAGCAACTGAGATGTTGTAGCTTTGAACATTGAACCATGTGAGGTAAAATAATCTCCTAGTGTTAGGAGAAAGTGTCCAAGCGAATGCAGAATGTCTCCAATTTCTTATCATTGTAAGGAAGTGTGCATGTGATCATGTAGGAAGGAAGAGGAGGCATGGGACCATGGAGATAGAATTATTGAGCTCCATAATCTGATATAGAATTCAAAATATCCAATGGATCATTATCTAGCACATCAGTAAACTCGTGAGAAGAAACTAATATAGAATCGCCAGTAGCAGAATTTTTGAATGAGGCTTGAGGTGCTTGATTCTTCACACCAAAAATGATGAGAACAATCACAAGCATGATTGAAGTCTCTTGAAACTTGAATTCCGACCCAACCAAGGTGAGATCAGCTGAGGAGCAAAACTCCCAAGTGCGCCACTGAGATGGAAAATGCACAATGTTCTCCTTCTTCAACAAAACTCTGAGAATTGGTGCAAGTAATCAAGCAAGAATTTCCTGAAAGAATTGGACAAGTGAGGGCGAATGGATCACTTCCCAAATATGATATTTCTTCCAAAACATCCAAAATATCACTTCTTTGCACACCAGCAGCATGATTGGAGACAGAGGAATCAAATTTCTCTTCAGCTCCTGAAGCAGTCACTGGAAAACTTTGCACATAATTTAGAATGGAAGAATCATTGGAGAATGACTGAGAAGGATGGAGGGAGAGTTCATATTCAACAATGGAGATTCGAATGTATTCTTTTGGATCATATATATGTGAAGATGGGATATCAGAGATCTCATAAACTTCTGGAACAATAAGAGAAGGAGTCACTTCAAGGACACTTTCACCAATTCGAATTGAAAAAATTGAAGATTCTGCTATTTATTCGTCTTGAACAACTTCATCAAAGAGAATTGAGGCTGAGAATTTTGAAGGAAGAACACTTGAGGAGGTGTTGGATTCACTCCAGGTATTATCTTCTTCTTTCTGCACACCAAAATATCTATCTAGATTTCTCCAAAGCTCGAATGGATACTCAACAGAATCCATGAGATAACACATATTAGGAGACATTACCATACACATACTTCCATATGCTCTATCACAATCATTTACCCAATAATTTTCCTTTTCAAAATATTCTTTACCAGCTCCAAAATACACATCACATAGATCATGGCTCTCGAGATATGCAACCATCTTCAATTTCCACTCAACATAATTAAATGTGATAAAAGGGGAACTAAACTAAAATCCATAGAAATTGTTGTACCTACAAAAACAATTCAATTTGAATCAAATTAGTTCAAACACTCTCCACTTCGACATGTGCACTTTCTCTATGTACATCACACCTGGATAGAATTCTCTGGACAAAACCCAAAGGGAGAAAGGCAATAATTCCAGGATTTATGTAGAACCCAATTGCTTATGGTGCATCAATGGAAATTTCTGAGGTTTGCAGTTGGCATGAACACCCACTCTAATACCATGTAAATTTCAATGAAGCATAGGAACTTTAGGCCTACATGAGTTGAATGGAGAATGAAGGTTGCAGAAGAGAGAGAATAATTGAGTAAACTTTGATCAATAATTCATAGGAAAAATTGCACACACATGGAGACAAAATTGGAATTATGATATTACATCCATAATTAGTATTTAATATGTAATACAATGGTAATATAAAAAGGATAATCTAAATACCTAATATAGGATTCTTATCTACCAACCTGGATTGACTCTGGAGCTAACTCAGTGTGGGCAAATCACCACTAGATCTCACTAATCCAACTCCATACCATTAAAATAGTTCACATCGAGTTAACTGAAGAGTGTAGCTGAGTAAATGCACCCAACCTCCCTTGAATAATGGAAACTAGCGCTAGGATGACTGACAGTGATCTAACTGATGGGGATCAAAGCATAACTGAACATGACTAAGTACCTTTTGGACTCAACTGCTAGAGACTGTTGGTGACACTCAGAGTGGGTTCCTAAATTATAGGGATTGATCCCTATGACTCCTAAAGTCATGCAAAGAGGCGCAATACATGGTAGGTGGCTCCTAGTTGTGTCCCCCATGCACTAGTGAAATGATGAATACCTTTTAAGCTAGGAAAATGGTTAAATAGACTATGTGGGAAAAGGGACGATTAATTAATTCTAACATATTCTTTATCTCTTTGACTGTATTTTTCAGCAACATAAGGGTTTTCTTTGATGCCTTATGTTTTCCAAGAAACCCACACTCTCTTGCCTTCATCTCCTCTACCGCAGTATGTTGAATAGCATGTAGTAGATACATTGGTACTATGGAAAATTTAAAAGTCGCATGACCAATATCCTTGATCATGGTATTGTATTTTGTAGTCCCTAAGTCAATTATTGTCGAATTCACCTGATTTTTTTTGTGTGGAGGAATCGACGGTACTTCAACCGGTCTCTCTTTAGATGGGATCACTTCTTCCTACGACCCAGTCAAATACGGCTCTCGCTCGACTACTAATCTAACTTATTTTACTACAATACAAAGTGTCTGCAGTAAATATGTGATGTTGCTTACCAATTCTGTGTGTCTCTCATCCATCTTTCTGCAGCTTTGATTTTCTACTTCCTCCATGCGATCTAAAATCAAGTTGTAGCTGTCAATTGTAAGTCCAGCAATTCCATTTGTCCTATCAACCTTATTTTTCTTGTGACTCTTCTCATAATTTTAAGATCGTTTTCTTTTATCCCCCAACTATGGATATGTCGAGGTTGCACTGGATTCATTTTGACTGTTGTAGGGAGAACTTCTTGGGCTTTCCTTTGTGGGTGGATCGCCTCCCTGTGTTCCATTCTTCTTCTTTGCTACATCATCTTATCATGGATCTATTTTTGTAGAGATTTGATCCTTTGCGACAGGTTGTTGCCATTCTTCGGTCAATCCTAAATAATCGTGTTAATTTCTTCAGTGGATAGTTGAAACTGTGTAGCTAACTATTGGTTTTGAGGATCTTATCGCAACTACAAAAATGTATGGTGAGACCCGATAAAAAATATTAATATATTATGAAATTTTTAACGATTTCCTATGTTATTCTTGCCTGCTTCCTAATAAAATATCTAAGTGCCTCTCCTTGCAATTAAAATTCCACATTTTTATCTCTTTGTCGTTGCGTATTATCTTTGTCGTACCAGATATTCTGGTATCTTAGTCCTCGGCATGGAATAGGGACATCTACCCCTTGTTAGTCTCGCAGTTTTTTCCCATGCGATAAATGAAATTAAAATCAAAATCCATAAATAATTAAAAGGATTACTCTTTTCCTCAACATCTACCAACAACTCGTTCAATAAATATGTCGACTAGTTCATCTAGACGAGTGCTGCACACTGCTTTGTCGTAGTGATTGTACCTATTGTACAATGGTTCAATCACATCTTCCATAGTAGCTTGTTGGATAAAACTTTAGCAGCAAACTGAATGACAGTGCCCTTGATAAAGGAAATGGAAAAGCCTCTCTTATTTATCGACAAGTTATACTTCTCCTTTTTTTTTTGGTTAGAGTTGTATCCTGGTCCTTTCTAGCGAAGAAAGGAGTTGGATCAACCCATGTAGGTGGAAGTTCTATAATGGATTCTATGAGCTCAACGTCTACTGATATTTTTTAGTCGAGCCATAGGCATACTCCATGAAAGCAGACCAACAACTGCTTCACACATGAATTGACCTCTGATGTGTGACCAAAGTGTGGCATATGCATTAGCGACAACAATCCTAATTTATGTAATCCTCTCGCCCACTCCATCGAGACCATGTGATTAGGTCCATCCTCAGTCTCTCTGACAATAGTCATATATCTCTTCATGTTAAGTTTGGGAAACTTGCACAGGTTGTGGTCGATAAATCCCATTTTCTTCAAACTTGGGATAATGTTCATCATGACATGAAATCCTTTTGTTATGGCTGGTGTTACTAACTGGTACTCGGAATTTTTACCAATAGCAACCTTTGATGCCTCCTACGACCTCAGTGAAACATAATTAGGAAAAAAGGTGGTCGAACTAGATCTTGTTGCTTCAATGTCAGGTGGAGTTGTCGTGCCTAGTTTGTGACCAAAGTGTTTCCTTCTTGATGGGTCGGGTGAGTCTGACCATAAAACAACTTCTGGAATTAGTGGTGACTATGAAACAACTTCTGTAGTTTATTCTATAATGGGTGTAGGTGATGGAATCTCAACGGTTGATTCTTAGACAGTGCTTGTGTTGGAGACAGAAATGACCATACTCTAATAAAACAACTTCGGCTTGAATGGTTACAGAAAAACAAGTTTGGTACAAACTTTCAGTCAGTCAGATACAATGGAATGACCAAGCTTCAATGCAAAGATAAAATATGTTTACACATTCGTTAAGTCATTCACTTACATGATATTGCAATAAATGGAAAGGTGGTGACAAATTATGTCACATGGAGAATTCTTTATAAACATGTCAAGGAAACCGCCAATCAAATTGTCACTTCGCTTGTTAGTTCAACGGTAGTTATTGTGCATTAATGGTCGATGCGACCAAAAATAATTCCGTTGAAATCTCCTGTTACCTTAAATTAATTGTCGGCCAAGTGTCAATTGTGACCAAAATCCATCATGTGACAACAATTATTCTCTTGCAACATACATATAGCATGCAACAAAATTCTTCTTTTGCGATAGACATATAGTTTGTGACATAATTCTTCTTTTGCGACAACAAATTTTATTTTGCAACACTCATAATCTTGCGACAAAAACATTCATAAACTTACGACAAAAACACTCATAATATTGCGACAACAACACTCATAAACTTTGTGACAATAACACTCATAAAAAAAAATTCATCAGTAGACCAAAGTGCGCTTATCTTGATAAGGCTTTAGCCGACTTCCATTCACTAGCCCTTTAAAGTTGTAGCATCTAATTTCTGCAATTGAACTACTCCTTCTTCAGTGATCTGAATGAGAATATATGCTCCCAACCAATGTGTTCAAAGCTTTCCAAGATGCTTCAAAAACTTGTTGTCATATAGGAGAACAAGATCTCCATTCTGAAACTGCTTACACTTAATATGTTAGATGTGCCAATCTTTATGTCGCTCATTCACGACATTTTGATGATATTTTTGCGTCAAATCAGTCTTCTTCTAGTTGTACTAGTTGCAACAATATTTCTTCGACGACACCAACATCAAGTCATTTCTTGCATTGCATCTATCCTTAGATTGGGTACAATATATTCTAGAGGTACAACAACTTCTTGTCCATAAACCAGTCGAAATGGAGTTTGGCTTGTCAAATTTTTTCAAGTTGTGTGATAAGCGCATAGTACTATATGTATCTTCTAATACCAATCATCTTTTTGAACATTACAGATATTTGTCAATGCATTTTCCAAAATCTTATTGAATTCTTCGACAACACCATTCGCTTATGGGTGATACAGTGTTGTCTTCCTGTGTTGAATTTAAAATTCCTCAGTTAATTTGTCAATCAACTAATTGACAAATGTGTGCCTTGATCACTTATCAAAATATTTGGACATCTAAATTGGGTCACTACATGGTCGAACAAAAATATTGCAGCAATACAATCCTTTGTTGACGCTACTTCAACCCAATTGGTTAAGAAGTTTGTTGCAGTGATTATATAACGCGCACCCATTCTTTTTCTTGGTGGATTAATAGGACCCATAAAATCAACAAACCATTTGTCAAATTCCTGTAAAGTCATATAATGTACTAGCGGCATCTCATCTCATCGTGATGGTTTTCCAATTCTTTGGCAGATATCACAGCTGCGACAATAATCTTTATCGTCTACATGAAAAGTAGGCCACCACAATCTTGCTTGAGGAATCTTACGCATTGTTGCTTTTCCTGCATTATGCCCTCCTATGATACTAGTCTGTGATTCATTCAATACCATCGGTTTCTTATGTTTTAAGACATAGCGACGAAGGATTTCGCCTGGTCCCATCTTGTATAATTGTCCAATGATCAATCGGAAGTGTGCAACTTTTACAACTAATTGTTTCTTCTGTGTTGTACTGAATCCTTTTGGTGCATATCATGTAGTTAATTATAAATGTATAATATCTTTATAGTGATCATCAAACATCTTGATTTCAAATAGTTCTGCATCAGGAAGACTGTCGTCGAGGTTACCAGGCTCCTCTCCACTTTCTAGCCTCGACAGATGGTCCGGTCCTGAATTTAGTCGATCCGGTTTGACAATAATATCAAACTCAAATTCTTGGAAGAGGAAAATCCATCGACAAATCTTCCCCCCCAACACTGGATGATTGACCAAATATTTCAACACAGAATGATCTGTATACATATTGAAGTGTCCTCCCAGCAAATAATGTCGGAATTTTTGAAGGGTGCATACCATAGTGAGTCCTTCTCTTTCTGTTGTGGTCAGGAATGGGTCATGCAGGAAGGCATCATTCAACTTTATGAAGTCGACACATATACAAATTTCACCAGTTTTCTTGTCTTGCACAGCCATAGGACTAATCCATTCAGATTCTTCAACGGGTTCTATAATGCCCACATCTAACATTCTGTCTAACTCTTTCTTGACTTTCTCCTTGTATCTTGGGTTGAGTCTGTCTGGTCGCTGCTTAATGGGTTTTGCGTCGGGCTTCAAGGGAATCTTCATCTCTCTAAGATCTCCAACAATTCCCTTCATTTCTGAAAATTTAGTGGGGAATATATCCTAAAACTCATGTAATAGGTCTGTAATTTTTCCTACGGTCTCATCATCCCAGTAATATCATATATTGGAAAACTTTGGATTCTCTAGAGAGCCAATGTTTACTTTATTTATTTTCAAAGGATTAATAAACTTCTCACTGGATATATCAGACCCTTCCACTACACTAGTACCTTCAGACTTAGGAATATTTATGTAGTGTGTATCATTATCATTATGTTCACTTGTTACATTGTAGCACTCCATCCAATGCTGGACTATCGTGCTACTCTGATGGAAACTTGTCATCGACATAGGAATATCTTCAAATATCTTACTCCTGATTACTTGTAGAGTAGCATCAATTGAAGGATTATCATCAACAAATTCAAACGCATGGGTGAAACTAGAAGCTAGATATTCCCACTCAATTGTTCATCGTCGCAGCTCAACTGATGTATACTAGTTTCTCGGTAGCATGTCCAAAGTGTGTATGAATTGGTGGACCCATTCCTATTGCGGTGACGTCTCCCATGTCATGTGAAAATGATCAATATGATCGACACAATTAATCAGTCCCGTATATTTCAGACCAGTATAGAGCATCTTTTCTCCAAATCGTGCTTCCAGCAATCTTCAGCATTGCAACCATTCTAAAATATTTTGCTGCACAACCCACCATCTTACAGGTGTAGCCTTCAATGCAAAGTCTAGGGCTAACAAGCATTGAGGTTCAGTTACTTTCTCTTTAAATTATGTAAGAAAGATTCCATGTTAGGAAAACCCTCATAGGTAGGCATATCACATACCTCAATACCTTCTATCTCGACAAGAACCTGTGTCAGTCAACCAATAGCAAGAAGCTTCGTATGATTGGCTAATCTTAGTTGGACAGGAGACCGTACTAGTATCGATTTTCCCATGCTTTCCCATGTATGTCTAGTGATAATGTTAACATATGAGCCCAAGTCCAGAACAATATAGTACATGTCATAATCACCTATCTAAGCAATCATCTGTAGCTCATGACCAATTTTCAATCTTTTCCCAATGTGGTTAACTCTCTTTTCTGATCGCAATTGAGGTCCTTCAACTAAAGCTGGCAATTCTGCTATAGCATCTTTATATGTTATTAATGCTAAATGACTTTTAAAGAATTATTTCAACTTATGAACATTTTATGTCTGTTTCTTCTGAAATAGTTGTTGAATCTTTTAGGCATTTCCAATATCTGTCCTTCTTTGAGGTAGAAGTCCAAGACTACTTCCTTTTCTTTCTAGACATCAAATGGAACCTTCTTTTGTTGTGTCGGTCGCACTCTCGTTTGTCCATATGGTGCTTGTTGATCTTCTCCAATCACAACACCTCCTCTTGTCAGGACAACAATATTAGGTTCCCTCGGTTCAACGAGAATCTTCTGTATGTTTAGATGAGAATTTTGAGATGGGTTTTGGTTTCCCATGTTTATAGCCTACCATTTAGCAATCAACTGTGGACATTCTTCAACAATATGATCCAATTCTTTGCAAAACAAGCATGTCCACATAGGATTAGTGAAATCTCTTGAAAAATGTTCAAGCTGTCCACAATTATAACAAATGACTTGGCCTCTTACATGACTAAATCTTCCTCCTCATCCTCGACCTCTAAAAGTTCCACCTCCTATAGGTTGAGGGTATTGTTCCCAAGCTCGCTCGACTTGCATCTGTTTGTCATTCTTCATCAGGTATGCATCGTTTTTCTTCTCTTGTAGCAACTAATATGCCCTGCAATCTTTCACGTTGTGTCCTACTAATCAACATAACTTAGAATATAGGTTGGCTAGTGCACTTACTATTTTCTGTAAATATAAACATTTTTCTAACAGATGTCCTCTGGTATGGAAAATTTTACACCAAGGCATGCCTTGTATATTTATTGGATTTGGTGCATCTGATGCAAGATAGTTCATGAATGTTGGACATGAATCTTTATGGTGGCCTTCAGTTCTACGCCAGGTACACCAGAGTTCCTCTTGTATTTTCTTTCTCTTTCTTGATATACTGCAGTTGCAATGTGAGAATAGCAAGTTGTGATTGTATCTGCATCGTTCCTGCACCAGTCTCTTGGACCGGTGAAGCCTCCAATTTCATAGCAAGATCAAGAGCCTCACTCTATGATACAATATTTTGTTGTATCAAAGGAACCTTGATATGCATTAGCATCGCTGTAATAAACCATTCTTTATGTTGGACATATGACATATCAAAACTCACCTTAGCCATCATAGTTTTAAATCTTTCGTTGAAGTACCAAAAAAACTCAGTCGGTAACTTCGTGGTCTCTTTTAACTGTGTAATGCATTGCAACTCACATTTAGCTTTCTTAAACTCATCTATCAGTCCCGTCCATATTTGATCTAATGATTTTTGAGGAATCCCTACTGAAACCACAGATAATTTCATATACCAGTCAAGCGCATGACCTTTAAGGGTTGTGATCATCTAGGCTTTCTTTATAGCCTCATCTTGGACTTGTTACACTATAAATATAGATTTGCATAGGAACCAATGATGCTCAAGGTCCTTCAACCCATTTCCATTAAATATCGACAACTTTATTTCATTTCCAGCCATTCTATTTATTCTTGGTATTGCTGAATTAAAGGTGATGTTAGTGGGACTTCCTTGACTGTTATTCCCACTATTACTATGATCGACAAAACCATTGGGCTATGTGTTTCTAGATCTTACCTCAGGTCTTGGATATGAACGCGGGGTCGCGGATATGCCGTATTCTTGATTTGGATCTAGTACCTCTTCTTCTTCTTTAGATATAAGTCAATGTTCCTCCTTCTAGATGTGGTGCCAATTCATAGTCCCTTCTTTCGTTCATGCTGCAACTTCCTCTCCTCGTCACAATTCTTCTTCTCTTTCCTGAACGAAATATTCTTCCACTTCTCAGGCGGACATCTTCTTGCTCAGTCTCGCTATCAATAGGAAACATCTCAATTTATTCTCGTCCATTCTGCTCATAATATTTATTGCGACATTACCCCGGTTCTCCATGCACAAATATTTACTCGTCGGACTCCATTCTTAGGATCCCTTTTTCACATATCAAGATCTTTAACCACAACTTCAAAGAATTCAGATAATGACCTATAGGCTCTTGGAAGAATTCTCTTTCTGCCTCGTTGTATGACTTTATTGCATCAACTGCAATCTCTGTGATATATTCCACCATAACACTATCAACACAGAAGTTGAAAACCCTAGATATAGGATTATTAACTCTTTTCAACTGTTGGATCAACTAAGGACTCCACTCTGTATGTTCTTCGCCCTGAGATTTTTTATTTTGAGTTACAAGCTTCGACAACCACTCATGCAATACAAAAGGAAATTCACTAAAGAAAATATCATGAATGTCTTTGTAAAGGTATCATTCCAACCATTCTATCAGGCTTAGTCACGATCCTTTACTTTCTTCTTAAGAAAACTCTTGTGCCTTGTAATCAACCCAGTCTTGAATTTCAGGTTTCATTGGGTGCCAAAACATATCCCTACCACAATGATTCACGGTACTGACAACGAAACCATTTGTTGGATTACTTCTTTGTCGACCCAGGTTCAGATCCCTTGTTCGTCAACAAAGCCCAAGATATCGGCCTGATAGAGCATAACCTCATCGACAACACCTAAGACACAGATGAGGTCGCACTCGAGATATCTATGGGGGCTGCTATGACTAGGTTTTTGTAGTTAATGTGGAGGATTTCCTTATTACAACATTATCATGTCACTCGACCGAAACTGGGCAAACCAAGGAATAGACTTATGTCTTCAAACACATCATCAAAGAACATAACAGATTGGTCGATTGACATATATAATAGCATATTGTTTGTATTATTACACATGTATTAAAAATCTATACCATTTATATCACTTAGATTCTCAACATACTTAAACAGATTCTTTCACGACAGATATGCATTCGACATAAACACAGATATTAAAGACACACAAACACAAGGTTTAACGTGGAAACCCATACGGGAAAAGCAACAAAGGTGCTATTCATCTGGCATGAGAAATGGTTTTGCACCTTTGGTCTACGCACATAGCTTGCAGACTATTCTTTTTATCTTCTTTACAATCAATGACTTCTTTCTTGTCTCATGCTCTTTGGTTTTTTATCTCTATTTTTTTCTTGTGCTTCTTTTTCTATTCTTTGTTCTATGTTAAGTCCTATGTCGTCCGCACACAACTTGGATCTACTTTATAGGCTCTTACAACTCTTTCTTTACCCATCGAATGATTCTCAATTGTCAGTCGTCCGTTGATAGGTTTTCTTACTAATTTAACCCATCCCATTACATCTGAAAATAGGAATTATCAGCCCAATTTACAATCATTATTTATTTCCTAAAAGTAGACTATTAGTCTAACTAACTATTTACCAAAAATAGGTCGAACTCCTCATCTTGACATGCTTTCTTCCTATTTTGTCGTGACTCCTTCCGTTGTGGTTTTTGCTCGTCTTTCGGCCGAAATCTTCATCTTTCCAAGCAAGATTCTAGTTATCTTTTCTTGTCTTTTCCTAGGACCAACAGATTGCCCATCACTCGGGGCTGGTAGCATTGAACCATTTGTTAATAACTGCAACCCATACCAACATCTAAGCCATCAAAGTCACACAGGGACTGGACATGACCTAGGACACAAACCCTTAGCATGGATGGATATTTTGGTGTCTCCTCCAAACTAGCTCACCCATAAGGGGAATTGAACCCAGGTCTCCCTACTGACGAGACCCACACCTTAATCGAATGAGCTTGCAAGAATTGACATAAGCTACAGTGATGTTGCTTATATTCCAAATGGGTTTTGTCGGAGTCTAACTTTGTGCTATGTACCCCGTCACTGGATGGATTGAAATTGGACACTTTCACATGCCATGTTGCTATCCTTGTCGTGGGGAGAAAACATTGCCATTCCAATGTATCATGGAATTAAATTAGATTTCATGTTAAGTTGAGTTTGTGCTCATATTTACCATGACATAATGAGATTACTCTAGAGGGTTTTATTGGTTTTCACACAATTTAAAAAAAAATGGTTATTAATAATAGTACTGTGTAATGATAGATGATATGGAAGTTTTAATATTAAAAAAATGAATCATTATGAAGACTCATTAATGAAGTTAAGTACTATTATACATATAACTATTTGTATTTTTTGTAATTTGATTTTTTTCACAATTATATTTAAAAGAGTATAAAAATAGTCATTTCACGCATCTTCACCAATAAAAAAAAATATAATTTATGTTTTAAAAATTTAAAAATTATTTTTTGATATTCACAATATTTAATTTAATATTTATTTTTCACACAAGTTTACAAAACTTTATATAGATTTTTGAATAAATTACAAATTGATTAAAAATCAACTTAGATTAACTGCTAACCAATTGCAATATACCTAGACGTAAGGAAATAGGTTAACAATCCAAAACCCAAAGACATTTGATAAGAGTATAAGTATGCCCCTCTTACAAACCATCAACCAATCATTTCAAGTGGCATGGTTTTCCTCAAATAACGATGTTGAGTTAACTTGCATTCACAAATAACAACCAATAATGTTTGTCCCCTTTCATATATATCATTTTTTCTTTATAAAAATATCACTTTTGAAATGAAAATATTTTAATAACATTGCTTTTCATTTATTTTTTTTGATGAACATAAATGGATATGCAATACCTTTCTATGTCGTATGATTATTGTCAATAAATACAAGAACAATATGAAGCTTTACAAGTCATGGAAACGAGATTTCTATCATCTCTTACCCTTCCCCTATATCACATATGGCCAATAGTTGAGTTGCTTTCTAAATTAAAAGGACTTCTCAAGTGCATTATTCATATCAATGAAAGAGACAAAACGAGATTGATAAGAGAAGATTGTCTGCATTGAAGTAAATATCTTCTTCCAAATGTAGACCTTAAATGGTGTTGCCAATGCCATAAATAATCTTGTTTATAGGATTAACATGTACTATCTTGATATACTCATCAAAGTTACTTTTTAATGTTTCATTGTACATATGATGTTTACTTACATATCCATACATAATTGCTTAACTCCCTCTACATTTTACAAACTCAAGTTCCATTCTCTTAATAGGATAGACATGACCATAATTGATATGCTTTTTACATTGCACACATATGTTCAATATAGTTAAAATAAATCCAAAATTTTTTATTTAATGTATAAATACATTTTTAACTGTGTATGTCCATATCCATAAATGTAAATTGAGATGTTAAAAGGTCATACAATGTACATGGTTATGAGTTCATACTTGTTTTTTCATCAGCATACCATCCATACTTACTTTGCACTTTCGTTTCAAGGAGAATGACATACTTGCCTTGCAATTTCATTTTTATTTTTATTTTTATATACTCATCTATCCAATTTGATTGCATTGTACTTTCATTTATAGTTTTATTGATTGATTTAATTACATGCTATAGCTTTTTACCAGTCACCACCATAACTTTATCATTACACAAATGAATGGCTTATGCAACATCACTATACATTCTTAATTCATAAATATAGATTGTAGAAATACTTGATGCAATACCTCCTTTTGACATGAAAATATTTTATAAGTGTTGTTTTTTCATTTCTTTCTTTTGATCTACATCAAATGGATATACAATGCATTTCCATGTTGTAAGACTATTGTTGACAAATACAAGAAAGTCAATAGAAACAATATTTCTACCATCTCCCAACCTTCCTTTCTATCACATGCAGCCAACTATTAAGTCACCTCTTAAATCAAAAGCACTTATAGAGCACATTATCCATATCCACAAAAGAGGCACGATGGCATTGATAAGAAATGATTGGCCATGCCTTTAAACATCTTCTTCCAAACGTAGATCTTAAATGGTGTTGCTGACACCATAATTCATCTTGTAAATATGCTTACCATGTATTATCTTGACATACACATTGAAGTTACTTTCCACTATTTCACTATGCATATGTTTACTTACACGCCCAAAATTATTTTTTAAATCTCTCCAAACTGTACAATCTCATTTCTCATTCTCTTAATATGTTTTTTACATTGCAAGTATACGTTGAATATAGATAAGATAAAATTGAAAAAATTCATTTAATGTACACATACATTTTCAATTAAATATATCTATATCCTTATATTGAAACAAGGATGTTAAAGGCCATACAATGCACATGCCTATGGGTTCATACTTGATTTTTCATCGACATATTGTGCATACTTACTTGACACTTTCATTTCAAGGAGGATGTCGTACTTGCCTTGCAGTCATCAATCCCTTCTTCTATCAACATTTCCTTGCGCTTTCTAAAGCATTGGTTGATTTTGTATGTTATTTAATCATCTTTCTTCACATGATAAAGGGTGAATGTAAATTCGTGTATCTTCTTTTACTTTGGTACTTACATCATTCATGAATTCAATTTTATGTCGTATAGGATGTTATTGGTTTATGGTTCTCATCTATATTTATATGACTACAAGAACATATTCATGTATTAAATTTCATTATACATTAATACTATTTTCTTCAATTGTACATGCATTAAGTGTATGTGATGATTAATGATACCTACATAATAATTACGAATAATTAAAAGCTTTACTAATTTGTAAGCTCACTTAGGAGTGCAAGTCATTAGATTGATGCGATAACATTCCCCCTTTAGTAAATTATTAACACAGCTGATGATTTTGGTGTCATATCTTGTGGGTCACCAAGTTGTGAATTTACTTCGTCTTTTACATAGGAAAAAGTCAAACCAAATTATGATTTAAAACTGCTTTAATGGAATATAAAATGTTGGCAAGTCTTATATTCCTGCAAAGTTGTGTCCCTTTTGTCCAATTAATCACATTCATCGAGTCTCCACAAACATTTAGAGTTCTACACCCTTTCTTTGCTACAAAAATGAGAAGAATTTGTAATCTCAGTAGCTCAACAAAATTGTTACCGCCTTCCCCTAAACCAACCGTTAATTTGAAGAAATGGTTCTCGGAAAGATAGTGTAAATCCCCTCCCCCACAAAGGTTATTTTGAGTTGCCCCATAAAAAAAAACCCAAGGTACTGACTTGTAAATTTCCACTGCCAATTCCTCCCTCTGTCTTGAAACTCTGATGTATTGTGAAAAAGTAGGAGGTATTCCACATGCAAGACCTACCGTGATTTCAGGAGTGCAAGCTTTATCAATGAAGATTAAATTGTTTCTATCAAGCCAAACACCCCAGATTACTATTAGAGATAGGGTTGTCAGTGATTCCTGTAATTCTACTCTCCTCCAATTCTCCCATGCTTGACGAACCGATAAACCCACCCAACTACAGTTCAGGCCAAGAGCCTTCGAACACTCTTTACACACTTCCTTGATAAAAAGACAATGTAAAAAAAGGTGAGATACAGACTCACCGTATGACTTGCACAGTGTACGCCATCCATGCCCCTAGAAACTCCTTTTCTGCAAATTGTCCCAAGTAGGAGCCTTGTTTTCCAATACACACCACATAAAGATTTTGGTTTTTGGTGGACTTTTAATTTTCCACAATTTCTTCCACCACCAAATCGTGTCCCTATGAAAACCATATGCACAAAGTTTTATGTAACCAGCCTTCGGGGTGTATTTTCCACACGGATTCAAATCCCATATGAGTTCATCATCCCTATCCCTAAGTTAAATCTGAGCTTGGTTCAGATCCCTAAGAAACCGCTCCAGTTCCCTTTCATCAGGCTCTGTTAAACCATATTCAGTTTCCAATATCCAAGTTTGAGACCATGGGTTCTCCTAAATAGGTGCAGCTAAATGAGAAAGATAGACAATTCCTCTCTATCTCAGAGCCTCCACCGTGTGAACTGGAATCCTATGTTGTTGAGTGCATCCATCCCACGGGTCCTCACCTTACCCTTAGTTTCCTGTCATTCCCCACATTCCATGCCATATTGGATTCAATGACACCAAAATATTTAACCACTGCTTTTTAAATCAATGAGCCACATGTATGAGTTTTCATAGGGCTCCTTATCCAGTCCTCAACAATGTCAGGGGCTATATATTTTTGAAAAAATACTTGAGACCACAAACTTTCAGCCTTTAATAGTCTCCAGCCCCCATTGGCTACAAGTGAATTTGCAAACAAAAAATTATTTTTGAGGCCCCATCCTCCTAGTCCTTTTGGGACAACAATATTCTCCCACCGAACCCAAGGTGTCACATGAGTCTCCTACTTTCCACTCCACATAAATCTAAAGTAGGTTCTTCTTGCCTCTTCCAATGTGCCTTTAGGGATCCAGGACAATGACATCCAGTAAACTGGAATTGCTTCTAATACAAATTTTACCAACACCAGCCTCCCAGCTATGGATAACCATCTATGACTCCATAATTTCAGGTGTTTTTCCAGCTTGTCCAGAAGCCACTTCCAATCCTGTTTTTGATAATCATTAGGTCTTAAACAAAACCCTAGATATTTCAAGCCAGAATCTGGTCCTTCCAAAATGAAGGGAAAAAACCTTCTGATTACCTATAGCTCTTCATCACTCAAAAGATGAGTGGTCAGTGTTGATTTGCTTGAGTTTATATCCATTCCAGTGGCTTTAGAGAAAAGCTCCAAAATATCAAAATTGGTGTTTGTGTCTCTCACCGTTCTTGAACAAAAAATAAGAACATCATCTACAAACATGAGATGTGTTATTTGCAAGTGTTGAGAGATTTGAATTCCCTTCAAGGATCCATGCCTTTTTGCTTCCCTTAAAGACCTACTTAAACCCTCAGATACTAACAAAAAGAGCAACATGGATAGAGGTCAACCCTGTCAAAGCCCTCTTTCAACATGGAAAAAAGGGGAAGCAGCTCCATTGATCAGGACCAAGAAGGAGAAAGTTGTTATACAACTCATGATCCACGTGATAAAATCAATTCCAAAACCAAGATGAGTCAGCAACATACGAATGTATAACCAACTTACTTTGTCATAGGCTTTGGATAACTCTATTTTGAGTATAACTCCTTTGATATTTTTTGTTTTCATGATATGAAGCCCCTCCTGTGTAACCCCAATAGCTTCATGGATCTGTCTCCCCTCCAGAAACCTAAATTGTTCTTTAGTGATGTGTTCTGCTAAGATCACCTTCAGTCTTCTTGCTATCACCTTTGAGACCACCTTGTAGATACAATTACAGAGTGAACTGGGTCTGAAGTCATTTAGAGAAACACGATTGTCAATTTTTGGAATTAGAGCTATACAAGTCGAATTGGAGCAGGCAGGGATCCTTCCAGAGGTTTTGGTATCCTCTACAACCTTCAATAAGTTTTCACCCAGCAGCTGATCCTAGAGTTCTAGAAAGAATTCAATCATCCACCCATATGGACCTGGGCTTTTATCCTTTTGAAAGAATTGTAAGACTTCCTTTAATTCTTCTTCAGTGACTTCCTCCATCAGGGACCTATAGTCTTCCTCCGCAACGAACGTTGGAAAAAACTGTGCAGTTTTGATCACTTCAGCAATAGATGCATGGGATGGTGCCTTAAAAAGTTTCTTGAAATGTTCCACACCTATTTCGGCCATTCCTTTAAAAGTGTAATGGAAATATCGTTGTTCATCCAATAGGCTCCAAATTGTGTTTGATGCTTTCCTCCCTCTTGCATAAGCATGAAAGAATTTTAAATTTTCATCCCCACACTCCAACCAGGTGGCCTTGCTCTTCAATATCCAGGTCTCCACCTTTTCTAATAACAGGATGTTCCTTCTCCCTTCCAGCTTGATTAAAGTATCTTTGTCCTCCATATTCATCAGACCCCCCCATCTTTTCCAAGGATCTTAGAAAGATCCTTTTCAACTTGTTTTAGTTCTCTGTCCTCTCGACGTCTCTTGTCCACTGACCATTCTTTAATATCATCCTTAATGTTATGGATGTTTGTTGCAAATTGGAAAGCTCCAGTTCTCCTGCTAGCAGAGTCAAAGGGGGTTCATTTAGAAGATATCAATAATAAAAAAGACTCATCTTTCAACCAGGTCTTGTTGAATTTTAAAGGAATTGGCAGTTTAACATGTCCAATTTTTAGTTCCAGAAAAATAGGTGAATGATTATACTGTCCTCCACACCTCGCCCACTATCTGATTAGAAGATGCTTGTCCACCACCTTTTCAACCACCAAAAAATGATCCAGCCTCTTCGCAACTCTCCCCTCCCCACATCTGTTGTTTTTCCAAGTCGGCTTGGGGGCCTCATGCTTGTGTAGATTCGCTTGATAGGTTCAATGTCTAACCAGTTCCTTTTTACCATCTTCTGAGTGAAATAATCCGTCAACGAATCTACACAAGCATGAGGCCCCCAAACCTCAAACTGCCCCAATGAAAAATTTAAATCTCCTCCTATGATCACCATATCTCCTTTTGAGAGAGAGTTGTTAAATAGTTTGTCCCAGAAAGGGATCCTCTTTAGATATGGTCCATAGATGTTAAAAACAATAAAAGTATCCTCGAGTTCCAGAGCCTTAAAGGTCAGGCCCAGAACTGAATCCATACCCCAAAGGTTCAAAACCTTAACATTTCTCACATTCCAACCAATTTCCAACCCTCCAGAGTGGCCTCACACGTCCAAAGTCTCAAAAGTCCATCTTGGAAACCAGCTTTCCAGCCTAGTTTTAGCCACATCCCCTACACCTAAAGTTTCTTGAAGCAAAAGTATATCTAGGTGTTCAAGACCAAACACCCTCTTGAGTGCTAATCTTTTATGGGGACCAGCTAGACCCCAACAGTTGAAAGACATAAGTTTTATCTACGAGCCTCTTTCTAGGCATGCACTGCTATAAGCGCCCTCTTAATAGATTGTTGTTTCCATTCCAACAGATCCTTTTTTGCCTTGGATTGTGCCTTGGCAATAAAATATTTCCTTCCTCTCCCCCTAGGGGTCAAGTTCGAAACTTTCTCCAAACCCCCCGAAGCCACCCTAGAGCAAGACAGTAGGAAATAACCAGAATATGATGATTCAGGAGGGGAAAGAGGAGATTTTACTTCTTCAATAATAGGTTCAGGGTCCATAGATGAAGGGGGTTCCTCTAGAATTGCAACAGAGATGGGTAAAGAATCCGATTTAGGTCATGTAGTCAAAGTCAAAATTTTCAAGCCTTCCACCCAATCTAGACTAGAAAGATTAATTTTTTTTGTAAATAAATTTATAGAAGGGAAGAGAGTAAAGGAGGAAGTACCCAAAAAGGGAACCCCCTTCATGTCTTGGCGAACGACTTGTCCGTCCACCTCCACCACTGGTAGAGGCACCGAAGCCTCCTCCTCTTGGCTGTTATCTTCTATCTCCTCGCTCACATGTACTTCAGGTGTCGATGGCTGAGGTGACGACGGAACTGAGGACGCTCCTACCATCCCAACCTTCTTTAGACCATGCTGCTGTCGACACTCGTTGAGGGTTCAGATAGATAAATTGCATTTAGGTGCAAGATGCCCATATGCATGACATCGCCTGCAATGAAAGGGAACGTTTTCATAATCCAATATCTACTTGATTTGGTAAGGTCCCCAGCTCAGAAGCATTTATTCTACTAAGCCCTCCCTCACATTGAGACTAACTAGTATTCGAGCAACCTTCTGCATTTTTATCTCCATAAATGAGAGATGTGCTTCTAGAAAAGTCCCCAAAATGTTACCAATATTTTTAAAATGTTCTTCTATCAAGTAATGTAAAGGAATCCCCGACAAACGAACCCACAAAGGCACTATATCCACACATTCCCTACTCGCGTCAGAGGGTACCAAGGTTTGAGCAATACAAGTGAATGACCCATTGTCCAATTTCGATTTAGCACCCACTATAGATGTTCTTGTTGCTGAAAATTGAACGTGAACCAACCTCTAGTTAGGCCGACCACTTTTAGGACGGAACCTAGAACCTTCATCCAACTATCTGCTGCCCATTTCACCACCGTTTGTTGGGAGAAGGTTCTTCCCAGGACATGCCCCACCAAATTCCAGTTTGCCATCTACAAGACTTGATGCCACCCTATATCATCCTCCAATGCATAATTGTACCTAGCCCTCCTGGTTTTTATCCATTCTTTACTATTTCGTTTATGAATCCCTTTGCTGCCAACCCTTCCGTATGCATCACTGCTTGACCTAGAAGTGGGAAAACCTTCCAAGGTTGGGCTAGGGAAGCCTCGTTGTTCTAGGGGTCCAATGGACCAGGCAACAAAACCTAGATCCTCCACCCTCCAATATTCACTGTCCGAATAAGATGAGGGTTTCTCTACGCCGCTCACAACCCCCACTGAAGTTGATTCCGTTATCACATATCCAGTTTCTCGTACACCTACACTCAAGACCCCCTTCGGCAATGCTAAGTCCACAACCCCCATCTTCCCGAGACAAATAACACTGCCAATTCTCTCGCTGGGAAAAAAACAGTAAAACATCGGGGAGTTGAAAAGGGGAAGGCGAGGATAGTAAGAGATCAGATGGAGAGAAACCCTCCTCGTCGTGAACAAGTGAAAATGCAACCATTGGATAACTTTCGACCCATGGAGGAGGAGGAGCCTCCACCTCATCCAAATCATTTACACCTAGCCCTACCCAGAATACACCTGCCTCCAGATGAACGCTAGAGTAGTCAACCAGCTCATCTTCTGCCATTTTGCTAGTAAAAGATTAAAATGTACAAAAATCTGATTTACCTGTAAGCAGCATATCCCACCCGTAACTTGTGAAAAACATAGTCAAGGCACCGTAACCACCAACTAACCTCCAGGGAAAGGGATCCCAAATGCCACTCCAAACTTGCTGATTTTGTCAGCTCCCTGTACGATCTCCCTGCTCCAAAGAAACCCTAGGCGCCTAGGGCCTCCCATACCCTCGGAACCCTAGGCTCCTTCCTCCGCTTGTCCATCCTCACCTCAATATATATATATATATATATTCTTTTTTCAATGAATCTTTATATATATAAACATTTTCTCTCATTCACTTCTAGCCTAAGCTAAATAAGGCAAACTTCAATTCATCAACTATGAGTTATCCATGCATTGCTACCAATTATCCATTCATTACACCGAGAGGCGCTCTACAACCTAATATGGGGGAGATATTGTAACATTATGTAACGTTACTCATGTAAATGTCGGCCATAAAAAATAAAAATGTTAATTATACTCCAAAATAAATGTCGGCCACAAAAACAACCTAATATGGGGTAGATGTTGTAATGTTCATACCTAACAAAACAATAAAAAACAAAAAATTTAATTATACGCAAAAAAAAATGTGGGAAAAACAACACAATATGGGGAAGATGTTGTAATGTTCCTACTTAAAAAAATAATAAAAAATCTGAATTATCCGCAGAAAAAATGTTTGTCGTGCACATGGTTTTAAAACCATGTGCAAGGCCTCCTAAACAACCCATGGTTTTATTGTACATGGTTTAGGAGGGGCTTGCAAATGGTTTTAAAACCATGCACAAGTGATCCAGATGGAGACCGGTGGCCACCCACCTATTCCACTAGCTCAAAACAATTGTCCATTGTGGCAGTTTCCTAGTTATTTTTCTACAGTTTTTCGGGTCCCAAACTTTTGGGGCCGTTTTGAGGCCCTAAACGACGTTTTTTGGCGATTCGGGGGACAAATGGTTATCATTGACATGAATTTGGCTAGCCAAAAGTTGTAAAGCTTAGATAGACCTTTCCAATGAGCTATCGAACACCCAAATCGGAGATCGTATGCAAAAGTTATGACCACGAGAAGTTGATTGTTCAACTCACCAGCTTGGGGCCGCAAACTTTATGACGGTTCATCTTCTAGGGTTACGTTTTGGACTTTTGGGGTTATCACCCTCATTATTATTATAAATAGGCCCCTTTAGCCTCATTTTGTATTCAGCTTTGCACGGATGAGTGTATCAGTAACATCTCTTCTCAGAGATAGCTAACTCCATTCTAGCTATTATATTACAATCTGTTCTATTTTCGCCATTTAATAGAATATTTGTTTACTGTATCTGTGTTATCTTTGAAAAACATATGTTATTATGATTCTGTATCCGTTCTTTCATTTTGTTCACAAATAAATCCAGATCAGTGGTATCAGAGAAATATGCTCTTTGATTATTTCTCGGCGCATGTCCCCAACGAGGTTAGGATATAGAGAGTTTGGTCTTGAACTAGTTTCACTTGATCACTCTCGTGGCCCTAAACGACCTCCCATGGCAGAAGAAAAGAGAGACGACGTAGCAGGAGATCCTATCAAGTCATTGCTTGAGGATGCCCTCGAGTGACAAAGGAACGAGATGATGGATAGTTTCGCCCAAATCCTGCTACGAGTTCCAGCAGTAGCAAGTGCATCTTCAACGAGCAGTCGGTTCAGGGATGCAACTCCCTTTAAGGTACATGTTAACTTTGATATTCCTTTATTTGAAGGCAATATCGATGCAGATTCCCTAGATAATTGGTTAAATGTTCTAGAAGGGTATTTCTCTGTCCACAATTTCTCCAACAGGGAAAATATTAGCTTTGCTCTCCTTAAGGCAGTCCCCCATGTCCAAAATTGGTGGGGTACTTATTGGGATCAAAACTCATCAGATGAGTTTGGAATGTTTGAGATAAATCCCACTTGGGCCTCTTTCATAGATGTTGTCAAGGAACAATATTACCCTGTGAGAAACTATGATGACCAGTACACAAAATGGACCATTTTGCATCAAGAAAGGGACCAGATGGTGTCAGAGTACATCGACAACTTTCATACCTTGCGCACAAAGTTGGGTATCAAGGACTTCGAGCGGCACCTAATTCTGAAATATCACAGTGGTCTACATCGGTACATCCGAACTGAGATGGACTTCCTCGACATCTCTTCACTTGGATTTGCCTATCGATATTCTGTCAAATTCGAGGAGAAATTTCGACAAAAGAACAAGCAAGATTTTGGACATGCGAATCCATCGCAGAAGCAAGGTAAGGGAAACCCTGGACCACAGAACACAGGAAAAGGAAACGACAACTAGTCCCTGCCACAAGCAAAGAAGGGGGTTGGAAAGACAAAGAAGGACACTAGTAAGGGTAAGTGGTATGAATTTCATAAAAGCCCTTGGCACAACACTAATGAATGTCGCTCAAAGGAGTCATTAGTGGCCGAGATCAAATCTTCAGAATCATATCCTAATTTTGATTCTGAACCTAATGCCACAGCCGCATACAATGGGAGGTAGATCATTGATGTAGACCCCACTTCCACTATTGCTACCGAACAGATTTAACTAGAGGATCCTGAAGAGTTAGAGGTAGAGGAGTGCCTCTTCCACTCGCAGATGTGGGTGAAGGGAATGCCTCTACATTTTGTTGTTGACAACGGTAGCCAGAAGAACCTGATCTCAACAGAATTCGTCAAGAGATTGGAGCTTCTAACAACACCACACCCGCAACCTTACAACATCGGTTGGTTAAGACAAGGAAGAGGTATCCACATTACTCAACAATGCCTCCTACCATATGGCATGAAGCCTTTCAAAGACAAGGTATTGTGTGATGTGGCTCCACTTGAAGTATGTGATGTTCTTTTAGGACAACCATATATGTGGAAGCGTCATGTTGTATATGAGTCACGACATCGCAGCGTCATTGTTACTTTGGGAGGAAAACTCTATCGAATACCAAAGACCGTTGCACCTTCCCTAGCCTCGCAGGGTAGGAAGATAAGCTCCCAAATCAGAAAATTATTCCTCTTCACAATTGTGTCTGAAGGTGGACATAAGATCATAGAGACCTCCACACCCTCTGCACAGGGTGTCTCTTCTCATCAGACACAAGAAGAAGATAGAGCCATTGTTTCCTCATCTATCCGAGTACCTCTACGATGCGAGGCCATGCATTCAAGGTGCTCATCCAGAAACAAATCATCCATATAACAATTACAACCCTCTCAGGATGTCAAAGAAAGGAAGCCTCTTCACTTCAGCAAATGTCGCACCAGGAGATCAACTCAACACATAGTTCGAGATATGATACAGGATTCAACGCAAAGGAGACCATTGCTTCCTAAGGAGGGAGGATTGATCAAGATGGAGATCGGTGTCCACCCACCAATTCCACTGGATCAAAACAATTGTCCATTGTGGCAGTTTCCTAGTTATTTTTCTACAGTTTTTTCAGGTCCCAAACTTTTGGGGTTGTTTTGAGGCCCTAAATGATGTTTTTGGGTGATTCAGGGGCCAAGTGGTTTTCATAGACATGCATTTGGCTAACCAAAATTTGTAAAGCTTAGATAGACCTTTCCAACGAGCTATCAAACGCCCAAATCGGAGATCGTTTGCAAAAGTTATGACCTCGGGAAGTTGACTGTTCAACTTACTAGCTTGGGGTCGCAAAATTTATCATGGTTCATCTTCTAGGGTTACGTTTTGGACTTTTGGGGTTCTCACCATCATTATTATTATAAATAGGCCCCTTTGGCCTCATTTTGTATTCAGCTTTGCACGGATGAGCGTATCAGTAACATCTCTTCTCAGAGATAGCTACCACCATTCTAGCTATTGTATTACAGTCTGTTCTATTTCCACCATTTAATAGAATATTTGTTTACTGTATCTTTGTTATCTTTGCAAAATGTATGTTATTCTAATTCTGTATCCATTCTTTCATTTCCTTCACACATAAATCCAGATCAGTGGTATCAGAGCAATCTGTTCTTTGATTGTTTCTCGGCGCATGTCCCCGGCGAGGTCAGGATATAGAGAGTTTGGTCTCAAACTAGTTTCACTTGATCACTCTCGCCGCCCCAAACGACCTCCCATGGCGGAAGAAAAGAGAGACGACGGAGCAGGTGATCCTATTAAGTCACTGCTCGAGGAATCCCTCGAGCGACATAGGAACGAGATGATGGATAGTTTCGCCCAAATCCTGCTATGAATTTCGGCAGCAGCAAGTGCATCTTCAACGAGCTGCCGGTTCGGGGATGCAACTCCCTTTAAGATACAAGTTAACTTTGATATTCCTTTTTTTGAAGGCAATATCGATGCAAATGCCCTGGATAATTGGTTGAATGTTCTAGAAGGGTATTTCTCTGTCCACAACTTCTCCGATAGGGAAAAGATCACCTTTGCTCTCCTTAAGGCAGTCTCCCCCATGTCCAAAATTGGTGGGGTACTTATTGGGATCAAAACTCATTAGACGAGTCTGGAATGTTTGAGATAAATCCCACTTGGGCCTCATTCATAGATGTCGTCAAGGAAAAATATTACCCTGTGGGAAACTATGATGACCAGTACACAAAATGGACCATTCTGCATCAAGAAAGGGACTAGACGGTGTCGGAGTACACCAACAACTTTCATACATTGCGCACAAAGCTGGGTATCAAAGACTCCGAGCGACACCTAATTTTGAAATATCATAGTGGCCCTACATTAGTACATCCGAACTGAGATGGACTTTCTCGACATCTCTTCACTTGGATTTGCCTATCGGTATTCTGTCAAAATCGAGGAGAAATTTTGACAAAATAACAAGCGAGACTTTGGACATGCGAATCCACCGCAGAAGCAAGGCAAGGGAAACACTGGACCGCAGAACACAGGAAAAGGAAATGACAACTAGTCCCCGCCACAAGCAAAGAAGGGGGATGGAAAGATAAAGAAGGACACTGGTAAGGGTAAGTGGTGCAAATTTCATAAAAGCCCTTGGCACAACACTGATGAATGTCGCCCAAAGCAGTCATTAGTGGCCGAGATCAAATCTTCTGAATTAGATCCTAATTCTGATTCCGAACCTAATGCCACAGCCACATACAATGGGAGGCAGATCATTGATGGAGACCCCATTGCCACTGTTGCTACCGCACAGATTCAACTAAAGGATCCTAAAGAGTCAAAGGCAGAGGAGCGCCTCTTCCACTCGCAGATGTGGATGAAGGGAATGCCTCTACATTTTGTTGTTGACAACGACAGCCAGAAGAAGATGATCTCAACAGAAGTCGTCAAGAGATTGGAGCTTCCGACAACACCACTCCCGCAACCTTACAACATCGGTTGGCTAAGACAAGGAAGAGGTATCCGCATTACTCAATAATGCCTCCTACCATATGGCATCAAGACTTTCAAAAGACAAGGTACTGTGTGATGTGGCCCCAGTTGAAGTCTGTGATGTTCTTTTAGGACAATCATATATGTGGAAGTGTCATGCTATATATGAGTCATGGCCTCGCAATGTCATTGTTACTTTGGGAGGAAAACTCTATCGAATACCAGAGACCGTTGCACTTGCCCTAGTCTCGCAGGGTAGGAAGATAAGCTCCCACATCAGAAAATTATTCCTCTTCACAATTGTGTCTGAAGGAGGACATAAGATCACAGAGACCTCCACACCCTCTGCACAGGGTGTCTCTGCTCATTAGACACAAGAAGAAGACAGAGCCATTGTTTCCTCATCTATCCGAGTACCTCTACGATGGGAGGCCATGCATTCAAGGTGCTCATCCATAAACAAATCATCCATACAACAATTCAACCCTCTCGGGATGTCAAAGAAAGGAAGCCTCTTCACTTCAGCAAATGTCGCACCAGGAGATCAACTCAACACACAGTTTGAGATATGATACGGGATTTGACACAATGGAGACCATTGCTTCCTAAGGAGGGAGGATTGATCCAGAAGGAGATCGGTGGCCACCCACCTATTCCAGTGGCTCAAAACAATTGTCCATTGTGGTAGTTTCCTAGTTATTTTTGTACAGTTTTTCGGGTTCCAAACTTTTGGGGTCGTTTTGAGGCCCTAAATGACGTTTTTTGGCGATTCAGGGGCCAAATGGTTATCATTAGCATGCATCTGGCTAACCAAAAGTTGTAAAGCTTAGATATACCTTTCCAACGAGCTATCAAACGCCCAAATCGAAGATCATATGTAAAAGTTATGACCCCGGGAAGTTGACTGTTCAACTTACCAGCTTGGGGCCGCAAACTTTATGACAGTTCATCTTCTAGGGTTATGTTTTGGACTTTTGAGGTTCTCACCCTCATTATTATTATAAATAGGCCCCTTTGGCCTCATTTTGTATTCAGCTTTGCACGGATGAGTGTAGCAGTAACATCTCTTCTCAGAGATAGCTACCACCATTCTAGTTATTATATTAGAGTCTGTTCTATTTCCGCCATTTAATAGAATATTTGTTTACTGTATCTCTGTTATCTTTGCAAAATGTATGTTATTATGATTCTGTATCCGTTCTTTCATTTCATTCAGACATAAATCCGGATCAGCAAGGCCTCCTATACAACCCATGGCTTTATTGTACATGGTTAGGAGGTCGTTGCAAATGGTTTTAAGACCATGTGCAAGGCCTCCTAAACAACCCATGGTTTTAGGAGGGCCTTGCACATGGTTTTAAAACCATGTATGGGGGGGATGTTATAATGTTCTTTCCTAACAAAATAAAAAATAATAAAAAATATTATATGTTTCCCATAAATAGTATTAAATATTAATAATAAAAGTATTATATGTCGACCTTAAATAAAAAGATGTGTCTTTTGGTGTGAATCACACCAAAGCTGATAGTTGATTGATGTTTACACCTCCAAAGATTTGATCCTTCTTGGCCTTTCATACAGCCCAGGATTTGGATCTATGCTCGTTAGTTACAAGTTATATTTTTATATGAGGGAGATAGATGTAGGCAAAAAAATCAACCTAATCGGAAGATGTTGTAACGTTTGTTACTAATAAAATAATAAAAAATAAAATTTTTAATTATCCGCCAAAATTTGTGAGTAAAAAAAACAACCTAATATGGCGGAGATGTTGTAAAGTTTGTTCCTAACAAAATAAAAAAAAAATAATTATCGGCCAAAGACAATGAAAAACAACCCAATATGTGGGATATGTTGTAATGTTTCTACCTAACAAAATAATAATAATAAATAAATTAATTAATTATCCTCAAAAAAATGTTGGCCTTGCATATGGTTTTAAAACCATGTGCAAGGCCTCATAAACAACCCATGGTTTTATTGTATATGGTTTAGGAGGCATTGCACATGGTTTTAAAACTATGGGTTGTTCACATGGTTTTAAAACCATGTGCACGGCCTCCTAAACAACCCATAGTTTTAAAACCATGTGCAAGGCCCTCCTAAACAACCCATGGTTTTATTGTATATTGTACATGGTTTTTAAATTATGGGACTATGAAAGTATAATTTAAATTTAAATTGCACTTAGAGAGATTTGATCCCTCTAGGCTCTTGATAGAGCCTAGGATTTGGATCTAGGCTGGTTTATTTTATTTTATTTTTATAATTGTTTATTTCAAATTTCGAATCACTACCAATTGTCTCATTCTGGTGCAATCCTTTAAAAATACAAACTATAGTCCACCCTAAATTTTCAAATAAAAAAGGCTATAAACTTAATACCAATTACAATTCATTAATATTAATATTCAAAATTAAGATAAAAATAATTATAATTGTTTATTTCGAATTTCGAATCACTTCCAATTATCTCATCCTCGAAAAATACAGACTATATTACACCATAAATTCTCAAATAAAAAAAACCAATAAACTTAATAACAATTACACTTAATTAATATTAATATTAATAATCAAAATTGAGATAAAAATAATTAGATTTTGGAAAAAACCGAATTATACAAATTATAATATGAACATTACTGGACAATGCTATCCTCCCACATCGATATTATTCTCCTTTTTCTCGTCCTCATATGAGGAGATGCTTAGACTGGGAGGTAATGTCTATAATAGAATAAGAAATTAATTTTATTTGTGGTTGTCTGCTGCAAGGTGACCTTTTGAATTACTCACTCAGTATCGCATTTCTTCGAGGAAAATTCCAACAAATCACGTGGGTCGTCTGGCAGTTAAAAAAAATACTTAAATTTTCCTTTTGCAACAAAGGAAGGTTGGTCCGACATCGACACCCTGCTGTGTCTACTCACCCGACTTCCCTTCTCCTCCTATGGCTTCCTCGTCCTCTGCTTCGCCGCCCAACAATAACGAAGACGGCGAGAATACACAGACAAGCAGTGCGCCTTCTCCACCGCCACCATTCGAGATACCGATAAAATGGCCTCCGCAGGGAGCACTGAGCGCAGAATGGGTAGAGTCCTTGACTGCAGTGTTCGATTGGTCATCCCGACATGTTGCTCCCTCCGAGCTCCCGTCGGTGCTTCCGGTGTCGGTATTTGACAGTCTTGCAATGTCTGCGTCCAAGATCCTCCACAGAGAGCCCAATTGCCTTGAAATCGACGTCGACAGCAACTGCAGCGTTGTGGTGGTGGGCGATGTCCACGGCCAGTTGCATGACGTTCTTAATCTGCTACAGACCGCGGGGCCTCCGTCTCCAAGTCGGTTTTTCGTCTTCAATGGAGATTATGTCGACAGAGGGGCCTGGGGACTCGAGACATTTTTATTGCTCTTGGCCTGGAAGGTACTTTACTCTCCCGTTTCCTTTTCTTTTCTTCTTCCTCTTTTGATATGGAACCGTGTCGGATTTATCTCCTCGAATTCTTTGGTTTTCTGAAGTGGGCCGAGATCCGAAATTTATGTCTTCAATTATATTGATCGATAAGGCGGGCGTCTATTGTTGGAGCGCTTCAAGCACTTACATGGGATTCGAACTCGTGCCCTCATATGTCAATTGACTCCCTCTAATCGTTAACCCTAATACGCCGTATCAATACGGGAAAGCAGGATGTAATTAAACTGGAATTGGAATTGGAATTGGAATTGAATTTCCCGAGGATAACCATCTTAAAATAATCAGGTTGACAGTTAGACTGAAATTGCAAGATAATTGCCCACTAACGTACCTGTCAAAGAACTCCGATTAGCAAGTGGGACTGAAACTCAAGAAATATTGATCTGAGATATCCAACTTGAACAGAACAGCTCAGCTACTGGCACTGACATATTAGAGGGTTTGTCAAATATTATTTGAATAATGTTATTAGCATTTTAGGATGATTTCTAGGGAAGAGTGTTTTTTTTTAAAGGTGCTGGTGAAACTCAGGTCAAACCTAACCCTGCGCTTATTAGGCATCCACATTCTCACAGCTGCTTGGAAGATGGTCTACACCAGCTCCTCCCACATTCTGGATCATGAATGTCTATCCACTTAAGATTTAGCTCACAGTGGTTCCAATGAGTCGGGGCACTCTCCAGATCACCTTTCCATGAGGAGTGAGTTGAACAGCAAAAGCCCATCAGTCCACCTTTGTGTGACCTGAAGAGAGGGCAAGGCCTACTTGTATAGACTGCTGTGCAACACACAACAGATGCTTGATTTTAGGTCAACAAAAAGAGAGTGGGGTTAGCATGGATGAGCAATAAGCACCTGGCTGTAGTGCATTAATGCTCTGTATGCTAGTGTGTGCACTGTTGAATCTGAAGTTACTTACGATCCAATGGTGCATACACCATCATGGAGCATTAAATATTCTGTAGCCGGGTGATTATTGATCACCAAGGCATGCATATTGTTGGCTAAGGCTTTACTCCCTCAAATAAGGGTAACTTAATTGTCCCAAAAAGCTATGTTCAAATTGTTCAATTTTATAGCAGACTTGATTTTTATGTAGCAGATAAATAATAATGCCTTATTTTAGTTTTATTATTGCAGATCTAGAATACTGTCACTGACCAGCAAATTGTGAATGTGTAGAATTATTAATAAATCACAGATCTGATATATGAATGATAACCAGCAAATGACAATAGCACACCACAGATCAATAACACAATATTTTACCCTGGGGAAACCTTTTCAGGAGAAAAAACCCCAGCAACAAAATCTTCCTTAGTATATTGATAGCCTGAGATTACAATGAGCAGATTTCAACCACCTTTAACAAAGGCATTACACAGATCAATCACATACCAAAAGAGACTCTGAAGACTGTTAACATAAGCCCTGATCTTAACGTGAGCCCTAATCTGCTGTGTAGAGCCCTGATCTGCCATGTGGACCTCTGATCTGCCGGCGGCCTGCTAACATGGGCCCTGTTCAGCCCTGATCTGCACAGATCTGCAACGTGGTCCCTTCAATCAGTAACGCAGGCTCAGACTTAGCATTGCAGACCTCCAATCTATCAATGCAAACCCTCTATCTGCGAACGTGGAGGATGATAGAGCAGCAAAAGGATGAATGATGCCTAGGAGTAATGTGCTGTCGAGAATGAGAGAGATCCATACAATGATAATAATGGGAGTGGCTTGATGCTCCTTTTATAATTCCTCGTTTTGACAATACAATGGGTAAATACCATGTGTCACAAATGCCATTACTCCAATACCACTTATGTTTTAATTGATAATTAAAACAACTTAAATTATATGCTCCTCATCTGATTTCTCGTAAGGCTTAGGCAAGTCTTCTTAGGCTAAGGTTAGCCCCTCTTGGTTTACTAGGTTCACTTGTGTTAACTCAATGCTCATCAAATACATAAGGAAGATCTTGTGATGATGTGATCATCTTGTCCTCATGGTCATATGGTAGAGATATTCCTACTAGGGGTGGCCAGGCCCTAGAGGAGTCGTTCTAACAAAACCACCTAGGAGAACATTGCACATCATCTCTGCCTCGACACACAAGGCACTGCTTCGACACGCGAAGCCCATTCTCGAGTCTCGACACACGAGACCCAGTCTCGACACATGAGATTCAGTCTTAACACACGAGACTCAGTCTCGACACATGGGATTCAGTCTTAACACACGAGACTGTATAGCAGCATCTTGCTTCGACACATGAAGCTCAGATTTGACACACGAGACTCTTCTGCAAGTCTCCCGAGACTAACTCAGGACAACCTCGGCACACGAGGCATTGCTTCGGCGCATGAAGCCTACTTAGAGATTGACTCACGATGCTGCAAACTTCAAGACTCCCTCTTAGCGAGGGAGGCATTCTCTGCCACACCAATCTTGTCTTGAAAGTATGCAAACTTCGTTAAGGACAGAGGCTTGGTCAACACATCTACTATCTGGTCATTGGTCACAATATATTGAAGTTTTATGGTACATCCCTGAACCATACATCTGATGTAGTGATATTTCATTTCAATATGCTTTGATCTGTCATGAAACATCGGGTTCTCTAAGAGCTTTATATAGCTTTGGTTATCACAATGAATGACAGTAGTATCAAGCATCTTACCAATTAACCTGGCTAGAAGCTTTCTCAACCAAATTGCTTCTTGGTTGGCATCACTTTCTACTATAGACTCTGCTTCTGTAGTACTTTGGGCTATAGAATCTTGCTTCCTACTGGACGAGGAAATCATAGCAGAACCCATGCTAAAGTAGTAACCTTAAGTACTTTTTTTGGTCCACAGAGCTACCAACACAATCAGAATCAACATAACCATGTAGCAACACTTCACCATTGGAAGTGTATCAAGGCCGATAAGCAATAGTCCCACAAAGATATCTAAGCACATGCTTGGCAACAACCCAATGTCTATGCCTCGGTTTAGACATGAATTGGCTCAATGCGCACACTACATCGCATATATCCAGTTTGGTGTGAATCAAGTACATTAAGGATCCAATAAGCTGCAGATACATTGTAGGATCCATTAGATCTGAACTAGAATTTCTTTAGATTCAATACCATGGGTGTAGACATGGACTTACAATCCATCATCCCAGGTCTGCGTGATACATCAACTATGTATTTTCCTTGAGAGGAAAATCTCATTTGTTCTTTGCCATACCTCTAGGCCAAGAAAATAATGCATGAGACCTAGGTCTTTCATCTCGAACTCAAAAGTGAGCTCCCTCTTGTATCCGGCTATCAATTGTTCCTCTCCAGTAAGGAACAAATCATCAACATAAAGAACCAGGATCAAAGGGTGATTCTCCACAACCTTGAAATACAGGTTAGGATCAACGGTGCTTTTGGGGAAACCCAAGCTCTGAAGGTAGCTATCAATTCTTGCATACCAAGCCCTCGATGCTTGCTTAAGCCCATACAAGGCCTTCTTTAATTTGCACACGTGGGACTCCTTCCCATGAACCTCAAAACCTTCTGGTTGCTCTGTTTATACTTCTTCCTCAACTCTGCCATTGAGGAAAGCTGTCTTCACATCCATTTGGTGAAGCTTCCAACCAAGAACTGCAGCGAGAGAGATAATGACTTTGATGGAGGTGTACCTGGCAATTGTTAAAGATAGTGCATTTGCGAGACCCATTCTCAGGGAGGATGGTGCCCTAGTCAGTTAACTAGGGTAGAGTAAGACCCTAGAAGGTACCCTAGGGCCCCAATAATCTCCTAGGGTTCTTGGTCTGGGATCAAGCAGGTTGATGCCATGGCAAAGTCCGTAACATATGGTTAGGGCCCCTATATGTCTCTAGGGTATTCTGGTCAGTTTCTTGGACACGATGTGCAAGCAGATCCTGCAGGTTGAGACAGAGACTTCCTTCTAGGACCAGGTAGATTCTTGGTCTGGGACCAAGCAGTTCCTGAAGGTACATTCCTGGTTAGTTAACCAGTTGGATCTTGGTCAAGTTGACCAAGATGATGTTATGTGATGTCCTCTCTCCTAATCGCTTATTGCTAGGTTGCTTCTCAAGGGACTGACCACCCCTTGATGTTGTCACTAGCACTTAATCTTTAGGATCAGTACTGAGGACCAAAGGATCACGTCATCAGTTCGGATCTTCTCCTCATACAGTGATGATAAAAATATGGAACACATGTGACAATATACCTTGAGAGAGAAAAGATTAAAATTCTTGGTCTTGTTGGTCCTATGGGTAAAAGGGGTTGTTTGTCCACCTTTATGGTACACCTTGGTCTTGTGGGTATGAGGGTTGTCTTACCTTCTTTTTATGACCCCTTTGGTTGACTTATGGTCCTTTATCTTANGCTTTTATTTTATAGTTTTTATTTTTGGGCCATTGGTACCCTATCCTAAGTCAACTTAACTTTATGGTTTTTTTATTTTGTAAGACCATTGGACCATTGGTGTCCTATCCTAAGTCAACTTAACTTTATGGTTTTTATTTTGTAAGACCTTTGGACCATTGTACCCTATCCTAAGTTCAATTAACTTTATTTTATGATTGACCATCCTAAAACCTAGGGTTTCCTAAGTGACCTTTCTAAAAGGCTCGTCAAGATTATAAATTAAGTCCACTCCTCCATTCCAAAAGTGTGTCTTGATAGAGAGAAGTTTAGATCTGATTCTTTCCTCTAAGGTTCGCTGCTGTTGGTTTTGTGTGACGCCTTGGCTCTCTACTTCTGCTAAGGCTTGCTGGTGCTTGATGTCTTAGGTTCTTGTTACTCTTGGAGTGAGGCTATGATCTGTGTGTGCCCTCTAGGGCTGAATTGTGACTTTACTGCTACTTTCTGGCTGGGTCGTGACATGATCAGTGGACTGTGTATCCTGTTGGGTCGTGACCTGCCTGATCCGTGGACTGTGTATACTACTGGGTCGTGACCTACCTGATCTGTGGACTATGTATCTTGTTGGGTTGTGACCTGCCTGATTTGTGGACTGTGTATCCTGTTGGGCCGTGACCTTATCCGTGGATTGTGTATTCTGTTAGACCACGTCCTTATGTACCTGATCCATGGACTGTGTTTCCTTCCAAGACTTAGCTGTGATTATGGGTTGTCTCTATTACTGTTTTGTGACTGTGCTTGTATGCCCTTTAGGCTGGCCATGACTGTTTCAGAGCCCCCTTGGGATGGTCATGACTGAGACTGCTTTCTTCCAGCAGATCGTGGTTGTTTTGATTACCCTTGGGCTGATTTATGACTGTGTTGTCTCCTTTTTGCTGGGCTGTGACTTGTTAGAAGCCCTTATGGCTAGTTTGTGACTAAGTTATCTTCTCCTAGATGGGCCGTGACTGTGTATGCCCTTTAGGGATGGTTTGTCACTTTATTTGCTATTGTATGTATTTTCCTACTACACTCTCTCTCTCTCAAGGTATGTCATCCGTTCCTTTTGGCAGCTTGTCCTTACAGTGACGAGCTGATTCCAAAAATGAGTATAAGGCAGATCCAAACCAGACCTCAACTAACTTTTATTACTTGCTGTTCATTAGTCTGTACTACTACTGTTATATATTTTGTTTATGAGCTTTTGTCTTAATACTACTGCTACTGTCTTTTGCATCTCAAGGACCAACTTTAGCACAGGGACCAGTGAGGAGTGCTAAAGTTGAAAGAGATGAAAATTACGTTCTAATTTGTCTTATTGTTGTACTGGCTTGCATCTAGCACTATTTTGGAATTTTATTCAATAGTACTATTGTATTGTTCTGCATCTTGAAATTTACTTTACTTTGTCTAAGTAATTGATTAAATTGGTGTGCAAAGTTGTTATTTTTGAAAAAACCCTAATCTAACCCAAAACTTTAACAACAATTGGTGCAAATGTCTCATCGTAATCTATCCTTTCCTTTTGCGAGAAACCCTGAGCCACATATCTTGCTTTATGTTTCTCAATACTGCGATCAATTGCATGTTTAATCTTATAAATCCACTTGGAAGTTACCACATATTTCTCTTCTGGTCTTGGGACCACTTCCTAAACATCATTTTTCATATTACATATGATAGATAAATTAAAGTTGGCACATGTGGATCATGTAGATAAGATAAGAGATAAAGATGAGAAACTTTAACAACAATTGGTGCAAATGTCTCATCGTAATCTATCCCTTCCTTTTGCGAGAAACTTCGAGCCACATATCTTGCTTTATGTTTCTCAATATTGCCATCAACTGCATGTTTAATATTATAAATCCACTTGGAAGTCACCACATATTTCCCTTCTGGTCTTTGGACCACTTCCCAAACATCATTTTCATTTTTCATATTACATATGATAGATAAATTAAAGTTGGCACATGTGGACCATGTAGATAAGATAAGAGATAAAGATGAGATGCATTGAGAATAGAGAATTCAAATTGCTTACGATAAAGACTTTAGTTAATTAGGGAGAACTCGAATTGTAAAACTCCAAGTGGTATTAACAAGGAATACTTCAGCTAATTAAGGAGAACTTGAATTGATCACTTTAGTGATGTAATCAAGAAGATATTTAGTTAAGAGAATTAACTAAGTGATAATAAAGAAGATCCAATTATCTAAACATGTTTTGCATGACGACACTTTAGTTAAACTAAAAGACGACACTTAAGTTGCGACACTTGAGTTAAACTAAAAGATGACACTTGAGTTACGACACTTGCATGACGACACTTGAATTAATGTCCTAATTAAGTGGTATAGCATCTAGTTGAAAGGCGAGTTCATCCTGAAGTCAGAAGAGCAAACATATACGCCAATAATGAAAAGGTATTGCGCTGTTGTTATGCAGGATTGATGAGATCAAGGTGCAGAGCTATTCTCCCATGTAGGAATTCGCTACCTTCTGCATGAGACCTCTTTCTTCCATGGAGGCATTAACTATCTCTTGCATGAGACCTCAATTAACGAATTAGTAATGTGTTGGACACATTGCAGAGTTCTTATATCTATCTCTGTTCTCTCTTGCTAAGTAATCATCATTGGGGGTGTTTGAATTCTCTCTTATCTTGCATAAGGGGTGCCGAATATAATCTGCAATTGTAAAATACATTCTTCGCTATCTATCACTGTGCTAAGGAGATTTGTTGGGGGTTTTCTCCCTAATTGTTTTGAGGGATTTCCCCAGGGTACATACTATGTTATGTGTGAATGCTTATGCGTATGAATGTTCATTGATTTTCAAGTACTCAGTAATTCCACATTTAAAGATTAAAAGATCAAAGTTCAATTAAATTCAACATGGTATCAGAGCTCAGGGCGTGAATGAGCCAAGTCTTGCAATCAAGCTTGAGCCTACATTGATCCTGAATGGTAGAAGTTGAGCACAGTACTTGAAGAACAATGGCTTTGATCTCAGTGAGGCCAGAAGACCGACTTGAAGGAACTTCTAACTTCAATACTTGGAATGCCAGGATTCTGAATATACTAGAAGAGCATGATTTGGATGGATACATATCCAATATTGTTGAAGAGCCTACTACTAATGCAGGGTGCATTGCTTTCAAGAAGAATCAAGCCAAAGCTAAGAGGATCATTTATGATTCAGTGAAAGGCAATTTGATGTCGATGATCACTCCATTGAAAACTGCAAAGGAATTCTTCGACACATTAACCAATCTTTATGAGAAGAAGGCTCTCAGTCAAAAGAGAGCTTTGAAGAACAAGCTTCGTAATCTGAAGATGGAGAAGGACGAGATAGTGACTTCCTTCTTCATAAAGATCTCTCAAGTAAGAGATCAACTAACGAGCATTGGAGTAACTGTCAATGATGATGATCTCATTCAAACTGTTGTTGATGGTCTTCTATCTTCATGGTAGACATTCTTCATCACTGCTAATGGTGAGAAGTGCAACCAAAATTTGAGAGACTGTGGCATGTTTTCCTACAAGAAGAAGGGCGAATTTAGAGCAATATTGCTTCCTCCAAAGAAGAGAACCTTGCTCTTACGGAAAGGATGAAGAGAGGAAAGAAATCCTTTTTCAGAAGAAGTTTCCTTGTCAAAAGGATAAAGAATTCAACAAGAACTTTGATAAGTCTAAAGTCAAATGCTTCAACTGCAATAAGAAGGGCCACTATGCAAGAGAGTGCCAGGCAAAGCAAAGAGGAAAGTTCAAGGGTAGATTTCATGCTTCTACTGTTATAGAAGATGAACCTACAAGAAATAATTCTTTCGATGATTAGGAGACAAGGAAGGTGTATTACCACTAGTGCTGAGACATGGCTGGTGGATAGTGGCGCATCAAAACACTTGATTGGATATAGGATTGCTATCATGATTTGAAGGAAAAGCAGTTCACTTGTCAGTGGAGCTTGGAGATAATACTACCTTTTCAGTCCAAGGAGTTGGATCCACTTCTTTTCAGTTGAATTCAACTGTGATTGGAGTTAGAGAGGGAGGTCTCTACAAGGTTCTTGGAAAGCTCATTAAAGCCATGATCCATGACACAATCAGTCCTCGTGATCTATGCAAGGAGGCAGAGATCAAGAAAAATCCCACACAACAACAAAATATAAGTATTTGGATTATTAATTGCTCTTATAGATCAAATCTAAATAATTTGAACATATTTACAGTTGTATACAGATCTGTATTCCTAAGAATTAGGAAGTTTGTTATAGTGTAACATAATGAGCATAAGATATAGTTTTCTGTTATGAATTGATGCTTACATAACTATGTGAACTATTGCCATTGCATTGAATGTTCATATGATTGAATTTCATGATCATGCAATGTTGCTAATCATTTGACTAAATTGGGCTTGTAGGGAAAGACCATATGCTATGACCTACAAGAGAAGAATGACAAGTAGAATGTAAAGTCATTATGGTTATTCAGTATTCGATGGAGAGTAGGATGCTCTGAAGTGGGAGGCTTCTAGGAGCAGATCAGGTAGCAGGATAACTTCCGTGATAGAGGGAGCATCTAAAATAAATTCATTATTGAATCTACAAAAGCCATGATGTGTGATCAAGATCTGCCTACCTCCTGATGGGCAGAAGCCTCCAACACTGCTGTTTATATCCATAATAGAATCCCTCATACTATTTTGGGAGAGAAAACTCCTGAAGAAGTTTTCACTGGTGAGAAACCAGATATTGGACACTTGAAGATTTTTGATTGTCTTGTCTACATGCATGTGCCAAAAGAGAAGAGGACAAAGATGGAGCCATCCAGAAAGAAAGGGACTTTTGTTGGTTTTAGCGAATCCTCCAAATCCTACAAAATCTATGTACCAGGGCAAAGACTCATTGAAGTCAGCAAAGATGTGACATTTCATGAAGAGGTTGCCTTCGAGCGCTCTAAAGAACTTCATTGTGATTTAGACATAAAGGAGCATGAGACTCCCATGATAGAGGATCCAGATCCTGGTTCTCCCCATTCAGATGTTGAGAGGGAGAAGCCATAAGAGTCCTCAAATTCGCCAGCTCTTGAAGAACCAATAGAACTGGTTGAAAGATCACTTGATGAACCTCCTGCTAAGAGGAGTTTTGCATGGTGCCGAGACATTCTACAAGAGGAAGAAAAGCATGGAGCACCATCAGGTACATCCAGAGAACGAAGGAGACCTGAAAGATATTCAGGATATGTTGCACAAATGAGTCACATCAGTGATTTAAGAACCTTCCACCTATGAAGAAGCTGCTAAGCAGCAAGTATGGAAAGATATCATGGTAGAGGAATACAAATCTATTATGAAGAATGATGTTTCGGAAGTGGTTCCTAAACATGAAGAAAAGTCCATAGTAACTTCCAAGTGGCTTTATAAAATTAAACATGCAGCCGATGGCAATATTGAAAAGTATAAGGCTAGATTTGTTTCCTGTGGTTTCTCACAGAAAGAAGGTATAGACTATGATGAGACATTCGCTCCTATGGCCAGGTACACCACTATTCGAGCTATGATTTAACTTGCTTCAGTCCTTGGATGGAAGCTTCACCAAATGGATGTGAAGACTGCGTTCCTCAATGGTGAGGTTGAGGAAGAGGTATACGTACAACAACATGAGGGGTTTGTAGTTCATGGGAAGGAGTCCCATGTTTTCAAAACAAAGAAAGCCTTGTATGGGCTTAATCAAGCCCCACAAGCTTGGTATTCGAGGATTGACAACTATCTTCAGAGCTTGGGCTTCTCCAAGAGCGAAGCTGACCCTAACCTGTACTTCAAGATTGTGAAGAACCAACCTCTGATCTTGGTTCTCTATGTTGATGACTTGTTCCTTACTGGAGAGGAACAATAGATAGTTCGGTGCAAGAGGGAGCTCTCTTCTGAGTTCGAAATGAAAGCCTTGGGTCTTATGCACTATTTTCTTGGTCTTGAAGTTTGGAAAAGGAAAGATGAGATTTTCCTTCCGCAAGGAAAGTACACAATTGATGTGTTGTGTAGGTTTGGTATGATGGATTCTAAATCCATGACTATACTGATGGTTTCTAATTTGAAGAAACTACATGAGTCGGATTCTGGATCGGATCTAGTGGATCTTACTATGTATAGACAACTCATTGGTTCCTTGATGTACTTGATACATTCTAGACCTGATATATGTTATGCTATGAATATCTTGAGTCAGTTCATCTCTGAGCCTAGACATAGACATTGGGTTGCTGCTAAGCATGTGCTTAGATACCTTTGAGGTACTATTGCTTATGGACTCAGATATGTCTCTAGTGGAGGAATGATGCTACTTGGTTATGCTGACTCTGATTGGGGTGGTAGCATTGTGGACCGAAAGAGTACATTTGTATTTTGTTTAGCTTGGGTACAACTATGATCTCTTGGTCGAGCAGGAAGCAGGGTTCTATAGCCCAGAGTACTACAAAAGCAGAGTATATTGCAACTAGTACTGCTTGTCGAGAAGCTGTGTGGCTTAGGAAGCTACTTGCTGGGATGCTCGGTGAGAAGCTTGAGACTACTGTCATTCACTCTGATAATCAGAGCTGCATTAAGCTCTCAAAAAAACCTGTGTTTCATGACAAGTCAAAACACATTGAGATGAAGTATCACTTCATCAGAGACATGGTCCAGAGAGGTGTCATAAGACTTCAATATATTGCTACTGATGAACAGATTGCAGATATGTTGACTAAGCCTCTATCCTTGATGAAGTATGGGTACTTCCGAGACAAGCTTGGCATGGAATAGAATGCCTCCCTTGCTGGGAGGGAGCCTTAAAGTTACAACATCATGAGTCATTCTCCGAGCCAATCTTGTGCGCTAGGATTGGGCCTCATGTGTTGAGGTAGTGCCTTAGGGAGCCTGAGTTGGACTCAGGAAACTTGGAGTAGATTCTTGAGTTGGACTCAAGGATGACCAAGGAGCCTTATGTGTAAAGCCTAAGCCACATGTGTTGAGGAATGTACTTTGATATGTCAAAGTGATGATGTTGTATAGTCTTGTTGGACAAGTCTAAGGACTTGCGTGTCAAGTCGGATCCTCATGTGTTGAGGTGGACCTCATGTGTAGAGGTAATGCTTTGCATGTCGAAGCATGAATGTTGTGTGATGTTTTACTAACCGTGGTCACTCGAGATGGATGAGCTATTAAGTATCCTCTAGAGACTGGTCACCTCTAGAGTGAATTGCTTTTGCATATGACCACTTGGAACGATAGTAAAATAATATGATCACATCATTGGGCAAATCTTCTTAGCATAATTGATATGCTAGATAAATTAAAGTTGGCACATGTGGACTGTTATCAGTTCAAATGGCAGTCCAAGCCACTGGCAAGCATATGTGGAGAAAGTGACCACTGTCAAGTCACTTCTCCAAACTTCTTCGGAAGTTGAAACCTGTTAGGGGAGAGCCCTATGTAACTCTGCAAAAGACACTTAGACACCAAATATATCTCATATGTGTTTAAGGTTAGTGACCAGTGCCTAATGGAGTCAATAAAAAAGTGGAATACATGTACTACGTAAGTGTATGTGAAATATGCATTTATTTAATAATAAGCAAATGACCAATACCAGTCTCATAACAAGCATGCAATGTCATACAAATATGGAGGATCGTTAATCTAATAAACCAATTACTTGCAATTTGTAATGTTACGTAGCAAATGTCATCCACGAGTATTCAATTAATTTCATATATCAGTACCTTAGAGTTACCATTCCTTTAGTAATAAGTGTGACATGCAATCATAAGTATTTATCATTATCAAATAATAATTTAAAGCACATGTAGGCATGCTAATATTATGACAGCAGTAGTAGTTTAGGCATTAACTTTAGTATACGAAACAATAACGTGCATGTAACCAAGCATTTACCAAACAATTTGCATCAACTTTGAAAGCAAGTTGCATGTGTTTATTAGTAACAATATCATAAATAGTATGCAGTAGTAGACATAACCAACATTAACAATGTCCTTCCAATTCATATCAACAAAGGATAGTGACCATCTAAGTTCTAACTAATGTTTGCTTGTCATTTTGCAGGGTTCAATGGATTGAAGTTCAAGGGAAAGTACAATTGAGTAAAAGGGAGGGCCCAAAATTTTAGGGCCCAAAAATTTAGGGTGCGGAATTTTAGGGTTCGAAAATATAGGGCCCATAATTTTAGGGAGGGCCCAAAATTTTAGGGCCCGACATTTTACGGCGTGCAATTTTAGGTTTCAAGATTTTAGGGCACATAATTTTAGGTCCCAAAATTTTAGGAGCCGAAAATTTCGGGAGGCCCTAAATTGGCCAAATATTTGATTTTTATGAAATTTTATAAATTTTGTAGACCTAAAACTAACCCTAGAAACTAGGTTTTGAAAATGAAAAGGTGTGAAGACAAAGGGAGATCAACCCTAGCAAAGCCCTACCTCAACCTAGGGCGTTTAGGGAGGATGGCTAACCTAGAGAGGAATAGATTCTAGTTCAAGCAACTAGCCTAGAAAACTAAGGGAAAAACCTAGAGGACCCTCACAAGGAGACGTGCCTCGACTTGCTAAGGTGACAAGAAGGCTGGAAATGGCCTATTCTAGGAGAAAATGTAGCACTAGGGCTACCATTTAGTCTTGAACATGCATCATCTATCAACATTCAAACAAAGAGATAACAAGCCTCACCTCCAAGTGCTTGTGTTTAGCCAACAAATCAAAACATCACCTTGCAAAATAATTTCACCATAGAACACCATAAAAAGCTTGCATTAACCCATAAAATCTCGCTCAAGAGGAGCGCATCTCTACAAAGAACCCTAAGAAGGGTAAAACAAATGCATAATGATTTTATCCCATGAGTCTTCTTTTTAAAATGAAAGTGAGGAGATCTATTTTATATGATCTCACACTCACTTTTTACAAAATATCCAGGTCTACATGCCTTAAAATAAGTCAACTTGAAATTATAAAATGTCAATTGAAAACTAAAAGAAAATAGTAATAAAATATAGCCTAATGTAGGCTCAAGGTACGCTACTTGGGGTATTTGTACCCCCAGGTGCCAAAATACGCTCAAATAAGCGAATCATTCGGAACGAAAGGTTGGAGTGAGTTGGAGGGAGGGCGTTATACCCCATCTAACCTCTAGAATGTTGTAAAATCCCTCAACGCCCTCAAAGTATCAAAAAGGCCTGGCGTGGAGGATGTCTTCCTCTGAGGAGATAATGCTAGGGAGAGTAGGCGCCAATAATCTGAGAGGCCAGGAGGGTGTCATAAGTGGCTGTAAATGGAGACGAATGTCTCGTTGCTGAAGCAGAGGCCACCAAAGCACGTAAACAGGGTATGGAGCCATGTGATCCAGTGGTCAACCCTTAGGGGCCCCGGACACCAACCATGAGGTTAAAAGCCTCAACAAAGGGCAGTCAACAACGCCATTAAGCCATAGTACCCCTAGAGGATGACCAAAGGGCCCAACCATGACCACCATTGCTCAATAACACCCCTCCTGGTCGAAAAAATTGGCCCTCTCTCCTTGGGGTACACCTGAAGGTGCGCTGGGTATAGGTGCAACGTAACATGGACCATGTAGATAAGATAAGATAAGAGATATGATAGATAAATTAAAGTTGGCACTACCTCATGTGTTGAGGTAGTACCTTAGGGAGCCTGAGTTGGACTTAGGAAACTTGGAGCAAATTCTTGAGTTGGACTCAAGGATGACTAAGCATCCTTATGTGTAAAGCCTAAGCCTCATGTGTTGAGGAATGTACTTTGATACGTGAAAGTAATGATGTTGCATAGTCTTGTTGGACAAGTCTAAGGACTTGTGTGTCAAGTTAGATTCTCATGTGTTGAGGTGGACTTCATGTGTAGAGGTAATGCTTTACATGTCGAAGCATGTTGTGATGATTTACTAAACATGGTCACTTGAGATGGATGAGCTATTAACTCTCCTCTAGAGACTTGCCACCTCTAGAGTGAATTACTTTAGCATGTGACCACTTGGAACGATAGTAAAATAATTTGATCACATCATTGGACAAATCTCCTTACCATAATTGATATGATAGATAAATTAAAGTTGGCACATGTTGTTACGAAGAGAAATTCCTATGGCTTGGGGTACCACAACAGACAGCTTGACTCCAGAAATCAATCCTTTCCAATATGCAATAGAAATCAAATATTTAACACTAAAGGATCAGACCTCGTACCTTATTCTGGACAGTTGAAGTAGATCCCTGTTGAGCTTTCCAACTTCAGCTTGAATTGATTAATCACTTTCCTCGACAACAAGTAAACAAGACAAGCATACTATATATATTGGTGTTAGATCTATTCTAGCATATATAATCAACAATGTATAAGCATTTGAAATCATCCATGGATAAAATATTCATTCAAACATACATTATTGGATAGGAAAAGATATTTCTATTAATATAAAATCAGAGATTACAATGAATACAACCTCTGTCGGCACGTCTGCGAATCGGAGAAACTGAATTCCCCACTTGGGCCTCCACCACCTCAATCCTCCATCTCTCGATAGCAAGCTCACAAGCAAAAGGTGAGCTTGGGAAGAACACAAAAGTGCTCCAAGGGACAAAGGGATGCAGACTCAAGCACAAGTTCTGGCAACAATGGACTACAGTTTCTTTGCTCTCAATTCTCTTATGCCTTCAATGTATCCAAAGAGTTCCTTATATAGCTTTTCAAAGGGGTAATGAAAGGTCGAATCTGAGCGATGTCAAGGCATATGGAAGGCTAGGAGACAAGTGAGTTGGATCCATGTCAAGGAAAACTCCAAAAGGATTTGGATTTTGTACACATCCCGATGTACGCGGTTTTAGGGGTCAAACCTGCGTATATACGCGATAAGGGGTTTAAAAGTCGCTTATAGCAATTTTCACATGTTTATAGGGATGGTTTAGGAAACATCAAAGGACAAAAAATGGTCCAAGGGGTATAAGGAGTCTGCAGAGGGACAGGGGGAGGCCATACAAGTGTGATTCACCTGGTGTGGTAAAATCAGCTATAACAGATGCCCCCTAATGTGTGAGGTCAGAGGGGTCATACGATGGCCGAAATACATTATAAGTCCATCCCAGAAGTGGAGTGATGAAGCATCCCAAATGGAAGACCAACCACCCAATCAGCATGGTACAATGATACAACTCTGCACATAACTGCAAATACATATAGCAGTCCGGCTACATAAGAGTACAATGGCCATGAATAGGCATGATACAAAATATCACATAAGTGGTCATCGCCACGTACAATATACATAGATCAGAATCTCCATGATGAAGATATACAAAGGATCATGATCTCCATGATCTCCATAAGGAGGTAGCATATAAAAGATGCCACCAATTTGGAAGGTCTTCTACACAAACCGCTACGAGTACATGTCCTACTATGTGAATAGAGGTGTCGAGGTCGAACATAGTAGTCCATCGTCTGATTACCGGTCATTGATGTATACCATTAACAAACGCGAGATCACCCACCGATAATGAAAATGGGAATCAAGGTACTAGAGTGCAAACTAACAAGTGTGAATAAATGTGTTGAGGTCGAACACTTGAGAGGATCCATCGATCAGGGGACATTGATGTATTCCCAAAAACTGTCGATGGCGAGAGAACCTGCCACTGATGACTGCAAGTCTCAAGGCACTCAAAAATGACTCTAGATTCCAATCCCAGAATAGATGATCTGAAGTCGATGGGATGAAATCTGCTGGAAGGAGGGGATTAAGGCATCCCCCATCATCCAACACGAGGTACTCAGCAAAGCTGTATAATGTGGAAGGACTCGATCATAAGGTGCACGAACCAGTAACTGTACCGGGAATGTCCGACATGCAAAGTCAAGATAACTGAGGAATGGCCGACTCAGGTTTCAACTTCCTTCGAACAAGAGCATAACGACGAATGGTGATTGAAGAAAGGCAGCATAGACTCGATATACAGAACTGGGACATCTCTGTGACACAGGAGGCATCGACAGAGGCTCCATGGGGACTGGAAGCTTAACCAGTCGATGGAGATAAACTCAGATAAAACGAGTACAACTCCCAAACTATAAACCCAACCAACGAATGTGATATATAGTGCTCTGTTCGAAGGCGACACGACTCGACAGCTGCCAAAAGATAACATCTTTCCTTGTCCGGCTTTTTGGTTTTTTGATTTTTTTTTTTTTTTTGGACTTTTTCAAATATTTAAAAAGCTTGAAAAGGAATAAAACTGCTTTATAGTTACAGACTAGGAGGAGACAAGTGTCATATGGGCAAACAAACTAGTTCCAAGCAGTGGAACATACCTATGCTCAATGCAAGGATACATGTGTAGGATAGCGACACTCGAGGGAAAATCCCCTCCTGGTAAAAATAGGGAATCAAGCTGCAAAGGATATATAAAATTGCTCTGCATGGCTAGACATGAGACAAGCTCGGGCTATATGGCTGAAACTCAATGTCAGGGAAGTCGGCGTAAGGCTCAATAAGGCAGGCAAAGCTCATGATAATGCAATTACAACTTGACATAAAGGATTCCTGAGGGAAATAGGCCAGCAAAAGATCAAGAGGAGTATGAAGCTCTTGCGAAATGTCATGGCAATACTATACAACGGACTCTCACACCCTAAAGGACAAAATGTCAGCATGGGCACCAAATGCAAATAAGGCGCTAACTAGGGTACCCATGTAATGTCAAGCTCTACCACTCATATCATGCCACTTCTAAAACAGCAAGAAGGTTCCGTGACATAATAGAGTGGGTTCGTACCTAAGGCTATAATGAAATGGTCATAAGGTCATGCAAAATGCAAATGGTGATGAAACCTAACCTATATGCTAGTTTAGACATGATACCTGAAATCGGCACGAATGGGTCAATCCAACGGCTGAAATGACACTCAAAAAGGTCTCCTACATCATAAATTAGTTCAAAAACGGTCCAAACTATAGGAAAGGGGGTAAAAATTTTCAAAAATTTGAAAAATTTCTATAAATAGTAAAAAATTTAGAACATTATAAAACATTTGAAATTTTTACCCATTTGAGCTCAGAACTTCAACAACGAATTCCAGGAGATCCAGCCGGCGGAATCCACTACCATTTTTTCCAGGTACTTACCCATGCTCTACTCTTTCATTTTGATGCAAATTTTGTCAAATTCCATGGTGTTTGGGTTTCTAGGCCATTCTAAGATATGCGCCACGACCCACACGAAAATCGAGGGTTTTTTCGCGTATAGCGCTGGATATACGCGGAAAACGCCCTCAAAGTCGCGTATATACGTGGCTGTTTGGCAAACATTCGCGTATGCGGCCGCGCTCAATGATTTTTAAGTATTCTAATGGACAAAACTCAAATTTTATGTGCAGGATGGTCCTAGAATGGAGAAAAGGTGAACATGGTGATGTAGAAGAGGCAGTAAGGGCAGATCTAATGCTTCAACAAGCGTTACGTGCATGTGGGATTTACAAATTTTGGTGTCTTGGTGGCTTAAGAGCCAAACCAGGACTATTGCAGATGTTAGTGGACTACTGGGATCCAGACTCAGAGTTGTTCCAGATAGACGGGATGTCCCTCACCATAGAAGTGGAGGACATATACTTTATTATTGGACTTTCCCGACAGGGGGAAGTGGTGAACCTACATTCTCGCGGGCTCGGAGGTGGCTTGACTATAGATGAGTACATTGCGGTGTACTGCTATCCGGACACAGAGAAGGTGGGGAGTCATATCCCAACTAACTCCATACAGGTGCTGGGCCTAAAGGCCATCCTACTGACACTGGGCAGGATAGCAGGCTTGGCTTCACTCCACCAGGCCTTGCGGCCTCTGATGTTCTATGCAGTGGAGTGCATGAGACCCACGGTATACGATTGGAGCATCGCGCTACTGGGCAACATTAAACACCAGCTCAGTGAGTGCAAGATGGGTGGAGTGCGAAACTTCGGTTTCAGCAGCATATTGAGCACGCTTTTCTTTGAGCGTGTTCCAGGATTGAGCCCTAGAGTTGACGTTCCTCTACACGGGGTTCGAGATCCGGCCCAACGGCGTTGGGCGGATGCGATGCGCAGACTAGGTGGAGGTAGGGTGTCCAACCCCATCCAGCTGATTTCTTTCCGTGGTGGCGAGGATAGATAATTGCGATCGATGACTACCCCTATGCGGGGATAGATTTTTGGGGAGACCTAGACATGCCACTACCACTAGGATCGGCATACGGTGACATAGGTAACGAATCTTGACCCTCTTTTTAAAATTTTTGAGTTATTTAATTTTTGTGTTTTTTGATTATGTGGAATCAAAAGACATGTTTTTGGGTGACAATACATAGTGACATCTACCATATGCATGCAGATGTGGGACCATGGCGGCTTGAAGGCTTCCCTTGTCATAGACGGAGGGGAAGAGGAGACGATATCACGGGTGTGGATGCGGAGCGGATGCTCCAAAGCATTCATACCAACTTCGTGAGACTGACACACAGAGTACCTATGGCGCAAGTCGAGGACTTGTCTGAAGCCATGCAGCACCAGGTGGTGGGTGTACCACAAGCATGGGTGCGGCTATTTCGACGGCTAGCTAGAGCCGTAGTGACATTCCACGATCACAACCCCCCTCCTCCTCCGCAGGCTTATATACCTGGGAGTGATACATTTTGTACTACCGTGTATTATATTTTGGTGGCTCGAGAGCCCCATTTTTGTATTATGACACTATGTATTACCACATTTTGGATGTTTATAAAAACTTTTATGATGATCGATTTATTTATTTACATGTGTAAAAATTTATGTTTGTGATGAGCTTATTGTGTATGAAACAAATGCCAATCTAACATGTAGTTAGCATATGAGTCAGCAACTTGATTATTAATTCTTGGAATATGTATGTATGTTATATTGTCAAATTGCCGTTCTAATAATCTCACACGTAAGAATCTTCTTAATAATGTCGGATCTCTAACATGGTACAAACCATCAAGCTGTGACACTACTAACTCCGAATCAAGACGTACCTCAAGAGAGAGAACGCCATGTAAAATGGCATCCCGTAGAAGCTCAATAACGGCACTATACTCAGCAACATTGTTTGAAGATGGCCGTAAACATACGCCTCCTGAAGACAATACCTGACCCATAGGAGTATAAATCACCCAAGCAACAGAGGCTGAGTGTTGAGTGTGACGGCTCGCACCATCCGCGAATCCTATGAAGGTGGAAGATTCTATTGACATCTGCCAAAAGAAACGGAAACTAATCACAAACCCGATCACCATAAGAAAAAGACCTACCTATGCAAAACTGTACAATAATATACAATAACCAGCCTTGGCTGAAAATCATGCATAGTACTTTTTGAGATAGAGCCCATTTCTAGGCTCCGCCAAGGCCGTTTCCTCATAATCCACTAACTCATAAGCGCCATTCTCTAACACACGTTTGACGACGTAAGGACCACGCCACATGGGGTTAAACTTTCTTGCCCCCAAGGGTTCTTTCGGTTGATCCCACAAAAGGACCAAGTCTCCCTCACTAAACCTCCTTGGACGGACAGACTTATCGTACTGGACCTTTACGCGATGCTTATTTATGTCTAGAGCCACCAAGGCATCTCGACGCTGCTCATCAAGTTGCTCAAGGTGGACCAAACGCTTCTCCAACGGGGAAGTGTCTGGTAAGAGCTCTATGGCTAGCTTCAAAGAAGGAATCTCGCACTCAACCGGCAATACCGACTCCACTCCATGTACAAGTTGATATGGAGAAAAACCCGTGGCAGTCTTAACAGCGGTTCTATAATCCCACAAAGCAGGATATAACATAATGTGCCAATTATTCTTGCTTTGTGCGATGGTTCGTTGGAGAATGGATTTGAGTGATTTGTTCACTGCTTCTACCTGTCCATTCGCTTGAGGGTAGTGAGAGGAGGAATGCTCTTGTTTATACCCTAACTTTGATGCCAACTCTTCCATCATACGATTCTGAAAGTGCGAGCCATGGTCAGTGACAAACTCTTTCGGAATACCGAACCGAGTAATAATCTGGTTGAATACGAAGTGCGCGGCTGTCTCACCGTTGGATTTAACTATAGGCATAGCCTTAGCCCATTTCGTGAAGTAGTCAACAACCACTATGATATGATGATGCCCCCCAGCTGAAGCTGGGTTGCAATCCATAAAATCTAGCCCTCACTTAGTGAAGGGACCGACGGTGATGATGGGATGTAACGGGGTAGGTTTCGAGCGCATATTACGTGCAAACACCTGGCAAGGATGGCACCTCTTGACTGCATCTACACAATCCTTAAATATCGACGACCAGAAATAACCCGCTCTTAAGATTTTTTGGGTTGTAGAAAGCCAAGATAGATGACCACCGCACGCCCCTCCATGGCAATCATTCAGCACTACCTCAGCCTTTTCATGAGTTAAACAATGTCATAAAATGGAATCTACCCCACGGCGGTACAAAGTGTTATCCACTATGAGGTAATTCTTAGACACGTGACGTAATCGTCGTCGTTCATCCTGTGAGAGGTGAGTAGGGACCTTCAATGTTTGTAAATATATAATGATATCCCCATACCATGGGTCTAAAGTTGAGATTAAGAAGATGTGGTCATCGATAAACGTATCTTCACAAACCAACTCCTCGGCTTCGCTTGGGAAATCCGATATAAGCTTCGTAAAAATTAACGATTTCTTTAATTTTGCCGAAATAAACTCGAGATCGAATTCTTGCAAGATGACAATCCATTTATTATATTTTACCCCAATCATCCTTCGAGTGAGGACGAATTGAAATGGATTGACATGGGCTACAACCAAGGTCTGGCGAAGGAGAATATAATGTCTCAACCATTGAACCGCATGTACATTAGCTAAGGCAAGCTTCTCAACATGGGAATAACGGATCTCTGCGTCAATAAGATTCCGGCTCAGATAGTATGTGACATGCTCTTGGAGCTCCTCATCCTCTTGAACCAAAACCATACCAATCGTCTCCATGGACGCGGCCACATAAAGTAGAAAATCACGGCTATAGTCTGGGGGACTAATCACCGGGGCCGATGCTAGGGCTCGCTTGAGTGCATCAAAGGACTCCTGGGCTCGCTCATCCCAACAAAAGGTGGTGTCCTTCTTCAAAAGATGCATGAAGCCTCTAGTCAAGTTGGCAAAATTGACAACGAATATCCGTAAGAAGTTTGCCATGCCTTGCAAACATTGAAGACGACGAATGTTTTTCGGGGGAGACAACTGAAGTATTGCCTCAACCTTCAAAGGGTCGACTCTTATACCCTCTTTAGAAACAATGATACCTAACAAGCGACCAGACTTCACACAAAAGATGCACTCGTGAGGATTTAACCTGACCAAATAATGGCGGCACCTTTCGAATACCAATCTCAAATGATAGGAATGACGCACTCATACGAGAATGAGCAGCACGGTCATCCAAAAACACTTCGATAATCGATTTGAGATCGTGGAAGATCAAGGTCATAGCCCGCTGAAAAGTGGCTCCGACGTTCTTGAGGCCAAAAGGCAATTTTCGATATGCAAAAGTTTCCCAAGGACAAATAAATGCGGTCTTATGTTGGTCCTCGAGTTTAATTTGTATTTGATTATATCCGGAAAAGCTGTCCATAAAGGAAAAAACCTCGCTACCCGCACACTCATCCAAAATTTGATCAATAAATGGTGTGGGGAAATTGTCCTTAGGACAGGCACGATTCAAATCACGGAAATCAGTATATATGCGGATCACTCCCTGCTTCTTATCAACCGGAACGGGGTTTGAAACCCACTCCGTCAAGGGAACGGGATAGATAAAACCGACTTTCAATAGTTTCTCTATCTCTGCCTTAATCGCGGGTGCTTTCCTAGGATTCACTGCACGCAAGCGTTGTCGAACAGGCTTAGCATTGGGATAAGTCTTAATCTCGTGTTCAACAATGCGAGGGTCGATACCTGGCATTTCATCGTAAGACCAAGCAAAGATATCACAAAATTCTTTAAACAGCTCGGTGTATTCTTGAATCTCAACATGGGAACATTCTGCCCCAATATAGACATTCTCTATCCTGCCAGGATTGCGAGAGATATTGATAGGAATCGTTGGAGATATATTTGCCATGTTTCCATCAGCCATCGGACCAAGAGAGCTTAATGGAACCATGGGACTACCAATTCTCTCACTAAGAACCTCCCTAAAGTCCTTACGCTCCAACCGATCAAGCTCGGGAAGAAAGTAAGATCTATGATGCAGCTCTTCCCATGGTGGCTCAACTCCCGACATGGCCTCAATAATCGCTTTGTCTGAAGGAAAAACACTATTAAGGCAGTCGTGCGCGTGAGAAGACTGAACTGCCCATGCAGGCAGCACATATGGGTCCTCCTCCTCCATCCGTGAAGAGGAAGTACTAGGCTCTGCAACACATCGAAGATTAGCTTGATAAGCTACCATAGTTGCAGGCAACGGCACGTTCGTCACGATGGGCTCACTTGAAGTATTCAGTGTAGGAAGAATCCAAGGATCTTCCATATGACTCGTGCGAAAAGACACCGATCTCACAGATGTCGAAGCCTCACCGAAACTAGACCCTATCATAAGGATAGGTGTAGGACAGCTAAAGCTTCCCATGAGGGATGGATACATGTCCACACCCACACCCACACTCTCAGCTACCAGCTGAGAGTGCTCTACAATCGGGATTGAAGCTCCCGAAGATGCGGTAACTGACGGATTCTTGAATGACGTTTGATCAATTGTAACTATCTTCCCATTGAATGGAAAGCATACAACGCAAAATAGTGAAGAAGCTACGGCTTACATACTGTACATCCAATTCCTACCCAGCAAGAGATTGTAGTCAAGGGGCGCATCAACCACCTCGACTTCTATTGCAACGCTCTTCCCTCCTAAACGAAACTTAAGGGAAGAAACGATCCCGTGCGGCCTAAACGATCTCCCATCAAACGCAGTTAACATGGTCGCAGATTTAGACAACTCAGGGGAACCTAAACCCTTCCAACACGATAAAGACAGCAGAGAAGCAGCAGTGCCTTCGTCAATCACAGTGCGCTTGACGGTCATGTTGAGACATTCTACATGAATCAAAAGAAACACATAGTAAGGCAAGCGAGGCTGAAGTCCTGCGGTTTCAAATTTAATCACGGAGGAAGAATTATCATCATTCACACCAAGGGCAGAAAGCAAAGCCTTCTTTTGCGAAGGACAACTCTGAAGTACTTCTAGTGCAGACATCGCACAAGGAGTGTGGCCCAAATCCTCGACAATATAATAGTTTTGGGTGGCTTGGGCATTAGGATTGTGCCCTGAACGCTTAAGGACTCCCTTAGGAATGCGAGGTCCAACTTTAGGTTTATCCACAGGTTTTTTCAATATGCAAAGGAGTCCCTGGTGGATCAGGTTCTTTTCTTGGGTTGGGTTGTGACGAACCATAGTCCTTCGCACGGGTCACAACTTTTGTAGCACGTACCATGTTAATGCAACCACGACCACTACCCTTCGGCGGATCTTGATCACCACTAGACTGATCATGGGTCTTCGAGTTCATGTTTTGATTGTGAGGTAAAGGGTTAGTCAGCACAGCTGGGCCCTGCGCTAAGAATCTCGAGGCTTCATCGATACGAGGGCACAAGTAAGTGAGGTGATCTTCCTTACATAACTTGCAAGGAAATTTAACCTTACGTTTAGCTTGCTTGTCCCTCCCAGCATTACGGGCGTTCTTGTCATTATTATTAGCATTTTCATTCCTATTCCCACCCTTACGATTGTTCTTACCCTTCTTTTTATTCCTTCCGGGTTGCTGGTTACCCTTCTGGTCCGACGACTGCACCGAAAGCACACTCGCCGTTTGGGTGGGTTGAGATGAAGCCATGGCCTGTCCCGAAGCAGATTGGTTGATTGACAATTGACTGACTTGTTTCGCAACCGAATCCTTAGGTTTAGCACTCACACAACTAACAATGCCATCGGCATGTGGTCCAGGTTTAACTTTGGGGTCGAAACTAGAACGCGGAGCATTGGGAATGATCTCATATAACAAACCGGATTGAGCATAAATCAAATCCAATTCCTGCGCCCTAAAAATGACTCGTTCCTCATTTTGCACTCCGAATGTAGAAACATCCTTTGCTATATAAGGCAATAACGACTTAAGGAACCATTCGAGGAGGAATTCTGGCAGTATAAAGGCTTTAATCAACTTCTTCCGTCTACGCCACTCTTGCATATGATCCGAGATATGTGTGGCTTTATCCTGTCGAAATGTCGACAAGAGTTCCGTACCAACGTCATAACACACTGGTAGCTGGAAGTGGTTAAGAAAAGTCATCGCTAGGTCATCAAACAAAGCGAATGCCCCCCTAGGTAGCTCTATATACCATTTCGCGGCAGGCCCTGTAAGGGTGCGTTGAAACAGCCTTAAACGGATCGAATCTTGGTGTAAGGAATTTGAAGAGCACCATAGGTGAAAGGTAGTAACATGTTCGCTCGGATCCTCTCCCGGTTTGCCCTCGAATTTGGGTATGTCCGAGGGAAGCTTAGTAAGGATAGCCGACCAAGCCGGGTCATGAGCTACAGGATCGTTCGTCAATCTCGACAAGTCAGGAAGATTTAGTGTTGCGAGGAAAGGGAGCCTAGGATGAGTAGGTCGATGGACCGCTCCCTGATAGTTCTGATTCACATAGGTCTGATTACCATAACCACCATGGCCTTGGCCATGGTGCCCTCCTCCCGTTTGACCCATATAGGGTGGCATGGAAGCACCATAGTGTGGTGTACCTTGACTATTCGGAGCTACAAAGCCGTAATTTGGAGAGTAAGCGGGTTGTTGATACCCGTACCCATAAGGTGAAGAACCCTGTCCATACTGCGTCCCATAATAAGGTCCATAAGTCATCGCATGAGATGTCCCATGAGACACTCCATAAGTAGGGATATACGCTTCGGAAGTAGGAATATACGCTCCGAAAGTAGTAGCATGACCTTTAGAAGTATGAACATGACCTCCCGAAACAACGGGCGGTACTTGAACTTGAGACACAACTGGTCGAGTAACAGCAGTACGAACCTGACTCGTAGCAACATTCCGGCCCGAAGGACAACGTGAATGAGGTGGAGGGTGAACATTCGAAGAATTAGGGATAGAGGATGAAGGGACTTGTGTAATTATGTACGTATTGTTCCCTATAGTCACTCGTCTCGGATCTGGTATCCTAATAGGATCACTAGCCCTATGCCTAGGAGGAATATGTGATGTAGCTTCCACCGTCGGGATGGAAGGTGCAATGTGACTTGTGCTCCCAAACCTCTCCACATGGTAAGGAATGAGAGTGCCCCCAGGCATAGTGTTAGGCTCAAACTCCGACTCGATATGAAATGCCAAATCATGTGTGGGAAAACCAGACATACCATAACTACCATAACTAGTGCTCGCAGGTTCAAAATGAGTCTCATCATCTTTCGACATTCCATACCGGCGATGCGTCAATGGGGGATCAACACTAGAGTAAGTAGGTCCATCATGAAAAGTACCTATCTCAAACATTACAGGACCTAACTCAGTCAAATCAGGTGAAGGATCATAGTTAGGAGTAAACTCCCCATCTTCCACTTGAATGGGAGAAGATGGTTTAGGAATACCTTCAACATGGTCTCCCATTGTGTGTGAATCAATGTGCGAAGTAGTCCGCCTGGACTGTCTATCACTCTCTCTCAAAGGAGGAGGAAATGTAGAAGGCGGAAGTCCTGCTAAACGACGAGAATGGCGAGGCGCTGCACTCGAATCCACAATGACTCAAAAAATATAAAAGACTCTCTATCTACGCAAACCCTATGCAAGCTAACGTGCACAGAGCATACACCAATAAAATCTAAAGCCAAACACAAGCAATCAATGGTAGGATAAATGAGCTCCCAAATGAAGCAGGTATGTCTCGCCTAAGAGAGGCTTGAGACTCCCATACACAACAAGCAGAGGTACGTAACCAATTATTGTGGCCCTCAGCTTCAACGCGTAAAGCGACTGTGCTGTCCGACCCCAACCTGGCTGGGACACCCGCAGAATAACCCCTGTAGAGTACCCCCTCGATATCCTAGGTAAGGCAACTAAGGTCACCTCAATATAATCAATGCTCAGGCGGACAGTCGCAGGCGGGATTGACCGTATGGGCAGGGTAGCAAAGCCCGAAACTCTCGAAAGAGCCCCCAGATACGAATACAATCCTGGAAATATCTCCGGTGCTACTCAGTTATGACTAGGGGGCATCCCAATCAATAACCGCTCACACTGCCTCGTGCTTAACTCCCTTTTGAGAAGAGGATCTTGAGAAACATTGGTTATACCAAGGAATTTCACACACTCACCTGGACAGACACATACATGTTGTTGTTTAGTGGTCTTGGAGAATTTACTCACAATGAACTATTCCAAGACCCTAAAACCTAATCTTGTTGGTGAACCCTATCAAATAAAATAGTGTAGTTCATTTTAATTAAGTGTTGATTTTAATTGGCTTTATTCCTCAAAAGAGGTATATGGCTGCGCAACCAATGGCGTTATGACACAACATGAAGCAAAATGCACACCTAACAATCAATGCAAATGCATTGTGTCCAAGAAAAACAGGGTATGCTACTACGTGAAATGCACAATTTTCTTCGAATGATAGATGCAAACTTTCCTATATGAAATCCTGACTAATACTTCAAAGCAAATCTAGTGCAAGTACTATGCAAAATGCAAGATGCAATGCATAAGGATAATCAAATATTTTTGGATTTTTTGAAATAAAAACGAGATACTAAAGAAAAAGAATGGTTCTACAACCCCTAGACTCTGCAAGCACACTCAAGCAGCACTCAAGCAAAGTACTAAAGTAAAAGAAACCTAATGCACTAATCCCAAAACAAAAAATCGGAAATGCAATGACAAGAACATTCTTCAAAAAAGAAATTTTACCCTAAAAAAAACGTCTCTGGTTAGAAACAGAGGTGTATACAGACTCTAGCAGTATCAAAGGAGACTCAGCAATCATCCAAATTCACCCAGCAACAATCAATCTTCCTCTAGAAGGCAAAACTAAGGGCATACGCGACTGTTCGCAGTAAACCCGCGTGTGTACGCGGAAATAACAGTGGAACTCGCGTATATACGCGACTGTGAGTTTAAAACTCGCGTACAGGAAGAAAGGTGCATAAAAATAAAGGCAAACAGACAAGCTGAGACAAACTTCACACCAATCAGACACTACCAGGCAAACATGCCCCCATACCCGTCACAGAAACAAGAGAAAGCAGAGCAATTCAAAGTCATTGAATGTCGATAGAAAACCCCCAAAGGACAACCACTAGGAACTCCCTAGCGGAATAGCCAATTCTGTTACGGAGAGAAATTCCTATGGCTTGGGGTACCATAACAGACAGCTTGACTCCAGAAATAAATCCTTTCCAATATGCAATAGAAATCAAATATCTAACACTAAAGGATCAGACCTCGTACCTTATTCTGGACGGTTGAAGTAGATCCCCGTTGAGCTTTACAACTTCAGCTTGAATTGATTAATCACTTTCCTCAACATCAAGTAAACAAGACAAGCATACTATATATATTGGTTTTAGATCTATTCTAGCATATATAATCAACAATGTATAAGCATTTGAAATCATCCATGGATAAAATATTCATTCAAACATACATTATTGGACAGGAAAAGATATTTCTATTAATATAAAATCAGAGATTACAATGAATACAACCTCTGTCGGCACGTCTGCGAATCAGAGAAACTGAATCCCCCACTTGGGCCTCCACCACCTCAATCCTCCATCTCTTGATAGCAAGCTCACAAGCAAAAGGCAAGCTTGGGAAGAACACAAAAGTGCTCCAAGGGACAAAGGGATGCAGACTCAAGCACAAGTTCCGGCAACAATGGACTATAGTTTCTTTGCTCTCAATTCTCTTATGTCTTCAATGTATCCAAAGAGTTCCTTATATAGCTTTTCAAAGGGGTAATGAAAGGTCGAATCCGAGCGATGTCAAGGCATATGGAAGGCCAGGAGACAAGTGAGTCGGATCCATGTCAAGGAAAACTCCAAAAGGATTTGGATTTTGTACACATCCCGATGTACGTGGTTGTAGGGGTCAAACCCGCGTATGTACGCGATAAGGAGTTTAAAAGTCGCGTATAGCAATTTTCACATGTTTATAGGGATGGTCTAGGAAACATCAAAGTACAAAAAATGGTCCAAGGGGTCTAAGGAGTTTGCAGAGGGACATGGGGAGGCCATACAAGTGTGATTCACTTGGTGTGGTAAAATCAGCTATAACACATGTGGACTATGCAAATAAGATAAGAGATAACGATGAGATGCATTGAGAATAGAGAATTCGAATTACTCATGATAAAGGCTTCAGTTAATTAGGGAGAACTTGAATTGTTAAACTCCAAGTGATATTGACAAGGAATACTTCATCTAACTAAGGAGAACTCGAATTGATCACTTCAGTGATGCAATCAAGAAGATATTCAGTTAAGAGAATTAACTAAGTGATAATAAATAATATCCAGTTAACTAAACATGTTTTACATGACGACACTTTAGTTATACTAAAAGACAACACTTAAGTTGCGACACTTGAGTTAAACTAAAAGATGACACTTGAGTTACGACACTTGCATTACGACACTTGAGTTAGCATCCTAAGTAAGTGGTCTAGCATCCAGTTGGAAGGCGAGTTCATCCTGAAGTCAGATGAGCAAAGATATATGCCAATAATGGAAAGGTATTGCGTTGTTGTTATGCAAGATTGATGAGATCAAGGTCCAGAGCTATTCTCCCATGTAGGCATTTGCTACCTTTTGCATGAGACCTCTTTCTTCTATGTAGGCATTCACTATCTCTTGCATGAGATCTCAATTAGTGAATTAGCAATGTGTTGGACACATTGCAGAGTTCTTATATCTATCTCTCTTCTCTTTTGCTAAGTAATCATCATCGGGGGTGTTTGAATTCTCTCTTATCTTGCACCACGGGTGCCAAATGTAATTTGCAATTGTAAAAGACATTCTCTGCTATCTATCATTGTGTGATGGAGATTTGTTGGGGTTTTTCTCCCTCATTGTTTAGAGGGTTTCCCCCAAGGTACATACTGTGTTATGTGTGAATGCTTATGTGTATGAATGTTCATTGATTTTCAAGTATTCAGTAATTTCACATTTAAAGATTAAAAGATGAAAGTTCAACTAAATTCAACAATACAAGGGTGAAAGAGCAAAATAGAAGGGCTTCTTGCAAGTATAAGGCTAGACTTCTTTGATTGGGGTAACAAAAGAATCTAGTCAAAGTCTGGAGCTCTGTGAGAAGAAGGTCCCTGCAAAGACAATGAAACCGCTCACGGATCTCATAGTAAATAGGACATCGAAAGATGAAGTGCTTTTTGGTCTCAACCTCTCAAAGATGACAGACTTGACAGATCCTATTTGATCGGTCGAGACGATGATCTGTCTCTATCCGGAGATGGTGAGAGCCCACTTTGAATTGGCTTAAAGGAATGCGAAGAGCGTGTGCTCAATGGTGAAATTTGTAAGGGGGGTCGAGCAATGAGATCGTTCCTCAGATCTAAAAAGTGCTTAGGGTAGAAGGCCATCTTGGGACGTAACCCCCCCCTGAGGGCTGATCCAAGTGACCTGAACAAACCGTTTGTAAATGTCTTCTCTAGTGATTTTGTTCAACTCCTGTCTAGTAGGTAAGAGGCAGCTAGGCACATTCAAGGAATACGTAGAAGGAGCAAGACGGTCCATCACAATACCAACAAGTGCTAAAAGAGCCTTCGCCAAAATCTTATAAGAAACTAAGAGGAGTAATGGGCCTCCATCCCCCAATTGAACTTCAACAAAGATACATTTGAAAGTGAGATTTTAATTATGAACTACATGTGGTATTAAAAAAAATGGTCTTGCCTTGAATAATGGCATCGGTTACATTACATGAATGTGCATTACATGTGACTAAGTTGCAAGAAATGTGCTCCCCTTCCATTTGCATGCTTGAAATTTCTCGAATCATGAAACACATTTCGAAATAGCCCAAAATGTTTCAGGGGACATTTCTTTATTTGGAAACATGGCCTGAGATTCGGGCCTATGTTTCGTGCACATTTCTGTTGAGAAGGATGTGTTTGGGCCCAGATAAAACACATGCACACAAAGAAAAAAGAGTTTATTTCCCTTTTTGGAATTCTCATTAATTTTTAATCTTAATTCTAAATGTTGAGGTTGACATTTACTTTAATTTATATTTTATTTTCATTAACTTAAATTTAACATTAAAAGTAAAAACGGACCCTCATTTTAGGATGTTTGGTGATGGAATCAGACCCATCAGACCACACACTAAGAAGTTGGCAATTGGGTTGTTTTTTGGCTTTTAGCACACTGAATAGTTTTTCTAGCATTTCAGGTTATATTCAAAATAGAGCATTGTGCACCTTTCTCTTGCACCCCTTGAGCTGGGAATTGGGTGAGTCTAAGCTTGAAGACTAAAAGGGGAATAAACTACTCAAATATGCCAACTAATTGAATCCTATACCCTGCTTAATGATGAATTAACTAGTGTTAAACGGGGACACATCTTGCAGGGCCGAGGACATGTTCCCACCCTCCCCATGTCCTGTGGATGTCGGGACTTCTGGCGAAACATTCACACCCACCCTCCCCCCCATGTCCCCAAGAATTTTTATTTATTTATTTTTTTCCATTATTTTCACTTTTTACAATCCCTAGTCGTACTACTTAGAAAATAAATCAGTGTTTTTAGTATTTACATTGCACAATCATGAGTATACATCAAATGGATTATTATTTTTCGTATTTTATTTTCTTTTTATAAATTTAGAGATGCCTTCATGTCCCCCATGGATTTCCTCAAAATTTGGGGGGTCTCTCCACATGTCCCCAATGTGCGTTTCCCAGCTCCCGTGCTCCCACGTCCAGGAAACTTGGGGGAACATTGGATTTAACTCTTACAAATGACGAATTAACATTAATATCATTCCTACTAAGTTGTCATTTTTGTCTATCTTTTTATTCCAATTTTCAAGATAATATGCTATTTAAAAAAATATCTTCGTTTTGAAATATTAATATTTTTTAAATACTGTGTTTCTCTGTTTCCAGAATTTTGAGTGGTCAAGTTTCAATGGTGTATTCGTTTCGAAAACTTTTACCCATTTCCATGTTTTGTGCCACTTAGGTCTGTTATGAGTTGCACGATGTTTGAAGGGCCCATGATGTTGATTGCTTTTGAAATTTTAGCAGCAGTACATTCAATAATCTTCTTGGCCCTCGAAGCATTTATTGCCCTCAGTGAGTCTGGGCCTGAAGGAGATATTACTATATTGTTTTCCATTGGCCTATTTGCTGCATGGGTCGATCAGAAATAATGGACTGACCATTACAATTCCAACTGTCAGTTAATGATTCCAGCACTCTCCCACAATCAATCTCTCCTTCAATAGAAGGGTAGTATGTAGTTTCTCAAAGTCTGGCCCTTTGTAAACCCCCAAGTGCTTCATTGACCACCCTAATATGGAGACTGCACTACATTAGAGGACGTTCCACACGCAAATATGGTGCTGGCAGCACTACTTTCTGTCTTATCCCTCCCACCCATGTCAAATATTTTCGCCAACTGTCAGGTGTTTAGTCTCTTGTGGGCCTCTTCATTGATTAAGGGAAATTGCTGTCCCCTTTTTGAGGTTGCTTGCTGGCTGCCTCTGCTTTCCTCCTTGGCTAACTATGCTTTATCATGTCCCTTCTGGAACTGCACTCCTTCCTATACTGAGATAACAATGCAAAACTCAACACTTCCATCGTGATTCTAATGAAAATGGGCTATAGCCTATAACCCTAGTATAGGACCTTGTATAACTGATCTTGTGCTTAATGCAATTCCACAAGTAGCTTCCATTGGAGTTTTTTTTCATTTTTTCCGTCACTAACTTCCACAGAGGGAATTGACATGATATTTTTTGCTGATTTTTTTGACCATTCCCTGCCCCTCTCTGAATTCCACTGCCAACTGAGGAACACGAGCCCTTTGGAAAGATATATAAGAAAATGAAGAAGTATGAAAAAATCGAAGAAGGAACGAGGGTTTTCTGCTTGTAAAAAACGGATATCTACAGGTTTTCCTTTTAGTGTACACTACAAACTCACCAATTGTGGGTGGTAGTATGCCAAATGTGCTCTCTAAATGGGGACTGAGCTCTCTGAAGGTCTGTTGCTATGCTGTTGGGAGCGGGGAGCAGGAGCGAAAAACGAAGTTTTGAAAAACTTCCGTTTTGGGAGTTTTTTTATATAATATATATTTTAATATATTTTGATGCATATATTAAAAAAAAACATGTAGAATGCCAAATTAGCTATATAAAACATGAAAGCATAGATATAATCAGTTGGTACACATATAACATCAATCAGCTTGGAGCTATAAGTTATAACATCGTCATCAAATGATCAATCATTAACAACATCAACCTTCAAGTTTAAACATATAATATTTGCAATCAACAAACTCTAAGAGATAACATCAACCATGAAATGAAACAAAGCATCATATTCATTACCAAAGAGTTGTAAGATAAAGGGTGGATAAAGGCAAAGGTCCTACATTTGAAAACCTACTAGTGGTTAGGGGTGTGGCATCTTTGTTGTATGAATTTGATCACCATTCTGATCACCCAAAAGTTCAACCTCCAAGCGCTCTAATGCTATGGCTCCATCCTCCAAATCAGCCTCCTTTAGATTGTTGTCCCAAGTCAAATATGTTCCATCATTCTTGGCCGCATCACAATAATGGGACAACAACGTCAATTTGTAGTGCACATAAACCAAGCTTCATGCTTGATCTACATTCAAATTGTTTCTTTTCAAATTCTGGATGAAGTTGTAGGTGCACCAACACCTCTCTGTAGAAGAAGTGTTAACAACCTATGAAAGCACCCTCACCGCCAATTTATGCCGATATGTGGTAGAGGAGCAATAAATCTTCCACCGTTTTGATAGGACTCAACCTATCTCCATCTTTGGTCGCATGTAGGTTACCAAAGACCCCATGTTCACCGATGTATTTGCTCAATTCACTTAGTACTTGAGCACACTCCTCTGCCTGATCTACATTCAAATTGTTTCTCTTCAGTGTTCACATTGTGGATGAAGTTGTAGGTGCTCCAACACCTCTCTACACAAGAAATGTTAACAACCTATGAAAGCACCCTCACCACCAATTTATGCAGAGATGTGATAGAGGAGCAATACACGTTTCACCATTTGATAGGACTCAACATATCTAGATCTTTGGTTGTATGCAGGTTACCAAAGACTCCATGTTCACTGATGTATTTGCTCAAAAATTCACTTCGTACTTGAGCACACTCCTCCTATCAGGGACCAACTTATCCAATGCTAGCATATACCCATTCTGCACCTTTGGATCTATGTGTGGTTTTCTCCTAACTCCATCCCCAGGTGCTAGTTGGGCCAACCAAGATGGAGAATAATATTTTTGTGTAGGGAGTAATGACATATGCTAGGGCATGGAATGGAACATTTAGGTAGAAAAACCTCCTATGCTTAATAAGTGATTTTTCTTGATTGAAGGGTAAATTTTTATCAAGGTCATGATAGAGGAGTTCAATCAACTTCAACAATTAGGCATCAACACCACCAACATCAAGTTACGTAGAGAGGTTGATTTGCTTGATTCAATTCCAATCCCTTACCCTCATACATGATAGAATCTAGTGGAAATGTTGCAATCATGAAATCCTAAAAACTATTAAGTCTGCTGAATTTTGAATGGGATCTGAAATTCTACTTTTTGCATACGAAGTCCGATGAAGTTGGAACCACTCTCAAACATCCTAAAACAATTAATGGTAATGTTAAAAATTTAAGTAAAATGATAAAAAATGAAAGATAAGGAAAATACGACTTTTACTTCAAGAATTTAACATTACCATATAATACATCCCCTAAATGAACCCTAACCATGCCCAAAAATCCACCATATAATACATCCCCTAAATAAACCCTAACCATGCCCAAAAATCCACCATATAATACATCCCCTAAATGAACCCTAAACATGCCCAAAAATCCAAGTAAAACCATGTCTTGGTTACAAAAACCAAAAAAAGAAAAAAAAACCGCCTCAATCCTTGGGAGCGTTGAGGGAGCGATTAGGGAGCTTTTTTTTTTCTCCTGGGAGTGCTTAGGGAGCTATGGGGAAGCGCTTTAGGAGTGAAGCTTCCTCATCACTCCCTAAGCGCTCCCAAAAAAACCAAGGAGCGTTAGGGAAGCAAGCTTCCAAAAAATGCTCCCAAGAGGAAGCGATCAGGAATCACAATTCTAGGAGCGATTCCTGATCACTTCCTTTGGGAGCGAAGTGGGGGGAGGGGTGCTACCCTGCAGCGTAGGTTTGTTGTAATTGTGCTACTGTTCTCTATATGCTCTTGCCATTGTGGTCTCCAAATATTTGCATGTGCTCTCAAAGTTTGTGAATGCAAATAAAAAATGAGGATTAGGGTTTCCTTTTGCTTTTGTAGGGTTTTTCTTTTGTCACATTGGCTTTGGGGAGGCCATATGGGTTTCTCCCCCCTCTTTCCTAGCATACTTTTGTGTGACTATTTTTTAATTTATATTTTTCTTTTCTCGTTAACGTCGAATCCATTTGCGGTGTTTAGAAATGGACCCCGATGTTTTGTAAGGTTCACCTTTTTTGACATTGGCTATGGGGAGGCCATCGGGCCTCTATCTTTCCCAACATATATTTTTTATTTGATTTATATGTTTCTTTTCTTGTTAATGTTGAATATGTTTGCAATCACTAGTTATCAAAAAGTTGAGATGAATCTGATGTTGTTAGAACCATTTCTAGTGACCCAATATGAAAAATCTTAAAAATTTGCAGAATCTGAAATGGATCTATGGTTCTCTGATTCTGATTTGTATCAGCAATGGGATTGAAACCTTAGCTAGGCAATTCTACTGACAGAGAGTGCACGTTAAGGGATAGTCATCAAGATGTAATGTGAATATATTGGAAATGCTCCAACTTTGTATTGACATATTGGTACCTATTGCCTCCTAAAACACACTTAATCGCAACAAAGTCTCCCAACCACTAGGTTTGTTCTTGAGGGGAAACTATGAGTTTAGTATCCATTGTCACCTCGATTCCTAACTCCTCCGTTTAGACCCAACTCCTAAAGGTGAAAGGGGGTAATCCCTATTTACTAAGTTTTTAAAGGTTTTGTTTTAGCTGTTAAGTTCAACTAGGCTTATTTAAGTTTCATGACAAGCAACCATGCAATATGCAAGATGTTCAATGACATGCAAATCTTGCTTTGGAACTTAACTAAATAAAGTTATAAGAAAGAAATAATCAATTATTCACTATACCAGTGCCTATTCTATTTGGGCTATGGAGTCACAAATTTAATAAATATCACTTGATAACCAAGGAATTAGAATTGCCAAATATACAAGTAAAATTAAACAATTCACTGTTATATAAAAAAATGATATAAATCAACATTAATTATTAATATTAATATAAATTAATAATAATAATAATTAATAATTAGAAAAATAGGAAATAAATAATTAAATAGTTATGAAAAGCAGTGTAGCCAGACTCTTTGAATACTCACGAGTATTGCCAAGCGACCACCAAGATGAGTACTCATTACTTACTCGCGAGTTCGTCATTTACTCGCTGAACTCGTTATTTACTCGCTGAACTCGTTACTTACTCGCGAGTTCGTTGACTGTTTGACCGTCGCTTTTGCGTTTTGGAGGGAACGCGGGGAGGGAATAAGCCCCCGAAACAACACCACTCTCTACTGTCATCCCATTGAATAGTTTGGATTCCCCCGAGTTGTTCTCATTTCTCCCCTAACTATAATCAATTTATCAGTTGTCTGTGTGTTTGGAATTTTGGAGTGTGCGTGCACTGAGGAAGGTCGCTAACACTGGTCTCAGCATCGAGGATGTGACTAGTCTGAGCATTTTCAATTTTTAATTTTTTCATTGAACTTCTATACTTTGGATTTTATAAATGTAAGGCAATGACGCTGCCATCAGTAGTTTGGTTGAAGAATGTGATTGCTGGTGGTTAGGATAGGATGATGATAGTGTATGTTTTACAATTTCCTTTTTAATTTTTATAAATATCTTTAATAATTGTTAATTAATGAAATTTTCTTATTATCTTTTTTTTTTAAATTTTATGGTTTTTATAATTTTTAATTAATAATTATATGTTTTTTTTTAATTTTATGGTTTTTATAATTTGTAATTAATAATTATAGTTTGTGATTTCAAGTGAGAAAACACTTCTCGTTAAAATGCATTGCTATGTGACATGTCTTTTTCTCAATTTTTTGAATTGTTATATGCTTATATATTAAATTTTTATTTTTAATATATATGTTTATATATTATTTTTTAAGTTACTATATTTTTAATTTTTTTTCATATTTTCCGAGCCTTTGCCAAGTCTTATCCGAGTCTTATCCAAGTCACCGAGTCTGCCGAGTCCCAAGCCAGCCGAGTATTTGCCGAGTCCGAGTCTGACTACACCGATGAAAAGTCAACATACATGACTTAAATTGGAAAGGTGCAAAAGTGGCTTATAAAACCTGCGACAATGTAATTGTAGAACATCATTATCTTATCAATATATATATTATGTTATTTACCCATTCATGGATTACTTAGCTTATTTATGTTGGTTATTCTGTAAGAAACAACGTTTCACTGTTTCATTGGTATCAAAGCATAATAGTAGTATTGTTATTATAATACTACATATTATTATTTCAAAATCCAAAAATCTTCTTTAAATAATAATAATAATAATAATAATAATAATAATTAATATTTATTATTAATGTTAATAATAATAATTATTATTTAATAATTGTTACAAATATTACAATTATTACTTAAAGAGGAAGAATCTTCGAAGAAGTCTATCCAGTAGAAGAACAAACAGCAAAGACTCCTTATCGACACGCCAATTATAAACGTCATTTTGACCAACGACAGGGTCAATGAACATACACAAAAGAGTTATATTGTCAAACAAGCAAGAACAACAAATCAAAATACTAAACAACAAATGAGAAGACCCATCCCATAAAGCGATCAAATAACTCCGATAAAAATAGATCTCAGATGGACCACATCAGAGACGATGCGCCAGTTCTTCTTTGGAATTTGTAACTCGTATCGCCTCATTTCATCAAGTGTAACAAATACTAAAAGAAAGGATCTAGAGATGACGGTTCAAGCAAAAAATCAGACATAACCCTTGTCTTCAATAAGCTTCGAGGACAAAGCTTCTCTAAGGGGAAGGCAATGTTATAAGATAAGATAAGATAAGATAATTTTATTAATGTCCACTAATGACCACAAAGTAGGTCAACGGGACTGTCGGTTACAAGGATAGTTTATGCATGTGGGAGTATCAAACGATCTCCCTTAAAGAAAAAGGAAATACAATATAAGCAATGAGGTAGAAAGAAGTGAAGATATACAAGTCGAGCTAGGCTGAAGCATGGAAGAGTTCCTGCTCCAGTTCCAATCATGTAGGATTTTTCTGAGCAGCATGGAGAGCCCTTCTCTTAGGAGAATGGGACCACCTGGTCTGGGACCACGGTGAAGACTCAACCCAGTGTTGAGTGACCATTCTGTTGAATGGTAGATATCTGGTCTGGGACCATGATATAGACCCAGCTCTGCCTTGGGTAGACTCAACCTTGTGTTGAGTAGACATCTGGTCCGGGACCACGATGTAGACCAGTATGGGACTGGTAGACTCAACTTAGTTCTGAGTAGCCATTCTCTTGGAGAATGAAGACACTGTAAGCCCTAGACTGGGTTTGGGCATGTGTGTGGCACTTTGACCTTTGATCTATGGGCTTGGTGTGCTTCTCCAAAGATTAGCTACCCTTGGTTAAGTTACCCTAGTACCAGATCTAGGTGTTACACAGTGTGTGAGATAAAAACATTAATAACTCTCTTGGTTTATGATGATGTACTTTTGAAATTAAAAAAGGACCACAGGTAATAACCATAGGGGCACTTGGAAAAAGGCCAAAGTCAAAAGTCAAAATAAATAAAGACTTTTTGACCACAAGAAAATGATCACATGTGAAAGTCTAAATAAATAAGGACTTCTTATAAAAGTCAAAGGGAAAATAAAAGGACCCTTTTGGTAAAAGTGAAATTGAAATTAGGAAAAGATTAAAAATATTATTATTTTTATCTTTCTTAATCTTGTCCACTTACAGGTCAATGAAGGCTATAAAAGAAGATCAAGTCTTCTCATTATACACAAGTTCTCTCTCACAGGTGAAGCTGCTACATTTATTGAAAAAGATCTTTGCCTCAGCCTAGGGCATCATCAGCAAACCCTCAGCTAGGGTTTTCATCAGCATTCTTCAACTCAGAAGTTTTGTGACAACTCTTAAATTTTTCGGGTAGCCCACACACTCTCTCTCTCTCTCCTCTTGGGCTGTCTTTCTTTTCTCCAGGTAGCCGTACAGTCCTCCGGGCAGCCAAGTGTTGGGCAGACCCCTCGACTCGGGTTGCCTCTGTGCGTTTTTCGGGCAGCCATCTAGGGATTAGCCCTTCCATTCTTGCCTTCGGGTAGCTAGTAGGAGCAGCCGGCAAGGGCTAGGGTCTGCTGCAGACCTACGGACAACCCATCGGGCATACCCAAGTGGGTGCTGTTGCTACTCCGGACCCTTCGGGCAGCTCACGGGTAGGCCCTAAGGACTCCGATCAGGGTTGCTCATCTCTCGGGTAGCAGCACAACTGTGCAACAGATCACGGGCAGCAACAGAGCTGCATTTTCGGGCAGCTGGGCAGCTTGGGCAGCCTGATATTTTTTTCGGGCAGCAGGTAATTTTCTGGGCAGCTAACAGTCTGAGATTTTTACTGACAACTGTGATTTTTCGGGCAGGAGAGAGAAAATCTTAGTCTTCTGGAAAAGGCCCTAAATTTGTAATTTTTGCAAATTTTGCAAATTGTGGGTAAAATAATCAGTCTGAGTTTTACTGATGAATTTTACTGTTACTGTGGAAAAATTCAAGATCTGGAATTGAGGAACTTTTTGAAGAATTTTATGAGTCATCTCATTTACGAGATGAGCTATTAATGCTTTTGGGGTTTTTATCCTTTGAAGGTTTCCCTAGTGAAAAACCTTGTGTCCATGTGTGTTGATGTGATGAATGAGGTTTTTACTATTGCTAAATTGTTTTAAGTAGATCTGTAAATTTTGAAAGTTTATGCTAATGCTAAAAATTCAACATGGTATCAGAGCTTAGCATGTAAAAACACAGTAAAGGGACACTGCCGCTGTTTTTACTAGATCTTGGGATAAGATTTGCAGATCTAACATTTGACGAAGTGGCAGAGATGGCCACCAATGGTTTCAAACCGGAAGAGAAGCTCTATGGTTCAACAAACTTCAATTCTTGGAAGACCAGGTTGACAATCATTCTTGATGAGAATGACTTGGATGACATTGTTCTTAATGTCACAGAAGAGACAACTACAATTTTTGGTAGGCTTGCCTACAAGAGGAAGCAAGGTAAGGCTAGAAGAGTCATTTATGATTCTATCAAAGAAGAATTGATGCCTAACATCACAGCCTTGAAGATTGCTAAAGAATGCTATGATACGCTTGTAAACCTCTATGAAAAGAAGGCTCCCAGTCAAAAGAGAGTCTTGAAGAAGGGGCTACGAACTTTGAAGCTGAGCAAAGATGAAAATGTTGGTTTCTTCTTCACCAAGATCAAACAGGTAAGGGATCAACTCCTTGCTATTGGTGTTACTGTTGATGATGATGATCTTGTGCAAACAGTAGTTGATGGTCTCCCAAGCTCTTGGGAAACCTTCATGGCAGTCGTCTGTGCATGAGAAAATCAGCCAACCTTTGAAAGGCTTTGGCATGATTGCATACAAGAAGAAGCAAGGAACACTGACAAGGTAATCAAACAGGATAACCTTGCGCTTGCAACAAAGATCAAAAGGTTCAAGAAACTTTCTTCTCAGCAAAAGAAAGGGAAGAAACCTCAGGGTAAGTTTTCTAACATGTCTAAGATTGAATGTTATACTTGTCACAAGTTTGGACATTATGCTAGAGACTGCAGGTAGAACAAGAAGAAACCCAAGAGAAGGTTTCAGGCATCTGCTGCAGAAGCAAAGGAAGAAGAAGATGAAGAACCAAAGAAGAAAAACCAAGGCTAATTAAATTGATGAGCCTAGAAGAGAGTACTATTTGATTTATGCTCTAAATAGTTCTTTCTCAGCTTGCTCCACTTCTTGGTTGGTGGACAATGGTGCCTCTAGGCACATGACAGGTAACCGTGGTACCCTCACCAGTTACAGAAAGAAAAAGTTCACCACTTAGGTAGAACTTGGAGATGACTCCACTTACAAGATTGAAGGAGTTGGCTCAACTTCACTTCAACTTGACTCAGGTACGGTTCTTCATGTTGATGATATTCTTTATGTTCTTGGTTTAAAGAAAAATCTTTTATCTGTTGCTGGTTTAGAAGACAAGGGCCACAGAGTCGTCTTTATGGACAAGAAGGTCTTTTTATGGGCAAAAGACACAGATCTAGACTCAGTAGTTCAGATTAGGGTTCGAGAGGGAGACCTCTACAAGGCCTCCAAAGTTTCCACTCATGCTTTGGTACATCACTCAGTTGATCCTTGTGAACTTTGGCATAGAAGGTTTGGACACCTTCACTACACAGCTCTCCCAGGATTGTAGAAGATGGTCACAGGTATGCTAGAAGTTTCTCCAAAACATGAAGGAATCTATAAAGGATGTGCTCTGGGTAAGAACACTAAGAAATCCTTTCCCAGAAGCAAGAGTAGATCTAAAGGTATTTTGGATTTGATTCATTCTTACATTTGTGGGCCCATGTCTTCACCCTCCTCGAGTGGGTGTTTATATTATGTCTTGTTTATTGATGACTACTCTTGGAAGTCTTGGATTTACTTCCTTAAGGCCAACAGTGAAACCTTTGACAGGTTCAAAGAGTTCAAGACACTGATTGAAAATCAAACTGGCAGGCACATCCGTATCTTGAGATCAGATAACGGAGGTGAGTATGAATCTAATGAGTTTGATGATTTTTGTCGAGAAGCAGGAATCAAGAAAGAGCTGATAGTGCCTTACAACCCCCAGCAAAATGGGGTTGCAGAAAGGAAGAATAGAACGATCTGTGATGCTGCTAAAGCCATGATCACTGATCTAGATCTTCCTTTGTCTTTATGGGCTGAAGCTACCGGAACTGCAGTATACATTCAGAACAGAAGCCCACATGCTGTCTTGGGTGAGAAGACTCCTGAAGAAGTCTTCACCAAGATGAAACTTGTAGTTGATCACATGAGGATATTCGATACTCCTGTGTATGTTTATGTGCCAAAAGAAAAGAGGGCTAAGCTAGAGCCCTCCGGTAAGAAAGGTATCTTTGTTGGGTACAGTGATTGCTTGAAGGCTTATTGAGTATATATACCTGGACAGAGGCACATTTAGGTCAGCAGAGATGTGATCTTCCATGAGGAAGCGGTGTTTCGTAAAACACTAGAGCTTTCATCGGAAGATACAATTGCCCCACTTGAGTTTCCAGATTCAGAAATTCAGAGGGAGGAAGAGGAATTTGATCATCAAATTCCAGATGTTATTGAGAACATTGAAAGTCCACTAGAAGAACTACTTGAAGTTCCTCCTTCCAAAAGGAGACCTTCTTGGTATCGAGAGACAATACAAGAAGCCGAGAAGCATAAAGCTCCTCCAGGGACTTTCAGAGAAAGCATAAGACCACAGAAGTACTTCGGTCTTATGAGTCACCTTATCACCTTCATCGTACGAAGATGCAACAAGTAAACAGGTATGGGTTGATGCCATGATTGAAGAGTATAAGTCAATCATGAAGAATGATGTTTGGGAAGTTGTTCCCAGACCTGCAGGAAAGTCAGTAATGACTTCCAGATGGCTTTATAAGATCAAACATGCTGTAGATGGCAGTGTGGAGAAGTATAAAGCCAGATTCATAGCTCGTGGCTTCACTCAGAAAGAAGGCATTGACTATGACGAGACATTTGCACCTGTTGCCAGGTACACTACCATTAGAACCATCATTTCACTTGCTGCAGTTTTCAGATGGAAGTTACATCAGATGGATGTAAAGACAACGTTTCTCAATGGTAAGATTGAGGGAGAAGTTTATATTGAACAACCTGAAGGCTTTGTTACTCATGGGAAGAAGACCCATGTATGTAAACTAAAGAAAGCCTTGTATGGACTAAAACAAGCTCTGAGCGTCTGGTATGCCAGGATGGATGGATTTCTCCATAGTTTGGGGTTTTCCAAAAGTATAGCTGATTCTAACTTGTACTTTAAAGTTGTTCATAATCATGTCTTGATACTTGTTTTATATGTAGACGACTTGTTTCTTATAGGTGATGAATAATTGATAGACCAGTGTAAGAGGGAGCTTACCTTTGAATTCGAGATGAAAGATCTTGGATTGATGGATTACTTCCTTGGCTTAGAAGTCTGGCAAAAGCCAGGTGAGATCTTCTTGACGCAAGGAAAGTATGCAGTAGATATCTTGCAGAGATTTGGGATGCAAGATTGCAAGTCCATGAGCGGACCAATGACTACCAACTTGACAAAGTTGTGGGATTCAACCTCTAGTTCACAGAGTGTGGACTCTACTCTATACAAACAACTCATTGGTTCCCTGATGTATCTCGTGCATACGAGACTAGACATCTGCTACACAGTGAATGCACTGAGTCAGTTCATGTCAGATCTGAAGCACATACACTTGGTAGCTGCTAAACATGTACTCAGGTATGTGCGAGGTACTATCACATATGGGATCAGGTATACTTCCAGCAGTGGAGTATTGTTATCTGGATATTCAGATTCAGATTGGGCTGGCAGTGCAGTTGACCGAAAAAGTACCTCTGGTTATTGCTTCAGTATGGGATCAACAATGATCTCTTGGTCCAGCAGGAAGCAGGGTTCCATAGCTTAGAGTATAGCTGAGGCAGAGTATATCGCTGCAAGCGATGCTTGCAAGGAATCAGTTTGGCTCAGAAATTTGTTATCTGATTTGTTCGAGGGAAAGCTTGACTCAACGATCATCCATTGCGATAATCAGAGTTGCATAAAGCTTTAAGAGAATCCAGTGTTTCATGACAGATCGAAACACATTGAAATGAGGTATCATTTCATCAGAGACCTAGTGCAGAGAGGTGCTTTGAAGTTGCAGTACATTCGTACAGATGAACAGATTGCAGATATCTTGACCAAGCCTCTGACAGCATCAAAGTTCGTGTACTTTCGTGACAAGCTTGATATGGTAGAGAATGCCTCTCTCGCTGAGAGGGAGTGTTGATTTTTCTGAGCAACATCGAGAGCCCTTCTCTTAGGAGAATGGGACCACCTGGTCTGGGACCACGGTTAAGACTCAACCCAGTGTTGAGTGACCATTCTATTGAATGGTAGATGACCATGATATAGACCCAGCTCTGCCCTAGGTAGACTCAACCTTGTGTTGAGTAGACATTTGGTCCGGGACCACGATGTAAACCAGTATGGGACTGGTAGACTCAACTTAGTTTTGAGTAGCCATTCTCTTGGAGAATGAAGATACTGTAAGCCCTAGAGTGGGTTTGGGCATGTGTGTGGCACTTTGACCTTGAATCTATGGGCTTGGTGTGCTTCTCCAAAGATTAGCTACCCTTGGTTAAGTTACCCTAGTACCAGATCTAGGTATTACACAGTGTGTGAGATAAAAGCATTAATAACTCTCTTGGTTTATGATGATGTACTTTTGAAATTAAAAAAGGACCATAGGTAATGACCACAGGGGCACTTGGAAAAAGGCCAAAGTTAGTCAAAATAAATAAAGACTTTTTGACCACAGGAAAATGACCACAAGTGAAAGTCTAAATAAATAAGGACTTCTTATAAAAGTCAAAGGGAAAATAAAAGGACCCTTTTGGTAAAAGTGAAAGTGAAATTAGGAAAAGATTAAAAATATTATTATTTTTATCTTTCCTAATCTTGTCGACTTACAGGTGAACGAAGGCTATAAAAGAAGATCAATTCTTCTCATTATACACAAGTTCTCTCTCACAGGTGAAGCTGCTGTATTTATTGAAAAAGATCTTTGCCTCAGCCTAGGGCATCATCAGCGAACCCTCAGCTAGGGTTTTCATCAACATTCTTCATCTTAGAAGTTTTGTGACAGCTCTTAAATTTTTCGGGTAGCCCACACTCTCTCCCTCTCTCTCCTCTCGGGCTGTCTGTCTTTTCTCTAGGCAGCCGTACAGTCCTCTGGGTAGCTCAGTTTTTTCGGGCAGCCAAGTGTTGGGCAGACCCCTCCTCTCGGGCTGCCTCTGTGCGTTCTCTGGGCAGCCTTCTAGGGCTCAACCCTTCCATTCTTGCCTTCGGGCAGCTAGCAGGAGCAGTCGACAAGGGCTAGGGTCTGTTGCAGACCTACGGACAGCCCATCGGGCATACCCAAGTGGGTGCTGCTACTACCCCGAACCCTCCGGGCAGCTCACGGGCAGGCCCTAAGGACTCCGATATGGGCTGCTCATCTCTCGGGCAGCAGCACAACTGTGCAACAGATCACGGGCAATAGCGGAGCTGCATTTTCGGGCAATTGGGCAGCCTGATATTTTTTTCGGGCAGCAGGTAATTTTCCGGGCAGCTAACAGTCTGAGATTTTTACTGACAGCTGTGATTTTTAAGGCAGGAGAGAGAAAATCTTAGTCTTCTGGAAAAGGCCCTAAATTTGTAATTTTTGCAAATTTTGGAAATTGTGGGTAAAATTATCAGTCTGAGTTTTACTGATGAATTTTACTGTTACTGTGGGAAAATTCCAGATTTGGAATTTAGGAACTTTTTGAAGAATTTTATGAGTCATCTCATTTACGAGATGAGCTATTAATGCTTTTGGGGTTTTTGTCCTTTGAAGGTTTCCCTTGTGAAAAACCTTGTGTCCATGTGTGTTGATGTGATGAATGAGTTTTTTACTATCGCTGAATTGTTTTAAGTAGATCTGTAAATTTTTTAAGTTTATGCTAATGCTAAAAATTCAACATGTGGGAGGATCAAACGATCTCCCTTAAAGAAAAATGAAATACAATATAAGCAATGAAGTAGAAAGAAGTGAAGATATACAAGTCGAGCTAGGCTGAAGCATGGAAGAGTTCCTGCTCGAGTTCCAATCATGTAGCCCTGCACAGGGGCGAAGGAGATCAGGTGAACAAGATCCAGGAGCCGAAAATACTGAGGAGGGTTTGGTACTCCTAATATCCGAGGCTGAACGAGGAAAACTGAGAGAACTGTAAAAGTGTCTGTTGTCCCAAGTCGGGCACGGTAGGCGTGGGTCGTCCTCTAGAATGGTGTCGGTGGGGTTTTGGATGGTCCTGAACGCCTCATGGAGGGAGGTTTGGTACGGAGTTGCCGTTGAGATCTCGTAGGTCGAGAATCCCCAACCTTTACTAATCTGAGAGTTGGGTCGGTATCAAGGTCAGTAGATCTCTTGGTGCCCCTGGATGACGGTAGCATGTTGAAGAATGCGGTGATCCGCTGTGTGGTGTTTGGTCTAGTGGGAGGTTGGAGGATTTATGCTCGAAACCTGAGAGCCTCCTGAATATAAAGCGCTAGACATCTCTGATCGGTGTATCTGAAGAAAGCGGCTAGAGTTTGGCCCCCCTGAACAAGTAATAGAAGCGTCCTCTGATCTCATAGTAGACATGACATATAAAGATAAAATGTGACTTGGTTTCCACTTCCTGTAGGTGATACAGTTGGCAGATCCTATCTGATCTATCGATTTGGTGGTTTGACTCTACCCAGAGTCTATGTGATCCTACTCTGAATTGTCCGAGAGGGATCCGAAGGGCATGCATCCAATGACAAAACGTATACTGGGGCCGGACAATGAGCCCGTCTCTGATCTCTAAGAAATGTTCAGCATAAAAGGCCATCTTTGGGTGCAATCCTACCAGAGGATTGATCCAAGTGACCTGGACGAATTGCTTGTAAATATCCTCTCTGATGATCTTATTCAACTCTTGTCGGATAGGTAGAAGGTGACCCGGGGAATCTAGAGAGTACTGGAACGGGGGAAGACGATCTAACTGGATCCCCACTGAAGCAAGAAGGCTCGAGACCCTTGTGTGCCAACACTTGGCCTTGCCTAGGTGGGTAGCACGGGCAATAGTCTGGGCAGAGCAATAAGCTAGATACAGGTACCTATCTCGACCTTTTGATGAGTCGGCTAGCCCTCGGATCTGATGTAGGAAGGAGACCAATCTAAAAACTGTCTCGAGGCGCAAGGGCTGGGCTCCAAATTCAGTGAGGATGATGTAATGTGGCATTGTCTGCTTGCACTTGATGATACATCGAAGGAGGATCTTGACTCTTTCAGCCGATGCCCAATTTGATTCGAGTAGGGAGGGGCCCCAGATTTCTGATCCATATAAAACAGTGGGACGAATCAAAGTATTTAGCAGGTCCATCTTGGATGAGATATCTTGGAAATGGCGATGAAAGCACTGTCTCTCAAGGAGGGCTAGAGACCCATACCCCTTGTTGATTCGAGGTTGGAGGGCTGGTCGTAGACTGAAGCGGGGCCCAGAAAACTGCATCCTATATAAAAAATCATACAAATCAACATTAATTATTAATATTAATTTATATTAATATTAATAATTAGTAAAATAAGAAATAAATAATTAAATAGTTATGAAAGGTCAAAAGACATGACTTATATTGAAAAGGTGCAAAAATGGCTTATAAAACCCGCGACAATGTAATTGTAGAACATCATTATCTTATCAATATATATATTCTTTTATTTATCCATTCATGGATTACTTAGCTTATTTATGCTGGTTATTTCTGTAAGAAACAACTTTTTACTGGTTCATTCACATTCCAAAGTAATCAATATTCACATTCAAATGATTGAAAAGAACTTTCTGCAAAATAAGTAAACAATGAATAGAAACTTGCTTGTAAAAATCCTGACTTGAAATGAAGAACTTGAAATAAAACGCTTTGCAAATTGTCAAGTGATTAGAAAGTTTTGCAAATGGTCTTGTAAATTTTAAAGATTTTTAGGTCTCACTTTAGCTTAGGGAATTAATGTGTGTTGAAAGAAAAGCAAAACCTAGCTAATGTGTCTACCCCAAACACTTATCTCTTTTGATTTGAGAGAGACTGTTGGGTGCTCAACAAAAGAACACAAGGTTCCCGTTTAGCTCCACAAATCAACCCCAACGATTGCCGAGTGCTCAACAGGAGGACACAAAGTTCCACGAGGCTTCCAACAACCTCTACCCATCTAGCTCTGCGGGTCAACCTTTATTTTCTCAGTTTCAAATGAAATAGATGTTGGGTGCCTATTATTCTAGCCAACACAAATCTTTTCCCTTTCTTATCACCCAGGATCGGACAAACCGACAAGGGGAGTGAATATGGGGCTGAGTTTATTAAACTCGAATTTAAGAAATGAAATGAACTTCTAAAAAACTAGCCAACACGATATTGCAAGGATGGCAAGGCCACTTCATTTGCAATGGGTACAACAAATGTACAAATGCTTTGAAAGAGAAAAAAGAAATAACCTAACCCTTCCTATTTTGCTTACAAGGGTGGGAAAACCCAACTTCCTTTGCAAGCAATGGATGGCAACTTTAAAACAAAAGTAAACAAATAGTTACTCTAGCCACACAACCCTCTTCTTACGGAAGAGATGGGGCAAGCAATAGAGGTAAAATACTGAAAATAAATCTCAGTACAATCCTAACCCCACTTCACTTGAAATGCAAGGGTGGGCAAGGCCAACCTGCTTTGCATGCAAGGGATGGCTGAAAAATAACTTCAATTATAACTTTGAAAAAACAAACAAAGAATCAAGTCCAAGAGACTCTCTTGAAGTTGTTACAATGAAAGAAATTTCAAGAAGAGAAAATAGAGTAGAGAAGTAGGAAAAGTAGGGTTCACCCCTTCTTGGCAATGGTTTTGAAGTCCTTTCTTTTGGGTAGCCTTTGCACCCCTTTGTGACTAAAATTCTGCAGAGTTTCCCCTTATTCTATCACAAACCTATTGAAAACCAACAAGCAAAATGATGGTAAAAATGCCGAAAATCACTTTGTGGCACTATGAGTGTTAGTGAAAAAATGTACAAAATTTATCAAGTAACTAGCTTCAAAGGGTTTGAGAATACAAGTGGTTAACAAGCTTTAAAATGGTAATGTAATAAAATAAATATGCAGAAATTTAGACTAGAAATGGAGAAAAATGCCCTTTGCTCTTCAAAGTTTGCAGAAGTGGGGCATTCAATCGAGGAATCCCACTCTCCAATTCAAGTAACTTGCGACTTGAGAGCTTGAGAGATCTTTGCTACACAACTAAAAAGAAGGTGAGATTCATATGATGAGCAAAGAAATCATAAACTTCAACCAAGAAAACATGAAGTTCTTAACTAAAAAAATTAAAACTCACAAAATTTATGGCAAAAACACTATAAATCTTACCAAAGCAAAGAAGTTTGCTTCTTTGCCTCCCCAAACTTGAGCAGCTATTGAGCTTGGAAGCAAATCACCATAGAGCAGCAAAGACACAAGATTTCCTCCAAAGAATTTTATTATCAAAGCCACTTCTCAAATGAGAGAGGGAAGGGCCCATGGAGAGGGGGGCGCACTTCCTAGAGAGAACTTCAATCTTAAAAAACACTTGCATGGGGGGGCCTTTTTGCCTCTAGTGTCACCTTAGGAACATAATATAATATTTGGAAACTTAATTTCCCTTCTCCAAGTAACTTTAGTCACTTTACAAAATTTGCTATTCTAATTAATGGCCAATTTTCCTGATTTTCTTGACTGACTTAGGAAAATATGTCCAAAACTCTGTCAAAACTCAACGGCTTGACTCCAAACTTGGTTTGAGGGTGTAGGGGGTCTCATGCCATTGATTGTGAGTACCCATACCCCTATTTATGGGCATTAGGAGCCACTTATCCCTCTTTACATTACAACTTTTTTATGCCGAGGGACATTTTTTAATGACAAAAAAATAAAAAATCCTATGCAAAACTTAATGAAATTCCACAAGACTCTGGATAATGTCTAGTATGGTAATATACAATGCTCCTAGACGTTAATTACCCCATGGACTCGATCATTAGAATGCCTTTCACCACTTTGGAGGAATTTATGAGTGAAAAACTTAGATAATTAAAATTACTAAAAGAACTTTTAATTATTCAAGGGAAAAAACACTCGATGAAAGGACTTCCTTAATGATAAAGTCTTAGGTAACTAAGTTTTACAAACTTTGACCCTCATGCTGACATATCATTACAAAATCCCCTGCAGGGGTGCGACAATTTCATAGAGAAGAATTAAGAGGAGAAAGAGGAAAAACTGCCCCGCTTGAAAAAATTTGTCAAGTACATCTTGATCATCTTCATGGTACATGGTACATGGTTGTCCACCTAGTTGGTTAGGTAGTCAACAGTACCAAACAGTCCCATTGACCTACTTTTGTGGTCATTCGTTGAACATTAATAAAATTATCTTATCTAAGGTAAACTGATCACAATGCCATTTTTGAGGGTAGAGCAAAGAAGATACAACCTAAATGATTATACAACACTTTGGAGGATGTGTGGGAGGAGATTCCTCAACCAAGAGAGGGAAGGCCAAGTGGAAGATTGATGAGGAAAGGTAAGCATGCTGACAATGGCAATTTTTATTATGTTTGCTGTTTAAAATTCTTTGAACCTCAAAACTACCTTTAATCTAAAGGGTACGATGAGTGGAAAGGACCATGAATGTTGAGTATGATGCACTCATGAGGAGCAACACAGTCGTTGGAAGAGATTGCCTCTAGCTAAACGACTGCAATTGGGTTTATAAGATAATTAATGCAGATGGTTCGTTGGACAATGCATTTTGCAAAAGGTTTTGCATAGCAAGAGGAGTGGATTATGAGGATGCATTTGCCCCATCAATGGAGCTGGGAACAATCAGATTGGTGATAGTAATGGTAACAATTTTTTTGCAGAAAAGTGTATCAAATGGATGTAAAGAGCACTTTCCTTGATGGTTATTTGAAGGAGGAAGTGTATATGTATCAGCCACATGGATTCTAGATAGCATGAGAGGTGCATTTTCTGTGTAGGCCGATAGATGCTCTTTAGGTTTTGAACCAAGATCCAAGAGCTTGGAATACAAAATTGACAAACATCTTATAGGATCTGGATTCAGAAGAATCCTTTCTGATCCAAATATTTATGTCAGGACTTGGAAGCAATTTATGTAGATGTCATAATCATCTCCGGTGGTGAGGTTGGTGCAATTCGGAAAGTAAAATCTTATAGGTGTTCAGCTTTTGACATGACTGATTTAGGCTTCCTTTATTAGTGCTTAGAAATTGAGTTTTGGCAGACTAATGGTTGTGTATAGTTGTCACAAACCAGGCATGCCAAGAGTGTGCTTAGGAATTTAGGATGGCTGATTCTAAGGCCTCATCAACACCTATGGAAGCCAGGTAGAAATTATTGGCCACATCTGGCATTGAACTGGTACATGAGTGATGCGTCATTGCACACACAGTAGGTCAGTAACTTGATCTATCTCACATCCACTAGGGTGGATTTGGCTTTGCAATTAACTACATTTCAAGGTAGTTAATGTATTGAATGTTATCTTGGATGGTAGAGGAGAGGATTTCCAACTTACAGGTTATGTAAAAATTGAAATTGGGCAGGTTCAATTGATGATAGAATATGTTTTCATTTTGGAACATATGCAATTTCATGGCTTAGTAAGAAGCAACATGTTTACTGAAGTATTGTATAGGGCGCAATAGTGATTGCAACTTGTGATGTAGTTTTGTTGAGGATACTTGTTGATTTGCTAGTTGCACAAGCTGATCCAATTATGGTTCACTGTGACATCCAGTCTTCTGAAATTTGCAATGAATCCTTTTTCCATGTACGAATAAATTATGTGGAAGTGCATTGCCACTCATTTGACAATGAACAATGTGGTGCAGAATGAAGAAAGAGTGCTGCGATATTGTGCAACTTAGGGTTAGACTGTAAACATATTCAGCAGGTCTCTTGGTTGAGATAAGTTTGTGCATTTTTAGGGATAGAACTTCTGTAATCTATAGTATAACCATCAAGGAATGGTGATCAAGTTAGATAATTAATGGTCATACTAAGTACTTTAGAAGTTTAAGGTAAAAAACACATTTTGTGATAAAATCAATTTGTTATGACTTTAAAATTAGAATTAGTTATCTTTTTATTTTTCGGATTTTAGGAATACGAAGTGAAGCCATTCCCTCCATGTAACCACATAAAACACTTCAAGGAAAATAAATCAATTAGTTTCAATGGTTCACTCTCAGTCTGTTGGTTTGCAATTTCTGCTATTGTATATGCAAATTCTAATACTTTGTAGTCTTGATAACTTCTAATGTGAGATCTTTAAGAATTTTATAACTCTTCCTATCTTCTTCATGAGCCATCTATCTGGAAACTGTACAGAGCACATGGGTCTGCCAAATTCTGTTTGTACAGGGATTTGATGTTTGATGTCTACTAGTTTTAATGTTCTCAACTTGTCCAGATTTGCCTATTTTAGAAACTTCAAATGTTCTAGATTTAGATGTGATCCTGGCTTAGGGTATTCATATTTTGCTGCAGTGTGCTGCCCTTGCTATTTTAGCTCCAAAAACTTAGTGTGTGCGTGTGAAGCTTCCATGAAACACATGCATCACTTATGTAATTCTGGACATGGTACGAAATTATGAATACAGATATAACAGGGACTGAGGATTCTCATCTGCTGCAGTGTTAATCCATGCATAGCATATATCCAACTGGAGTTTCTTTTGTACTCACTCATGACACAGACACATGCTATCCCTTGGGAGTAATTTTTCTCAGAAGTGCATGGGCGTTTGACATTGGTGTATGGAGTTGAGGGAGATATTATTTAATTTATAATAAGTTATGCCTTGTGATTTACAGATTGTTTATTTACATTTGCTTCGAAAATTCAACACTGCAGGTTCTTCTGCCTCATAGAGTATTTCTTCTCCGTGGGAATCATGAATCCAAATTCTGCACATCTGTCTATGGTTTTGAGCAGGAAGTGATGGCTAAGTATGGGGATCAAGGTAAGCATATCTATCGTAAATGCTTAGGCTGCTTTGAAGGCCTTCCTCTTGCTTCTATTATTGCCGGTTGTGTTTACACTGCACATGGAGGACTTTTTCGCAACACTGAGTCTCCCGTGTCAAAAAGATCGAAGGGGAAGAAGGGACGCAGGCTAGTCTCATGCTCTGATCCCAAAGTCTTGAGGCTTGGTTCTTTGGGTGAATTAGCCAAAGCTCGGCGAGTAGTTCTTGACCCTCCTTGGGAGGGTTTGAACTTGATACCAGGTGATGTACTTTGGTCAGATCCCTCTACACATCCAGGATTGTCGCCAAACAAAGAAAGAGGGATTGGCTTATTATGGGGTCCAGACTGTACAGAAGAATTTCTAAACAAGAACCATTTAAAGGTAATAATATCAAGATGTGTAGAAATGATCTGTGCATTCCATTTGCATATTTAAGGTTTGAATTTGCTAATTTTTCATTTTTGACAGTAATGCTATTTTATTTTAATGTGCTTTCTCAGTTCAGGATTTTTTAATATATTTTGGCATGTATGAGGTCCTTTTTTCCAGCATAGTTTTCACTATTTAGTATTTATATTCTTGTATCTAATATTCAGCTGTTTATTCTCGACTTCAACTGCAACATGTGCAATAAAAGGCATAACTTGTATGAATTCCTTATAACTCTGATTTGGTTGAATTTGAAAGTTATATGACATACATAATTTTGTGCTATTTCGTTTTCAAGTCTATCTAAATTGGAAGCAGCTGGAGACTCTTTTTCCCTAAGCAGGTATGATACCCGATTGTGATTGCTTCTAGTGAATTGGTAGATAGACAGTGGATTACTTGTGTGCTTCTTTGGTTGGGATCAAGATGCTTGTAAAGTAAGAAACAAATAGCATGAAACAGAGATGGCTGAAGAGTAGCTTTCTGGGCCATGTATCAGAGAGTGATAACTCATTCCTTCTGCTCTTCATAATTTACTTGTAATACAGTGTAGAGTCTAGAGTCTAGACAGTATAGATAAAGTGATTAGTTTCATGAGTTGCTGGGAAAACCGTTTCCTTTGGTCAAGCTATAGGAGTCATTCTTGCCACAAATATTGTCAAATTCTTTTGTGTTCACTGTTATCTGAGATGTGGCCTATGTAGTATGGAATCGCCAACTTGTATAGTATTCAATATTTATTTAATTTGATATTAATATACTAAATCTAGATTTAGATTTCAAGATAAGCAAGCATAGAAATGAGTGATTAAATCAATGCTCAAGGCTTCCTAAGCTTGAAGAAAAATTCTGTTTGGTATGACTAGCAAATTTCCTTAGGATGAAAAATTCAGACCGGCAAACAAGAATCTACTACAACAGAGTTATTTCAGCCTCGAAGGATGTTTGAAGGAGATGTATTGGAGGTCAAAATGAGGGTAGATCTAGGTGTATAAGCAAAGTCCGTCCATTGAGATTGATTCTACTTATCTGGCAGTCGAGCCTGTTACAGCCTCTTTGGTAGCTCGGCAAGAGGCAGAGGCTACCCGCACCTCAGATGGTCCTGTATCTGAGGCGGTAAAAGGGGAAGAAACTAGAAAGAGAGGCAAGGGACTTGTGTGCAAGCCCTTTTAGGACAAACCTCTTTGTGTCTTGTCCTCCCTCAGCTTTCTAGAGGGCCCAAAATGGCAGGATTTATGAAACTGGGGCGTGGATGTGAAAAATTAGATCACTGATTTTCTAGACCAGCAAACTAATAAGAGTGAACAACAAGTTGATTGTTCCCTTTTAGGCTCAGAAATTGGACTAAATTTACTTACAGGATCCACCGTGATCTAGGACAACTTAGCTGTTGAATTATTTGTGCAATTGTCTTGTAAAATTCAGTCAAAAGGGGTCTGGGTTACTAATAGCAGCAACCACGTTGTTAATGGGCTTGGAATTTAGGGCAGCGAACGGAAGATATGAACAACAAACTGTCCAAGCAAAACTCAACTTGAAAATGAGCCCAGACTTGCCCAAAAAATATACCAGGCAAGTTGTAAAAAAGGTTGAGTTGAAAATTAACAAATCTGAAAATTAAAACCAGCCAACAAGATGGCTGTGGGTGTTCCAATGAAGATGGGTAACACTTTTTGGCAAGCAGAGGGCACGAGTATGGGAGAAACGAGCTTGATCAAGCTTTTGTTAAGCCCTCAATTGAGCTTTTAAAAGCTTGACTGAGGGCTTAAACAAGTGCTCGATTGAGCTATATAAAAAAGCTCGATTGAGGGTCAAGATTCAAGAAAACCCTCGACCGAGCTAATAGCTCAATCGATCTAATAGCTCGATTGAGCTTTTAGTTTAACCATAGCTAAACCCTCGATCGACCTATTTAAAAATGCATTCAAAACCTTGATAAAAAGGCTTTTAGCCCTCTTTGCCAGGCCTAAACCCTATTCTTGGATGCAACTTAGGTGGTGGACTTCATACCGATGCATTTGTCAACAAATCGTCTATCCATTGGCATATAATTTATACGGGTTTTTGAGTTCATATGATTATCTTTTCACTTTTCTTTTCAAACTTACACTTACAAAACCATGTCCACAACTTCGAATCAGCGCAAAGAAAAATCAAGAACATAAAAAGTACATTCCAAAAAATTTCAAAATAATTTATGCCCCAGACCAACTTCTCATCTTCAAAAGGGTATTTTTTTTTTCGATTTTTGTAACCAGTATAAAAAAGGTTTAGATGCACACACGTGTACAAATGCAATTAAAATTTTCGAAAGTCACTTTCGAAAATAAAAAAAAAATTCCGTCATAAATTAAAAAAATATGTGCGCCCTAGTGCATTTTGTGTAGATTATGTTCATATATATTTTTTTGAAAAATTATGCATTTATCATTAAATTATTTTACATGCACACAAGCCACTTGTAAACTTTTGCTGGAATTTACAAGAACACATTTATCATTAAATGCAATTTTGGCATATTAAATAATTTTATTATTTAAAAAAATATAGATGGAAAGACATCATAATTCTTTACAATTTGTTTTTTTGTTCTGTGTTGAAATTCACAAGGCATATATGCGTTTTGAAGGCTTCGAATGAATGAGTAAAAAATTGAATTTTCACTGTCACTTTTGGCCAAAAAGTGTTACCCATTTTCATGGATTCACCCCTATAACAGCCTTATGAAACAGATTAGTATGGCTGGAAATTAAACCAGATTTAAAGAAAATGGTTTCCTAAAGTCCCCAACAAGATTCTGGGTGAAGTTAAGTGCTGGAAATCAAATTTCTGATTGCAACAACTCGTAGACAGTTCTTAGTTCAACTGTTTTGATACTTCAGATCGATGTTTGATGGATTGACAAAAGGTTGACCCTTTAATCGCACAATTTTTATGAGATTTTTATCTGGTTTAATAAATATTCAAGGAAACTATACCGTTCTAAAGGTCCTCTCATTTAGGCTCACCTTCTCTCAGCATAATCTGCTTGGTATTAATAAAGTGAGTCAGCGTACATCATATGGTTTGAACCAAGAGGGCTTCATACAGTTCGGAGAAATAAGGGGTCGGTCCATTCTCGCCACTAGCGGTTTTAACTTTTGGGCCCCTAAGGCCGCTTGGAGGGAATAAGGATACCTGTGAAATAGAAGAGGCTCAAGACCCCCCGAGGGAGTATAGTTGAACTTACCCAAGCATAGTAGTATTCCAACCAGACTAAGCTAATCAAGGTTCAAAGCCGTCGAATTTCAATGAATGACCAAAACAACAAAAGATTCGCCCAATAACTTACGAGGGGCCCTTGAGGGGGATTCCTTTGTTTTGACTTCTAAATTCTAGAAATTGAAATTGCAATGCAAAATTAAAGACCAAGGCATCCATGTGGCAAGCCCATGGCTTGCTTTCGCAAGTGTGTCTCTCAGTCAACAGAAATTTGAAAGTATTATTTCTAATATATATATATATATTCTAGAAATAATACTTTCAAATTTGAAAGTATTATTTCCAATAACTTACGAGGGGCCCTTGAGGGGGATTCCTTTGTTTTGACTTCTAAATTCTAGAAATTGAAATTGCAATGCAAAATTAAAGACCAAGGCATCCACGTGGCAAGCCCATGGCTTGCTTTCGCAAGTGTGTCTCTCAGTCAACAGAAATTTGAAAGTATTATTTCTAATATATATATATATATATATATATATTCTCTGTTGCAATGATGCTTTTTTGATGGGATGAATACCTATTTTGCTTGGTGTGTTTGATGGTTTATGACATGTTTTTTGGGGACTTTCTTTGCATGGGCCCCTTTAGGGGCAGCCACCTGTAAATGAAGAGTTAATGCAGAAATATACAAGTAAACCGTGCTGGTTCACCCTCCCTTGTAAATTTGACTTTAACCTCAGCAGGTATGATGGCAAGGAGACCCAACCATCACTCAATTTCTGGGTTATGCGCCTTTAGTCTTCAACTCAGGTGTCAAGGTACTAGCAACAAGTAGGAAATAAAAACAACTATAATTAATCTATTCACAACATCCAAAGGAACGGGGTTGAAGTCTTTTGTGGGTTGGGAAAGCCACCATGTGCAAAACGTGTTGATTTTTCTGAGCAGCATCGAGAGCCATTCTCTTAGGAGAATGGGGACACATGGTCTGGGACCACGGTGTGGACTCAACCTAGAGTTGACTGATCATTCTATTGAATGATGATATCTGGTCCGGGACCACAATATGGACCCAGTCCAGCACTGGGGGGATTAAACCTTGAGTTGAGCGACCATTCTGTTGAATGGTGACATCTGGTCCGGGACTAGGATGTGGAACCAATCTAGCACTGGTAGACTCAACCTAGATCTGAGTAGCCATTCTTTTGAATTGAGGCACCTGGTAAGTTACCGGGAATTCACCTAGTCCGAGACTAGGGACTCAACCCAGGGCTGAGGGCCATTCTCCGAGAGAATGGAGGCGCTTGGTTTGTTACCAAGTATTTGACCTAGTGTCAAATTATGCAGCCTATGGCTGAGGCACCTGGTCTGTTACCAGGAGGACACTATAAGCTCTAGACCGGGTCTAGGCATGTGTGACACTCTGACCCTTGATCAGTGGGCTTTGTGATCTTCTCCAAGGCTTAGCTACCCTTGGTTAAGACACCATAGTACCCGATCTTGGTGTCACACAGAGTGTGAGATAAAAGCATTAATAATTCTCCCTGTTTATGATGATATACTTTAAGTAGTGATGAAAGACCACCTTGACCACTTGTATTGACCACAGGGGCACTTGGAGAAGGCTAAAGCAAAAGTAAAAAATACATAAGGACGACTAAGGGGTCAAAGTGAAAGTGCAAAAAGACCCTTAGTACCACTAAAGGCAAAAGTCAAAATTAGAAAAGAATAAAATATTAATATTTTGATTTTTCTAATTTTGGTCCACTTACAGGTGACTCAAAGGATATAAAAGAAGATCAATCCATTTCATTATTACACACACACTTGCTCCCAGAGGTACAACTGCTCCATTAGAAGAATTTGTTGAAGGGAAGAAAAGGTTTGCGTATGCCCTAGCATGGATGAGTCTAGCTAGGGCATTCACATTTTGTTCTTGGATCAAACCCTAGACTAGGGTTTCAACATCAGTTTTGCAGCATCTTTATGCTTTAGGGTTTTAACCTAAACCTACCAGCTGAAGCATCTACCTCACAGCTCCCTCACCATCTTCATCGGGCATCTGCTAAGGTTCACGGGAAGCCCCCTATCTTCACGGGATGCCCCTCTCTCTTCTTTTGGGTAGGCACATTGAAGGTTTGGCCCTCCTCTCTACCCTCGGGCAGCATACCCGTGAGGGTTTTGGCCTACGGCCAACCCTCGGGTAGCCTCCGGGCAGACCCATGAGGGTTGCCGTGGCCACACAGACCTCTGGGCAGCCTGTGGGCATACCAGTGAGGGTCTGGCAGGAGCCCGCAGCCTACAGGGCTGCCGGGTCCGTATCGACCTTCGGGCAGCCTACGGGCCAACCCTAAAGGGCCTCGGCTGGGTCTGTCTGCCCTCCGGGAAACAGTACAGCAGCACCGCAGAGCAGCCGGGCAGAACAGGCAGCAGGCCGGGCATCGGGCAGCATAATTCGGGTAGCTGGGCAGGTAAGGACAGGTACAGAGCAGTGGGTAGCAGGTACAAAGTATGGGCAGGTCTCTGCAGCCTGCTATTGTTGGGCAGGAGAGAGAAAATTAGGGCAGAAAGCCCTAACTTGGTAAAAAGCCATTTTGGCATTTTTTGGAAAAATTGATCTTCTGTAATTCTGGTACAAACCCAGTTAGGGTTTGTGGAATTTTGGAAAAACTCAGTCATCTTATTTACAAGATGAATTACTAATGCTTTTCAGTTTTTTGCCCTTTAACGATTTCCCAGTGAAAAATCCTGTGTTGATGTATTGATGTTGTTTACTGCACTTGTCATTTGTTTATGTCAGTCTGCAAATCTTAGAAGTATTCATGCTAATTCTAAAATTTCAACAAAACGAACATCAACTGGGTCCTGGATTAGTGTGCTGCAATTTTAATCCTATTTGCACAAAATAAAATTTAAGTGGTATGTAACAATGAAACCATTTTTGAAATGAAGAGATAAAAACGAAACATATACAAGTGTTTTGATTTTGCATTTGACAGCTAAGGTTACTGTGAAGCGTGTGTATGGTTTTCCAAAATAAATTGTACAAAAAGAAAGCAGAAGATGGAAGGGTGGGGGGGGGGGGCTTACATGGTTGTACTATGTTTTTTTGCTTGCTGACCTGTCAACTCCTTTGCCTCAAACATGTCTTTGGATGGTTCCCTGCCACTTAAGGGAAGCAACCGGGTGATTTTCCTAGCAAGTCAACAAACTTTTTAACATATATGTGTATACAAAACTAAATTTTTATGATAGAATATAAACATGCAAAAGAGAAAAACTGCCCACAAGGTGGTTGTCCTAGAAGGGTAATCTGACTAGAATAGTTAATTTACCTATATAGGTCAGCAATCGTAAAATAGGAAAAACAAAGGGAGAAGAAAAAGAGGAGACAAGGAGAATGACCACTCGAACTAGTAAGAAAAGGGGTCCTTAAGGATTGTTTTAAAGAGATCCTAGACCTCCTAGCTGCCAGCTAAAGCAAGCACCCTTCCTTTGGAAACCTGCACAAAGAACTCACATATGTAACAAACAATAGCTATTAGTAAGCAAAACTCAACATATTAAACCCAGTAAGCAACAAGCAACCTCTCTAACAATCCCTTAATGAGATAGCCAACATAAACAACTATTACTACTACGCGTCAACCCTTAACAAGCAATGATGCAATCCCAACAGTTGGATGAGGACAAGTGATTACAAACACTAAGAACTCTAGAGAAAAATCAACAAAGCTTAGATGCTATATTCCACCAGTATTAAGGATTACAAAGGCCTTCCTCTTTCATAAGAGAGGAGGAAGACTAGGGTTATGCCATGAGACACATTGTCACTTTTGGAAAAGTGACAAGTGGACCACCAAAAAGTTTTTTTTTCTTTTTTCGAAAAGGGGAATTCAAATCTGATTTGATTCCCAATTTGAATTACAATATCTTATAAAAAAGAATAGGAATTCATTCTCAAGATGAAAAGTGGACCATGGACAAAAGTATTTGGAGAAAGTGAAATATAATTGCTACCTCATCCATCTTGCCTTGGGATTGGAGAACTCAAGTGGCATTTGCCATTAATGTTGGCTGCTGCTACTCTTTTTCCGCAAGTAAGGTTGGAAAAATGGTGGCAAAATGCTATCCATGGCTGCCAGATTGACCAAGAATGATGACCCAAGGAGTGGGAGAAATCTGGCTTGCTTTAAAGGGCAGGGGGGTTTGGAAATGGTTGTAATAAGCAAGGAAATGGTCACTGTTCGAGCACTTTTGAAACTTAGTTTTAAGCCCCCCTAGCTGCCTATACTTTTGCCCCAACAACCGACGAAGCATGGCTTTGATGCGAGTTTAATTTGGAAAAAAGAGCCCATGGACTTGAAAATTGAGTGGCTGGTCCACCCAACTTAGCAGCCCCAAAATTGGTATTTTATTCCCCCATATTGATATTCTATTTACCAGCCTCTGAATGCCTTTTGTTTGGTGCAAATCTGGCTTTAGAATAAGCGAGTTTTGACCCTAGAAAGGCCTTGAGAAGGTGCTGGTCTGGGGGCTGTTCTGATGAAAACTTGATCTTAAAACATAAATTCTATGTTGAAAACCAGAATTGACACTCATAATCAGAACTAGCATACTCGATCTGAAATGGGTTGCTTTTCATTTGAAGAAATTTGGCCGAGCCGATCCCTAAATCATGCCTCGCTCCGACCCTAGTTTCTACGTAAAAAATGAGGTTACTAATGCTCTTGAAAATCCCACTGAAAATCTGGGCCAAAATTCTGAGTGGCATGGCTGTAACTGTGTTTTGCTCTCTTTTCTGGTCATTTTGACCATTGGGTGAAATTCCACCTCCAAATCAAGGAGTTATGGCATTTTGGCTCATGCATTTCATCAAACATCTGGTAGACAAATATTTGGTTGAGGGTTTTTGTCAAACACTTGGTGCCTAACTACCTACAACTCTTGATTTTCTGAGATCCTTTCAACATTCCTAAGAAACCAGGAACAAAATCATACCCAAAACCCAGGCAAAGAAACCCCCATAGGGGATCTGCGTTTTTTAAAATGTGTCCAGATTACAGAATTTGGTTTTGGAAATGATTTATTTGGACTCAAAATGGGGGTTCTAAGTCCATATGATACGGATACCCATTGAAGTCAACCTGATTCGAAACAAAATCACCTATAGGCTATAGACGCGATTCTTTGAATCATTTGTATAAAATTTCCAAGAGGGCCAAGAGACTTTGAGCTTGCAATGGGAAGAGGAAGGGAGAAAGGGAAGGCATGGGTCCAAACCCACGGCCTCTCTTTTGCAAAAACTTCAAAAAATCCATGGAGCAGCACCATTACAAACGCACAACCAATACTAGCACAATAATCCGTGAATATTGGAAATAATTAGACCAACAACCAATCTCATTCCATCTATGAAACCTTACCACAGCTTAATCCAAACTGTAATTATGCTAATAAACTCAGACCAACCATCAATTTGCATAAGCAATCAACTCATTCAGATATGGTACCATTTCCATCATGCATGTCAAAACCAGCACAAACTTCTTAGAACCAGGACATAATGAAACCATGCTATCAACAAAATCCACTTAGAGCCAGTCATCAAACCACCATTAACATATGGAAACTAGCAAGGGAGCTTCTTTGTGGTACTTGCTTGGGGAAGCTTCTCTTTTTGCTCATTCTGCAACCTTTGTGGGTGACCCTAAATCAGTGAATCAGGGACTCAGAACTCTCATAACCCAGCTCTTAAAAACTTATAAGCAGCACTAAACCATAACCAAGCTCTCTAAGAAATTCAATTCAGCACTCAAAATCATTTAATCCATCACACATGGAGGTAAAACCAGCCAACAATCTGAGAAGTTTGATGGACAATTTGAGCAGAGATGTTACTTGTTCACTAGTGTCAATGGAGGCCTGTACGAACTGGGTTGAGAAATCTGCCCATGAACCAGAGCTGTCCTCTCTCCTATTAAGTGTTTTGGCAAATGAGCTGAGTAGAGTAAAGGAAGGGTTTTTGTATTTTAAAAATTTTTCCTTTTCTTTTTATCTTTGAATGGGAGGGCATGTGTGGCTTCACCATGATTTTCTCCCCTTTTAATTTTTTAATTTTAATTTTATTTATTTATATATATTTTAATATTTTTCTCAAAAAAAATGTGAAATTCAACCTTTGACTTTGACTTGGACTTTGACCAGAGGAGGCCAAGGAAGGGGCCCAATGAGATGGAGTTAAAATGGGTCATGCAACATGTTGTCAGAAAGGTCTCGATGAGCTTGTCAGGGCTATGCTATTGGTGAATTGCCCTCATGCCATCTTTGGCCTCAATTTTGCCTAGAAGATCTGCCCTTAACATTGATTGGCTAGTGGGACCTGCAAATTACTCAAACTTGTGAAAGTTACCAGGTTGCTGTACGATGTTCATTTGAGACAAATGAAGGACCGTCGAAAAGGTCTCAACGATTACTTCGACAATGACAACTATAAAACTTCCATGAGTGACAAGCTAATTTATTACCCTATAATTGGCAGGTTAAGAGCAATAAAAGAGACTGCATTTACTTGTCAACCTGGGGTTCTGGAGAAACTTGTGAGATACTATGTAATGTATGTGTAGGCTCCAGATTCTCTATTCACTCTGGTTTCCTACAATTCTTCTATGAAAAAGAAATTGCATCACATCGCACTTCATAGGCTATCTCAATCACTCTTGGCAATGATCCATGTTCTTGAACACTGATCATGCTAATGGGAACCCTACTGTCACTAGGAAATCTCCTTGCATGATTAAGTAATTCCTTTTTCCATAGATCACTGCTCCTGTTGTTGGTGGCCTAGCTACTGCCGAAAGAAAAATACTGGAAAGGAAATCAAGCTCACAGGAAGTAAACAAACAAGCTGTTCTAATTGCAGAAATGTGAAGAGAAATTAGGGATGTGTATTCAAAATGAAAATTAACCAAAAACTACTCTGACTGTAATTTCTAGTTTGACTGGTGGTATTGCTTAGGTTGGAGTTACCAATAACTAAAACTTATTCATAGGTTTAATCCCCCTTTTTTTTGCTTTGTTTGTGAAAATAGTCATACAACCATTTCATAAATTCTACTAGCAATGATAAGTATAAAACACTATATAATCCTTGAATGCTAAATATGCAATGAAATCGCAGAAGAAAAATGGCTAGGCTACGAAATGGAAATAGACATGGATTCTAACAAAATATTAAGACTATCTATAGATCCACAACTCCTGTTCTCTAGAGTGCCCCCCCTCTAGAGAGCAGGGAGCTGGGGTATACAATAACAGTAACTTAAATCAAAACTCACACATTTAGAAAATAACCAGTAAAGTGTTGCAGAGTCATGGGCTCTCTTTTTTCCACAAATCCCCAATCTTCTACATTGTATATATCGTCCTCCATCAACATGACAAAGGCTGTATAAATAGTGTTCAATTTGGCATATGTAATAGCTAATTTCAAAATACTTGGTGTTAAAGATATTTGAAACTAAATCCTATTATTCTGGAAAAGGCATCTGCGATAATTGTAGAGTTTTAATATGTTGCGCTCTATGAGGGGACTCACAGCTTACATGGAATCGAGCTTTAATACCTTAGGTTACAGCATCAATATTCTTGGTGATAGTAAATATTGGTGGTTATATGTATAGGATGCCATGGATCCTCTTTACTGTGCACACAGTCTGGTCCTTTGATTTAGATGTCCAACCAAATCATGCCCAAACTTAGTCAATACCCTACAAAAGAGGCACGATCCTAGGGCGGAGTTGGAGGAAACCTGTGATTGGTTGCTGGTCACTCCTTCCCTCATTCTTGGAGACCGATCTCTAATAAACAAGTTGTAGATGCCCAGATAGAGCGCGGGAATCATGCTGAGAGTAAATACGATCCTATTGGCTCCAACACTTAATTCTGAGGATGAATTTGTTGCGCAGATGCCAAGACATGGTTCTGAAATCACATTGCGGTTAAAGTCATGTTGATTAAATCATTACATCTCTGGCCAGAATCCCTAGAGTAATGCGAGGGCCATTTCATGGTCGCTGATGCTCCATTTTATGAAAGGCCAATTCCTTTGTCCATCATGTATTCATTGTATTGGTTGAATGATCTCCTAATGAATCTTTTGAAATATATTACTTCAATGTGTTGTTCGCCGATCGCACACCAGCAGCAGAAATCTTCCGAAAGCTGTCTCCTCACTTAGGAAAGTGGGAGAGGTGTGACCTTGGGGGCAAGCATAGAGCCAGGTACTGTCATCTACTCCTAGCTCCTCCGTTTAGGCTAACTCCTAACGAAGCCAAGGGGGGTAGTCCCTAACAAAGAGTTTTCTATGGCTCAATGTTTAAGTTAAGTTTTTGATGTTATGATGCGGATGGGTGTTGTTTAGGAGTTATTTATGATGAAAGATGATTATAATTATGAATTTTGAACACAAGACAAAAGAAATCCATGTTGCTGTACTGGATTAAAAGATGAATAGTATATCAAGACTTGTGAGATAAAGATGCATTCACAGATAAAGATTTTTATAAGCTAAAGACAAATGATCTAGATGTAACAATCACGCATAAATTAATAGACCAGTGCCTTATGGAGTCGAAGCTCTGCAATGCTTAAAGAAATAACAACAAGTCTTGAAATAAAGCTAGTGAATGTTATGCGAGTGCTCTTGGTACGTTTTAAATGTTTTAGTGGTCTTGCTTATTATGGCTTTGAAATGAAGAAGGTATCAGAGACCAACCGGGAAAGTGTTCGAAGTCATTCCGTTAGAGACATGTCGGCCCGTCCAGTATCCTAGGCTAGGTGTTCGGAGAATTTAACCAGCGAGCCGAGAAGCTTAGACAACGGGGAGTTCTGGCATCTTTATTGAGAATAGACTTGAAACTTTGTACAACGCCGGTGCGTTGGTTAAGGGGTAAAATTTTATTATGATGAGTCTTGTAAGATTAACAATCCAATGCCGTTTCTGAGTACTCTGATTTTTTAGGTCGGTCAGAGCATACTTTGACAAGGAAACAACGAGATAAATTAATTAGAGGGGAAATGTGAGTTGCAAAATTTTATTGAGTAAATTGATTAAAACCCTCCGACAGAGAGCGCTCTTGACTTTGTCTTATGACAAAAGTTCAAGAGATTTAGCTTAAGCTATATGCTTAATGCAAGGCTATGCAGTGGGAATGCTCTCCGATAGAGGGTGCTCTTGACTTGGATTACGACAAGTTCAAGAGACTTTAGAGATTAATTAATTAACTTTGCAAAAAAAGGTAAAAAGACTAATCTACCCAAGAATCTCTTTCAGCTTTTTAGGCCTTAATCGGGAGAGCATGGGGGTGAGTAAAAACCAAAATAAAAGACAACTCTTCGATAGAGAGCACTCTTGATCCACAAAGTGAGATTCAAGAGATTTCTACTTTAAACAGTTGAATTACTTATTGAAAGATGAAACATTTAAAAGATGAAGTAACCAACTTAGTAATGAAACAAAATGGGCTAATCTAGCAATTAGTATTCTAAGAAAGACAATGAGATTATTCTAAGCAAAAGCAAATCTAATCCAAGCACATAAAAATAAGAACACCACAAACCTCCCCAAATGGGGGAGGTTGGGAGTGGGGGCTTAAAAACCCCACTCAAACAAAAAGAGAAACTTTATTGAGATTTACAATTTGCCTTGGGAATTCAACCCTTGAAAGGACTTTTGAAATAAAGCTAGAAGACTAACATGAAACTTTTTTAATGGATTTTATGTAAAAAGGAGAGTGATTTATCTTTTTTGTTGAGAACCTTTTCCTTAAACTTGCAAAAAGGGGAAAAAGAAGAAGATAGAAAGAAGCAAAAAGAGGGTAAAAACAAAAGAGGAAAAGAGGGGAAAAAGGGAGAAACAAAAACAGGAAGTTGGGTGCAAAAGAAGGGAAGAATAGGGCAGCGAACTAAACAATCAGAGAGCTGCAAAAAATGGTAAAAACGGGGCAGCGACTTAAGAGAAAAATGGCTGTAATAAATTTGAAAGAGAGGGCAGCGAAAAAAACAAAGAAGAAAATCATACACTAAGGCGGAAGGAGGCCAAATCCAACCTAGAAGAAGAGGAAAAAATCAACCAACAATCAACAAAAGGTGGGATCAACCTCCGAACAAGGTGACCACTAGAAGCACTAGTCTCGAAACCGTCTAGTCTAGCTGGATGTATGCAAGGATGCTAGTGGGGAAAGAGAAGTAGCCACAAAATTATGTGGCACTTGGGATCAAATCCCAAGCTTACTTTCTTAGGTCAAAACGAACATATGACACATAGAAATATTGAGAAGAGAGAAACTTAGATCCAATTTGAGAAAAGTAATCGGAAAGAACTTCTTTTACTTAATGGATGAGGCAAAAAAACTTTATGCTTCTCGATTTTCTAGAAAGAAAATGACTCCTTGTGGAACCTGCAGAATGAATGTTAACCATAAAAAAGCCCCTGTATATCGGATGATACCTGAAAGCACAAAACTTCAAGAGAAAAGCATGGATTATACAATATAGTGCTAGATTGTTAGCCTTCAACAATTATACAACCAAATGCTTAAGAATCAAGAAAGAATGTAGCAAGGAAAGGTATCACCTCACACGGTGCATCATGACCAACATAGAGCTTCCGCTTTGACCTCCAAAGTCATCAACTTTATTAAATCTTACGCAAAATATTACAATAGAAATTCTTCAGAGCTTCTATGCCAAAAATCCGATCCCAATAGAGCTAAAAGAGCCTCTATTTATACAATGAGAGAATGCTAAAACCCTAACACCACACCATACAAGGAGGGCACAAACCTAGCCATCTAGCCATGCTGAGAGCACAAAACCTAAAACAAGAGGGTGAGAGTGAGGGGAGGCCTCCACCTAGGCAAGGCGCCCCCACTCCAACCTTGACCAACCAATCTCCATCCAATAGGAGCACTCCATCTTCAATAGCGTGAGGTTCCAAGCCTAAGGCATGAGGGATGAGGAAGAGCACACGTGAGAGGTGAGGGAGGTAGGCGTGAAGGCTTGGAAGAGCCTGGAGCTAGGTATGGAGGAGCCAATACCAAGAAACAAGGAACACATGTCAATCCTCAACCTCGATCAAATCAACGAGCCAATAAACAAGCCCCACCTCACCCAGACGTGGTCATCACTGAAGCAAGCGAATTGGCTAAGTAGATGAGAACTCAATGCTCTTTGATTGCTAACTGAAGAGGACTTGTGTCAACCTCAATCATCATTAATGCCCAATGCCATGTCATTCTGCATTTCATTTCGTTCAATTCGGATTAATTTGGAGAGATTTGGATTATCTCCAAAATAATCATTTTTAATATTTAATCAATAATTTCCTTGAAACTAACTTTTTTTGAGAAATTATGAGTTATGTAGCTGAATGATGATTTGAAACTTGGAGTTAGCTGGCCATATGCTCCTGAATGATTTTTTGGCTTAGGGTTAGAGCCTTCAGATACTGAAATCGAACCCTGGATGGCTGACTTATTACAATTTGAATTTTTCCATTTAATTTATGGATAAATTTAATTAAAAACTTGGGAAAAATAAAAAAATAAAAAAATAATTAAAATCCTAAATCCAACGCGTCCGTTTAAATTTTTTCAATTTTTTTTTGGGGGGTCCTGGTGACTTAGGACATGACCATGATCTATTCTACTAGTGTCGAGTAGGTTCATACACTTCAGTTGGGCTCTAATAACCCCCCAAGGCCCAAAATTTGAAATCGGGCATTCCAGCTTTGGAGGAAGCGGGAGAAAACCTCGTCGATTATACTCGGCTATAAGCAAAGCATAATTGACAAGGGCCAAAAACTCCCTGGAATACCTTAGTTGAAATTCTACGTCTTAGGGGACCGGACCACTCAAACCCCTACTAGCACACTTTATTACAAACCCCGTGGGGCCATGGTCATAATTATTTAAAACAAAAACTGACTAGCCAAAACTAGCTAGGCACAAAGGGTAGATCATCCGATGCACTGGAACACACACATGTATCATGTTTGTCAAATGGCAGCTCCTTAGCTGATCCAACTATGGTACAATTAAGTTGGTAACACAGTGCTCAATTGATCAGAAGGAACATCTGCAATCTTTCACAAGGGCTTAGAATATAATAAGAGTACCTAAGCTAGAACAAGTTAGAAATAACAAGCTAAACATCTTAAGACGACTACTACGAACAAGAAAATACCAGAATTCAATCCAAAATATATGAAAAGATCTAAGAGCCAACTTTTAGCGAAATAGCCTTTTCTTGTGATGAACATAAGCTACCATTATGGGGGGCCTATCAATGAAAAGTATACCATTATGGGGGGCCTATCAATGAGGCTACCAAGTGTCTCTCTGATTGACCTAAAACTCTACTGTGTCAGTTACCTAGACAACCCCTCCATAACTGGTACTTTACTTTGTAACAGCAATAGCTGGGTCATTTGATGTCAAAATGAGGTGAATGAGGTGTCGCTGGAAAGGGCTTGGAACCAACAACAACACAGAAACTCTAAATTTTTTGATTCAGGGTTTATCACTAGTTTGTTTTAAACCTGGAACTACTGCCACCAGAACACTGGCTGAAAATAATCCTGAACTTGTGAAGGTTTGTTGTCAACAACCAGGGGCTGAAAGTAGTCATATGATACACCGTTGGAAAGGTCTTGGACTGCCCTATGTTTCTACCTAGGCTAATTTTTGATTCGGATCAAAATCATAACAAAATGTGATTAAGAAGTGGCAACTATGGATTTTGGCCATCTGGAAGATGTGCAACTAGTGACCTTTGTTGATTGGGCATATGAAGTCAAAACTGAGCACACAAGGGCTCACTGGAAAGCTTGTCCTGAGAAATATAGGGCACAACCACCAGATTTTCTGAAAAGTTAATAGAATGGATTTTATAATCTGTGCAAGACCTGGCACTGGTGGACCCCGCCAAGTGACCAGTGAAAAAGGGTCAAGGTTGAAATTTTTGCAAACTGCATTTGTATGTCATGAAATCTGACCTGATTATCCTTTACATATGGAAGGCTGATATGGGAGGGTTTCAGGACTTTGAAAGAAGCTCGGGATGGCCTCCCCAAAGGCCAAAAAATTATGCTCCTGAAATGAGCCAAACAAAGCTGGATTGATTCCGATTGTGTGCCAACAAGATCCTGTTGGGCACTTTGGCTTTAATGGCTGTTATAAACATGACTCAGGTGATGTAATAGGCAAGGGTATACTGAAATTATGAAGTTTAGTTAGCCCTACTAATCCAAACCAAGTGTAGAAGGCCTAACCAATTTATTAACCCAACCGGTGAAATTTTCTTTTACTGAAACAAGGTGGGCTAATAAACCACTGATACTCTTTATGTGCTTGATAACTACAGAAACCGACCCACTGATACTCTTTAATGGGTTAAGACTCAAGAGTCATAGGAGGATGATTCCTACTGCTTTCTTTGGACTGGAACTGGGGTTTAACCACAGAAACTGACCCACTGATACTTTTTAATGGGTTAAGACTCAAGGGTCATATGAGGATGACTCCTACTTTTGAGATAACCACAGAAACTGACCCACTGATACTTTTTATAAGTTTAATGAGTTAAGACTCAAGAGTCATTTGAGGATGACTCCTACTACTTTCTTTGACTGGAACTGTAGTTTAGAAAGTTGCTCGGGGTAACCTTCTTACCGACTTGGAAGAGATAAACATTGAAAAACATCATGTTGAGGACAAACAGATTTTTGGGTCAACACTAGGGTCAAATCTTGCTTGCTAATTTCTGGAAGTAAGATCAACAAAATCAGCTCATGAAATGGATTGGAATTTCTGTTTCTGTTGCAGATTTCTGAGGGTTATGGCAACAGATTTAAGAATCAGAAAAATTTAGCATGAAAAGAAAGTCTAGGACCTTGAAGTGAAGTTCTTGAGGCTGATTTCCTGTAGGCTTCAGGCAAAGACAGATTCCAGATCTACTAGACAGAATTTAAAAGAGTTTAAAATCTTTATTTTTGTGATTAGAAAATTTGTGACTAGTGCCTAGAGTTGAAGTTCGGCAAATGGGGTCAATCAAGTCTAGCAATGAGGGTCGAACAATGATCAAGGATAAATAGGATTTGAGTGCCAATCCTATCAAAGCTTTGAAGATTAGATCTATCTCAAAGGTCTGTAAGGGAAAAAACCTAAGTGGTATTTTCAAACTTTCTTGGGTAAAATGATCACTATGTAAGGAAACCTAGGACATACAATCAAGAGCTGAAAATATGTTACCCATTGGACCATGCAATCATAAACATCAACAAAACAAGATAAAGAGTTTACTTGATTTTATCCCAAGCTTGAAACAATTGTGGATTTAATCCATAAACCAAAGCACATGCAATTCTTCCTCAAAATAGCTCTACCATCAACCATCCATGAGCATTCATCACAAGAGCTGGATGAATAGTAAAAGAGAGTTCTCCAGAAGCTTCTAACAAGTTTTACTGTTTTACAATGAGAAGAAGTTAGAACCTCTCTTATATATAAAGAAAAACGAACTCACTCCTTCATGAGACATATTATTATATACATAAACAATTGGGGTGGTTAACCTACCAACTTCAAACTCTAACCAACTTGCCCAAGAAGCAGGGGTGCACCACTAGGATAAGTGGTCAAATACATTATAAGTCTGCAAAAGAAAGTCAATGAATGAATCCAAGGGGCCTCCTCAAGTGGAGCGCTCCACTCCAAACAACCGCATGTGTCTCTAGGGTCCAACAAGGGTCCAAAACCCTAGAGTGCTCCACTAAAAATTCCAACAAACTCTCCCAAAGTGAGGCACGTGTACGGTGTGAGACATCCCATCTAAAAGGTCATAAAATAATGTCAAGGGAGGGTCCAATGTGTAACTTCCACTCCAATACTCGTTCCAAGGGTCAAACATAGGGCCACAAAAAAGTTCCATCTCATCCTCATGCACTAGAGTGTACTGTCATCATCCAATCAAGAAGGGGATAGTCCCATCCTAATGTCTCTAGTGACCCACGTGTGCCTCTAAATATGTAAAAGGGTAGTGGTCATCCAACAAAGCTTGGTCATCATCCATGTGTGCAATATCAAGTGTCAAAACATAGAAACAAGCTAGGGCGCTCATGTGCTAGGGTGTTCATCCCACATTTAACTAGGAAATGCCTCCAAATATAAACAATAGACATGAAATAATCAACAATCACACTTTTCTAGTGGCTCAGTAATTTATTTAATTTTTATCAATTTAACATTCAGCTTGTCATGGTGTGACCAACTTTAACCCCTATTACATGTGAAACCCCCAAGTCAAGGTGCATTTCCTATGTTCCTAAGCTAGGAGAGGGTGATGGAATGAATGTGGTACTCAGGGAAAATTTTAAGGGTCTGTGTTTTTCTTGAAGTGTAGAAACAAACTTATTTCATTGGTTAGTGTCTTTTCTCTTTAATTGCTGGGAAGTTTAGGGCTGTTTGAAAGTGAATTACTGTACATCTTCTACTGCTGTTTTGTATTTTCATTTACAGCAGTCCCAGGGCATAAAATTCTGTGGTTAAGATCTGAGGAACTTTCTAGAAAGAAGGTGAAATTTCTGAATTGCATTAAAGTGTCATTCTGGTGGAATTTCCAACAATTTGAACTAGCAAGCTTTGTTTCAGCTGCCATATTTGAGCCATCTCTTAATTTTTTTAGAGTATAAACCTTAAAGAAGTTTACAATATTTTTGATTAATGCATGTTCTGTACACATAATGTGTGGGTAGACCATAGATGCCTTGCTTTAGTTCTGCAACGTTTGATCAATTTTTTGGTACTTGAGAGTTTGATTGTGTCCGGAATGATGCTTTTGGTGCATGTATGTCATAAGATGAGTGCGTGATGGCATATTGAACTTGCAATAAGAATCTTGATAACCTTATTTTTGTGAAATTAAACAAGCTAATGTGGTTTGTTTTGTAATTTATGGCCTATCATCATTTTATGTTTCTACCTATAATGTAATGTTGAAATGTTGCAGTTTATTGTTGGAGATGCAGTTGATTATCAGGTCACATGAAGGTCCCGATGCAAGAGAAAAACGACCTGGATTAGCAGGAATGCATAAAGGATACACAATTGACCATGATGTGCAATCAGGAAAGCTGATCACTCTTTTTAGTGCTCCAGATTATCCACAATTTCAGGTTTGTGCTAGCTTGAGATATGCTTTTGGGAACTGATAATATTTGGAGTTTATGCCATATAGATGATTTTTCCTTGTTTTCCTCTGTTCTTTATTCTCAAGTCGTACTACTATTTTTCACACATACTGTTGATATAAGTTAATAACATATGGCCAAGGAACATTATGTCATGTACATTTCTAGAGGCCAGTTTGGCAAGGTGAGAGTAGTTGTTATCTTAGTATTAGTCAGATTCCATGGAGCAAACTGGGTTCATACGTTGTTTCTTTTCATCAGTGTGTTGAAAAACCATTTGAAATTAGTCAAACCCATGGGAAATTGGTTGTTATGAGTCATGACTAATGCTCATGAGAGATTAGGCGTGCATGAATGACTGGATAGTCTATGTAGTGAATCCCGAAATAATGATATATCATAATGTTGGACTGTGGAAGCCCCAAGCATGCTAAAATAAATAGTAGGAAGATTTGAATGAATAGTTCACAAGGCATAACACTTAGGTTTCGCAAATGGGGGTAGCAAACTAAGTGGGCCTGACTATGGGGAAAAACTTCATGGTTAAGCACACTTGAGCTAGAGGAGTCTTGGGATGGGTGGCTTTCCTTGGAAGTCTTGCTTATTGGGTACAAGTCTTGGAAGTGATGATTGATACTATGCAATTCATTTAACGAGTTTCGGTCGCACTTTTTCACCTCTATGAGCATCATCCGTTGCAATGAGTGCTAAGTGGAGTGTTCAAAGTCATGAGAAATTGATCATCATGACTAATGCTGATGGGAGACGGGTCATGCATGTTGATTTTTAGCATTAGCATGAATATTTTAAAAATTTGCAGACTAACAGATAACAAATGACAAGTGCAGTAAAACATCAACACATCAAAACAATGAACACAAGAGTTTTCACTGGGGAAACCTTTAAAGGACAAAACCCCAAAAGCTTTAGTAATTCATCTCGTAAATGAGATGACTGAGTACTTCAAAAAAAATCTCAAACCCTAATTTGGTTTGTACCACAGATTCATAGAACTACACAAAAGATGATTTTTACATAAAAATCAAATTAGGGCAGATTAGGGCTTGCTGCCCTAATTCCACCTCTGCTGCCTGAGACTAGATCTATAGCTGCCCAGATTTTCTCTCTCCTGCCCGAACCTGCTAAATCTCAGCCTGGATCTGTTTTTTGGATCTTCTCTCTCCTACCCGAACTGTCCAGATCTTGCTTGGACCTTCTCTCTCCTGCTCGAACCTTGCTGGGCTCCTTCTGTTGCTGCTCGAGCCTCTGCCCGCGATTCCTGTCGCTGCTTGAAATTTACCCGTGCTCTCTGCTGCTGCCCGGAGATCTAGCAGACCTCTGTCTGCTGGCCTGAGGCCTGCCTGGGACTGCTGTGGGTTCCCGGAAGCTCAGATAGGCTACTCTGGGCCTGCTATAGGTGCCTGGAGGCACTAGCAGGCTGCCCCGAGCTTGCTGTAGGTGCTTGGAGGCACTAGCAAGCTTTCCCAAGCCTGCTGCTAGGTGCCCGTAAGAGGGAGGAAGGCTGCCAGAGGTGTAGGAGTGGTTGCCCGTGAAGATGGAGGGTTGCTTGTGAAGATGGAGGGCTGTCTGGTGAAGAGAAGAAGCAGCCCGTGAATATTTAGAGGCAGCCGTGAAGAGGAAAAGGCTTAGGGTTAAACCCTAGCTGGTGTATCCTGCTGCTAAATGGCGAAACCCTAGTTTAGGGTTTATAAAAAACAAGTGTGGATTCCCTAGCTAGAGTCATCCATGCTAGGGCATTACCACAAAACTTCCTTCTCTTCAATAACCAGCGAATTCTTCTGTTGGAGACTTGGAGTAGCTGCAAGTGCAAGAGCAAGCGTGTGTAATAATGAAATGGATTGATCTTCTTTTATAGCCTTTGAGTCACTTGTAAGTGGACCAAAACTCAAAAAAACAAAATAATATTATTTTATTCGTTTATTACTTTGACTTTTACCTTTAGTGGTACTAAAGGACTTTTTGCACTTTCACTTTGACTCCTTTGTGGTACTAAGGGTACTTATGTATTTTAGACTTTTACTTTAGACTTGTGGTCAAAACAAGTGGTCAAGGTGGTTCTTCATCCCCGTTCAAAGTACATCATCATAAACAAAGATAATTACTAATGCTTTTATCTCACACTCTGTGTGACACCAAGATCGGATACTAAGGTGTCTTAACCAAGGGTAGCTAAGCCTTGGAGAAGATCACAAAGCCCACTGATTGAGGGTCAGAGTGTCAAACATGCCCAGACTCGGTCTAGGGCTTATAGTGTTATCTTGGTAACAGACTAGGTGCCTTAGCCATGGGTTGCATAATTTGACACAAGGTAAAATACTTGGTAACAGACCAAGCGCCTCCATTCTCTTGGAGAATGGCCCTTAGCCTCGGGCTGAGTCCTTAGTCTCAGACTAGGTAAAATTCCTGGTAACTGACCAGGTGCCTCCATTCAAATAATGGCCTCTCAACTCTAGGCTGAGTCTCCCAGTGCTAGACTGGTTCCACATCCTGTTCCCGGACCAGATGTCATCGTTCAACAGAATGGTCACTCAACTCAAGGTTGAGTCCCCAGGGCTGGGCTGGTTCCATATCTTGGTCTCGGACCAGATATCTCCATTCAATAGAATGGTCACTCAACTCAAGGTTGAGTCCCCTAGTGCTGGACTGGTTCCACATCTTGGTCTCGGACTAGATGTTTCCATTATCCTAAGATAATGGCTCTCGATGCTGCTCAGAAAAATCAATACTCCCTCTCAGTGAGAGAGTCATTCTCTGCCATGCCAAGCTTGTCACGAAAGTACACGGACTTTGTTGCTGTCAGAGGCTTGGTCAAGATGTCTGCGATCTGTTCATCCGTACGAATGTACTGCAACTTTAGAGCACCTCTTTGTACTAGGTCTTTGATGAAATGATACTTCATTTCAATGTGTTTTGATCTTTCATGAAACACTGGGTTCTATGAAAGCTTAATGCAACTTTGATTATCGCAATGGATGATCGTTGAGTCAAGCTTTCCATCGAACAGATTAGATAGAAGTTTTCTGAGCCAAACTGCTTCCTTGTAAGCATCACTTGCGACAACATACTCTTCCTCAACTGTACTTTGAGCTATGAACCTTGTTTCTTGCTGGAGTAAGAGATCATTGCAGATCCCATACTGAAGCAGTAACCAGAGGTGCTTTTCTGGTCTACTGCACTGCCAACCCAATTTGAATCAGCATATCCTGCTAATAATACTCCATTGCTGGAAGTATACCTTATCCCATAAGTGATAGTACCTCGCACATATCTGAGTATGTGTTTAGCAGCTACCTAGTGTATGTGCTTCGGATTGGACATGAACTGACTCAAAGCATTCATTGTATACCAGATATCTGGTCTCGTATGCATGAGATACATTAAGGATCCAATAAGCTGTTTGTATAGAGTAGAGTCCACACTTTGTGAATTGGTGGCTAAGTCATGCAACTTTGTCAAGTTGGTAGTCATGGGTATGCTCATGGATTTGTAGTCCTGCATCCCAAATCTCAACAAGATGTCCACTGCATACTTCCCTTGTGTCAGGAATATCTCGCCTGGCTTTTTCTAGACCTCTAAGCCAAGAAAATAGTGCATCAAATCGAGATCCTTCATTTCAAATTTAGAGGTAAGCTCCCTCTGACATTGTGCTATTAGTTGTTCCTCACCTGTGAGAAACAAGTCATCCACATATAACACAAGGATCAAGATATGATTATGAACAACCTCAAAGTACAAGGTTGAGTCAGCTGTACTTTTGGAAAACCCCAAGCTGTGGAGAAATCCATCCATCCTGGAATACTAGACTCTCGGAGCTTGTTTCAGCCCATACACGACTTTCTTTAGTTTACACACATGGGTCTCATTCCCATGAGTCACAAAGCCTTCAGTTTGTTCAATATAGACTTCCTCATCAATCTTTCCATTGAGGAATGCTATCTTTACATCCATCTGATGTAACTTCCATCCGAATAATGCAACAAGAGAAATGATGGTTCTAATGGTAGTATACCTGGAAACATGAGCAAATGTCTCATCATAGTCGATGCCTTCCTTTTGAGTGAAGCCACGAGCTACGAATCTGGCTTTGTACTTTTTCGCATTGCCATCAACAGCATGCTTGATTTTGTAAAGCCATCTGGATGTTACCACTGACTTTCCTGTTGGTCTGGGAACAACTTCCCATATATCATTCTTCATGATTGGACTGTACTCTTCAATCATGGAATCAACCCATATCTGTTGACTTGCTGCTTCTTTGTACATGGAAGGTTTTGCACCAATGAGCTAGCTCATAAGACCAGAGTACTTCTGTGGTCTTATGCTTTCTCTGAAAGTCATGGGAGGAGCTTTATGCTTCTCGGCTTCTTGTACCATTTCTCAGTACCAAGCAGGTCTCCTTTTGGAAGGAGGAACTTCAAGCAGTTCTTCTGGTGGGCTTTCAGTATCCTTAGGTGCATCTAGAATTTGATCCTCAAATTCCTCTTCCTCCCTTTGAACTTCTGAATCTGGAACCTCAGGAGGAGGTACTTCATCTTCCTTTGAAAGCTCTTGTGTTTGACGAAACAGAACTTCCTCATGGAAGATCACATCTCTACTGACTTCAATGTACCTCTGTCCAGGTACATAGACGTGGTAGGCCTTCGAGCTGTCACTGTAACTGACAAATATACCTTTCTTACCGGAAGGCTCTAGCTTAGCCCTCTTTTCTTTTGGCACATGAATGTAAACCGAAGTGCCAAATGTCCTCATGTGGTCAACTACAGGTTTCTTTCTGGTGAAGACTTCTTCTACAGTCTTCTCCCCCAAGATAGCATGAGGGCTTTCGTTTTGGATGTACATAGCAGTACATGTGGCTTCAACCCATAATGATAAAGGAAGATCTAAATCAGTAAGCATGGCTTTAGCAACTTCGTAGATCGTTCTGTTCTTCCTTTCAACAACCACATTCAGCTGAGGGTTGTATGGTATTGTCAGCTCTTTCTTGATTCCTGCTTCTCGGAAAAAATCATCAAACTCCTTAGACTTATACTCACCTTCGTTATCTGATCTCAAGAAACTGATGTGTCTGTCTGTATGATTTTCAATCAGAACCTTGAACTCTTTGAACCTGTCGAAAGTCTCATTTTTGGCCTTGAGGAGGTAAATCCATGATTTCCGAGAATGATCATTTATGAACAAGACATACTATAAACATCCACTCAAGGAGGGTGAAGACATAGGCCCACAAATGTCAGAGTGAATCAAATCCAATATACCTTTAGCTCTATTCTTGCTTCTGGAAAAGGATTTCTTAGTGTTCTTACTTAGAGCACATCCTTTGCGAATTCCATCATGTTTGGGAGAGACTTCTGGCATACCTATGACCATCTTCTGTAACCTTGGAAGAGCTGTATAGTGAAGGTGTCTAAACCTTCGATGCCAGAACTCACATGGATCAATTGTATGATGTACCAAAGCATGAGTGTAATCGTTAGAAGCCTTATAAAGACCTCCCTCTCGAACCCCAATCTATACAACTGAGCTTAGATTTTCATTCTTTGCCCATACTAGGACCTTCTTGTCCATGAAGAGGACTCTGTAGCCCTTGTCCTCTAAGCCAACAACAGATAGAAGATTCTTCTTCAAACCAGGAACATATAAGACATCATCAATATGTAAAACCGTACTTGAATCAAGTTGAAGTGAAGTTGAGCCAACTCCTTCAATCTTGTAAGTGGAGTCATCTCCAAGTTCTACCTGTGTAGTGAACTTCTTCTTTCTATAGCTGGTGAGAGCTCCACGGTTAACTGTCATGTGCCTGGAGGCACCACTATCTACTAACCAAGAGTTAGCACTATCTGTGATGGAACCAGAGAGATTAGAGATCAGGTAGTACTCTCTCCTAGGTTCATCTTCTTTGTTAGTCCTGGTGTTCTTCTTCTTCTTCTTCAGCAGAAGCTTGAAATCTTCTTTTGAATTTCTTCTTGGTCTGCCTGCAATCCTTGGCAAAGTGCCCAAACTTATGGCAATGAAGAGGAAGAGGCTTAGGGTTAAACGCTAGCTGGTGTATGCTGCTTCAAAATGGTGAAACCCTAGTTTAGGGTTTATCAAAAACAAGTGTGGATGCCCTAGCTAGACTCATCCATGCTAGGGCATAACCACAAAACTTCCTTCTCTTCAATGACCAACGAATTCTTTTGTTGGAGCAACTGCAAGTGCAAGAGCAAGTGTGTGTAATAATAAAATGGATTGATCTTCTTTTATAGCCTTTGAGTCACCTGTAAGTGGACCAAACCTCAAAAGAACAAAATAATATTATTTTATTCTTTTATTACTTTGACTTTTACCTTTAGTGGTACTAAAGGACGTTTTGCACTTTCACTTTGACTCCTTAGTGGTATTAAGGGTCCTTATGTATTTTAGACTTTTACTTTAGCCTTCTTCAAGTGCCCTGTGGTCAAAGAAAGTGGTCAAGGCAGTCCTTCATCCCCACTCAAAGTACATCATCAGAAACAGAGAGAATTACTAATGCTTTTATCTCACACTCTAGGTGACACCAAGATCAGATACTAAGGTGTCTTAACCAAGGGTAGCTAAGCCTTGGAGAAGATCACAAAGCCCACTGATCGAGGGTCAAAGTGTCAGACATGCCCAGTCGGTCTAGGGCTTATAGTGTTATCCTGGTAACATACCAGGTGCCTCAGCTATAGGCTGCATAATTTGACACAAGGTCAAATACTTGGCAACAGACCAAGCGCCTCCATTCTCCAGGAGAATTGCCCTTAGCCCCGGGCGGAGTCCCTAGTCCCGGACTAGGTAAAATTCCTGGTAACTAACCAGGTGCCTCCATTCAAAGAATGGCCACTCATCTCTAGGCTGAGTCTCCTGGTGCTAGACTGGTTCCACATCCTGGTCTCGAACCAGATGTCACTATTCAACAAAATGGTCATTCAACTCAAGGTTGAGTCCCCCAGTGATGGACTGGTTCCATATCCTGGTCCTAGACTAGATATCTCCATTCAACAGAATGGTCACTCAACTCAAGGTTGAGTCCCCCAGTGCTGGACTGGTTCCACATCTTGGTCCTGGACCAGATGTTTCCATTCTCCTAAGAGAATGGCTCTCGATGCTACTCAGAAAAATCAATAATGCATATGGCTTAGTACTTTATGTGGTTAACTCTGAACAACTGATATATCATAATGTTGGACTGTGGAAGCCCCACACATGCTTAAATAAAGAGTTGTGAGATTTGAATGGATATTTCACAAGGCACAATACTTGTGAAGGTTTTGCAAATGGGGTAGCAAGCTAAGTGGAAGCCCCACTCATGCTAAAATAAATAGTAGAAAGATTTGAATAAATAGTTGACAAGGCACAACACTTAGGTTTCGCAAATGGGGGTAGCAAACTAAGTGGGCTTGACTATGGGGAAAAACTTCATGGTTAAGCACACTTGAGCTAGAGGAGTCTTGGGATGGGTGACTTTCCTTGGAAGTCTTGCTTATTGGGTGCAAGTCTTGGAGGTGACGATTGATGTTGTGCAATTCTGTGTTACTTGGGAGCAGAAGTGAAAGCGAGAAGCAGGAGCGAAAAGTGAAATTTTCAAAAGATTTTGGTTTGGAAGTGTTTTTTATATAATAAATATATATTTTGATGCACATATGTCAACAAATGCATGTAGAATGTTGAATTAGTTATGGAAAGCATAAAAACATGAAATAAACCATAATACCATATAACATCATTCATCAATCATCAATCATCTATTAGTGAATTCGTCAACCGTAGGTCTAGTATCCATGATTCCATGACATCAAAATTTTCATTATATAACATTTTGTCATCATTAGTACTTGCAACCAAACTATAGTCTAGACTCTATAGAACATCAACCATGAAATGAAAGTTGAAAGTTGAAACAATTCACGAAGCATTGTATTCATTACCAAAGAGTTATAATATGCTTTTATGCAGTCAACTGTCAATGACTCAATCATGCAAAGTTGCAAATAGTGAACTTCAAAGATAGGTTCAACTTCAAACTTCAAACTTGAATTGCCATGTAATCATTAATGTTTACAAAATATACCATAATAAATATACAAGAGTCAATAGTGCAGAATCTTGAAAGTACTGTAAACAAGAGAAGACAAGAAAAGTAGATTTTATGGATGTTTCCTCTTGCCACGAGAAATTTTCATTTTCTTTTCTTGTGCTCTATGAGTATGAACAATGGGAGTGGATTATCATCTCTAGTAGCCACCGATGCTAAGCCATGTCCAAGACTTGGTCCTGCACGACTCTCCCTCACTGATGCAGATGGAGGTCGTGAAGTTGAACCTCTAGGCAAAGATAGTGCATTTGGAAACAAGGTAGAAGATGGCGGTGGCATTGCTGCTGCTGTTGTTGCATGGTCATCATCATCGCCCAAAAGATCTTCCTCGAAGCGCTCTGAATCTAAGGCTCCATCCTCCAAGTTATGCTCCTTTGGATTGTTGTCCTAAGTGAGATATTATCTATTAGTTTTGGCCCCTCACATTAATGAGTCAAAAACCTGGAGTTGTAATGTACATAAACCAAGCTTTTTGCTTGGTTTTCATTTAATTAGTTTCTTTTCACTAAGTGGATGAAGCTATAGGTGCTCCAACACCTTTCTGCAAAGGAACTGTTAACCACTTGTGAAATCACTCTGACTACCAATTTATTCAAGCATGGGCATGTTGAGCCATACATGATCCACCATTTGATAGGAGGTGCCCTATCTCAATCTCTAATTGCATGCAAAGTACCAAACATACCAACTTCACTGATGTATTTGCTTAATTTATTGTGCAATAAGTCACATTCCTCTTATCAGGGACCAACTTGTCTATAGCATCCATGTACCGAACCTGTACCTATGGATTTGTGTGGGGATTTCTCCTAACCCCATCCCTAGGTGCTAGTTTGGCCAACCAATACTGCGAATAATATTTTGGTGTTAATACATATGCTAAGGCATGCAATGGAACGTTGAGATGTTCCCACCTTTTGACCACATGTCTATGAATATGGTCATATAAGATGAGATCTTTTTTTTGAACAATATCTTTAATTTGACCCAACATGCTATCTATCTGCTCATACACCTACCCAATCACTGGTTTATCAGTATCTGGAAACCGAATCATGTAATAAATGGGCTTTGTGAATTGCAAAAATACTTGACACTTGCACAAAATTGACCATCAAGAACGATGTCCTCCACCTCCTGAAAATTAAGCTTGTCAGATGTGGATGTAGCCCTATCTTTTAAGACCTGCCATGATTCACTTGATACCATGCTAGCCAATGCCTCTCTTACCTTCAAAAGGTGCTTGAAGGCGAGGTAGCAGCTAGAAAATCTAGTCTTTGCTATCTTCAATAGCTCCAACTTTGAGTGACTACAAAAATGCTTTGGGCATTGCTATGGTTGATAATAAATCTTATCATGTATTTGCCCTTTTTGTAAAGTTCACCAATCCATTTGTAATCATTCTCCTTCAACTTAATGTCATGCATCAAAAGGTACCAACACCCATACCAAAATATGTTGGGGTATTTATCTTCTTCAATGATTGCTCCCGCTGCCTTACAGTTAGCACCGTTACTGGTTATGACTTGGATGACATTGTTGGATGACATTGTATGGACCAATAGTTTCAATGGTTTTGAGTAGGAGTTCTACAATGTTCATACCGGTCTTGAATTTATCTGAGTAGTCATTAGATGAAAGGAAGACTGGACCAGTAGCAGACACACCAAGAACATTTATCAATGGCTTGCTTTTTACATTTATCCAACCATCTGATACAGTTGATACCCCATACTCATTCCAAGCATTTGTGATTTGCCCCAAAGAATTTTGGATCTTGGCTTTTTCCTTGTCAAGCCCCATAGTTCTAGCTTTGTTATACTCGGGGCTCTTGTATCCTGTTGGAGCAGTGCGGATGGCCTCTACCATTTCATGCCAATAGGGTGAGCAAAGAACATTGAATGGTATGCCACATGCATAGAGAAACCATAATACTTTTGCATCCACATCATCCCTGCCACCATGGTCAAGGAAATCTAATATTGTCTTATGTGACCCCATGGGCGAGAATCCACTACCTTGGGTGGATGGGCGTCCAGTTCTTGGTGAGTTTGAGGGGTCTTGGTCAACCTATGATCCTTTTGATTTGTTTTGTGCTTCAAATTCTTCCATCTTATACATGGCTCTTTGTGTTGATGGCACATTTGGGAAAACACAAATTCCAATAGTTTTTTTTTCATCACATGGCATGTGTCCACATAGATGTCTTCTCACACGGGTATATGAACTTGTGTAAGTCTTTTTACAATGCAAGGAAACAAATTTGGCGGTTCCACCCCCTCTGGTTCCTCCCTGCTTTGTGACATATTTCCACAAGGGTGATGGGTCCTCTTTGGTTTTTTTTTGGTTTCCCTCCTCTTGCTCCTCTTCCTCCTCCACTTCCCTACGGTATGTCCCACTACCCACTTCTTCATCCTCTTCCTCATTCCTCCTCTAGTTTCCAATCACCATCATCAAAATAACAAAAGGAACCAACAAAATAAACCATATACCCATCGTAATGTTTGTTGGAAGTTGGAAGTGGAACTAGAGATTTAACTTGTTGCCCTGCAATAGAATGAGGGAGGATGCATGGGAAAGAGTAGGAGAGGAACATCTACATTCTACATTCTAGATTCTAAGCATTCAAATGTATATCAATCATCATACTTCAAACTTCAAACATCAAACTTCAAAAGTTCAAACACAAAGCAAATCAACAAGAAAGGGTTTAGACTTTAAAGTTTGGAGCCTAACTCTTTGGCTCTCCAATGGTAGTGTGTGACAACCTTCTTCAATCTCCAAGGACTAAGAAAAACACAAGCTTGATGGCATCCTTCTCTTCTCTTCTCTTTTCAAGTAATGCAAAGTGAGAATGGCTGTGGAGAATAGGGATTTATCCCCCAAATCCCTTTTCTTTCCCTCCAACAGTCCAATTGTGAACCCCACCTCTTTCTCCTTCTCAATTCTTCGGGTTGACGGGAGCGCTGATTGAAGTGATGGGAAGTGTGGGAAACATTTTTAAATCCTCTTCGGAAGATATGTGAATCGATTTTGGAAGCGAATGGAATCGATCCGGAAGCGATATGGAAGCAATCACTTCCTATCGCTTCCATATCGATTCCACACAGAGGCAGGGAGCGTGATTATTGTCACCGAAGCGCACTCTTGAAAAACGATTTCAATCGGAAGCAAAATGGAAGTGCAATTCGAGTTAGCTTCAGCTCGAATCCAGCTTCCGAAGCAGGGACGGGGGGGGGGGGGGGGGGGGGGGGGGGGGGCGCTTCCTCCCAACATGGTTTCCAACTTCTCAGATGAACCATGGTTTGTTAAGGTTTCCTGGAGCTGGGCTGTGATCTCTTGTTGGACTATTATGCTAGTTATGAACTCCTTGTGGACGGATAAAGGCTGGGCATGATCTCTTTAAGGGTTGCTAAGTTAAACCATAACATTTTGTAGACCATTTGAGGGCTGCTAAGGCAACTGTTAGCTGGGCCGTGACCTTTGGTTGACTTCTAGACCTGGTTCGTGACCTGTTTGGGTGCCCTAGGCTGGGTCGTGACCTGCTTGGATGCTACAGACCTGGGCTGTGAGTTGTTTGGGTGCCTCAGACCCAGACCATGACCTGTTTGGGTGCCCTAGGTTGGGCCGTGACCTGTTTGGATGCTACAGACCTGGGCCTTGACTTGTTTGGTTGCATCAGACTTGAACCGTGACCCTTTGGTGGCTGGGCCGTGACCTTGTAAACTGCTGTAGGTTGAGTCGTGATTTGTGTGGGCTGCTAGGGCTTGGGACGTGACACTATTTAGGCTGTAAAGCTAGGCTGTGATCTTCGTTTGACTGCTACGACTCAGTCTTGAACCTTGTTGGAATACTAAGTCTGAGCTGAGACCTTTATTTAGTTGCTACAGTCTGAGCAAGGGTTTGAAACTTCTCTCATTTTTGGATAGTTTGTTTAACTCTCTGAGGTCTGTACCTCATACTTCTATAACCCTCCCATCTCTCTCTCTCTGGTAAGTCCATTGTTCCCTTAATGACTTGTCTGCAAAGAGACAAGGTCTAATCCAAAAAGGTATCCGAGTATAAGGAAGATCTAAACCCACATCGTTTTCTTTTCTTTACTGTTTATTAGTTTTGTTCATTAATTTGTCTTTTAATAGTACTGTTGTTACTGTTTATGTTTTATTTCCTGTACCTTGCAATTGATAAATTATATCTCAAGGACTAACTTTAACAAAGTGATCTCTCAAGAGCTAAGTCACTTGACACGAGGACACAGGACATGAAGGANAATTTACAAATCAAATCAGTAATCACAATGAGATTATGAGACAGATAATTCATGATACAGTATACTCATGATAGTCATAGATCAAGATATCGATACTTAGGAATCAGAACCACATTTCTCATTAAGTCATCAAAATTAAAATGTATTACATAGATGTCGGAATGCCATTGGAAAATGCCAAATAGACCAAGCTCTTCTAGGGTTCAAGCTCTTCTCATCCTCCACACCAGCAGATCAAGATCTTCCACGGAAAATGTGTGCTTTTTTCAAGACATGTCCTGAGAGACGTAGGACACACGTGTCCGAAATTAGGACACGTTTTGTTAGCGTTTCCGTGTCGGACACGCTCTGTCAGCGTGTCCGTGTTGGACACGCAGACACGGGACACACTGCCCCATATGGACGTGTCCGGTATCTGAGCTGAGGAGTGTTAAAGTTCAAAGAGATGAAAGTTATGTTTTTAAATTTATCTTGTCTTGCTATAGCTATGCCAATTTTATTTTAGAAATTTATTTTGTCATTGATGTACTTTTACTTCTAGGTACTTGATTTGCAATTATTGCACAAGTTAGTTAAATTTTATGAAAATTCCTAAAACTTCAACACCTAGGCCTTCGTTTATGAAACAATACTTCAAGGCCTTTAACTTCAATGCTCTTTTCTTAAGTTTTGGAAGATGTGGAGGGCATGAAAAGTTCTTGAGATAGTAAGCATTGTCTTTAGACCACTCGCACTCTTCGAAGTCTTGGAGAACTGCTGAGACCATAGGAATTGACCCTTCTTCGAGATCGAGAGCTAACACATTTCCTTCTGCCATCAATTGAGCGAGAACCCGTCCTTTTACCAGCTTGGTATGTTTGATTTCCAAATTGTACTCTTGTATCTTGGTGATCCACTTTCCCCTGGCACCAAGACTATCCTGTTTCTTCAATATCTCTTTCACTGTTGGATGAGACACATACCCAATGACCTTTGAATACTCAATGATATTGCCAGAGCATAAGTTGTTTTTCCATGATGTTATACTTTAGTTCTGTGTCTCTTAAGGCCTTGATCATAAAGGCTATTGGCTACTCTTCATTTTGCTCTTTCTTTGGTAGGAGCACACCTGCAGTAGTGTTAGTAAAAGAAAAAGAAAATATTTGAAATGGTTTGGAATAGCTAGGACTTGCGAGAATCGGCGCTTGCATGATAGCATTCTTGATGTCCTCGAAAGCATCTTTGGAATCTTTATCCCATTTGAAAACTACATCTTTCTTAAGCAACTTGTTCAAAGGCTTAGTAATCTCAACGAAATTTGGATTAAATATGTGATTAAAGTTAATCTTTCCAAACAATGATTGCAAAGCTTTCAAATTTCTAGGCAATGCAATTTCTTTTATACCTCAATTTATTCAAGATCTACCTTTACTCTATCCTTGCAAACAATATGACTAAGTAACTTACCTTCTAAAACTTCAAAAAATGACTTTTTAGGGGTCAGAGAGATACCATACTTGCGACAACGTTCAAATACCCGTCGGAGATGATTGAGGTGATCCTCTCTTTTCTTTGACTAAACTATAAGATCGTCTTCATAGATTTCCAGGATCTTTTGCACAATGTCCTTGAAAGCATAATCCATGCCTCTTTAAAAGGTGGCTCCGACATTCATCAAACCAAAGGGCATCCTCAAATAGTCATAGGTGCCTCACGGGGTAGTGAATATTGTCTTGGCCTTGTCTTCTTCCTATACTATAACTTGATTAAAACCAAAGAATCCATTCAAGAATGATAACATTTGAGAACCTTTTTCTTTGTAGAAGTTGTTCCATGTTAGGCAGAGGGTAGTTATCTTTTTTTTGATACTTCATTCAAATTTCTAAAGTCTATACAAATCCTTATTTCACCTGTTTTCTTTCTGGTAACCACTGGATTTGAGAGCCATTCTGAATATTTGATTGGAGCAATAATCTTAGCCTCTACCATCTTCTGCAATTCCTTTGGACCAATAGGGCCAACTTTGGATTTATTTGTCTCAACTTTTTCCTGTACGGTTGAGCATACCTTTTCAATGGAATGGCATGTTCAATGATATCCCTGTTATAAGTCATCGTAGGACATGTCTTTGATTTCATGGATCAAACTTTCAAACTCTTTCCTTTCCCATGGGGTGAGAACTTTACTATTTTTCACGAGCCTTGGGTTCTTAGGAGAACCAACATTTATCTTTTCATATTCTTTTGTCTGAGGCATCCCTTACTTTTCTCTTTGTACTTATCATTTTTGTCAAAGTTTCTTTCATTTGAATCCTTTCAAGAGGAACATGATTATTCTTTTCTTTGTTTAGTGAGCCTTCCTTGTCCCAGCCAACTTTGTAGTTTGAAAACTTTGCAAGATTGTTCATTAATCTTTGTATCTGTTTATCATCATCAGATACCATCCAGTTTTCCCATGTTATCAGGCAAAGAAGGCCTAAAAACTATTTCCATCTTTCCTTTCTTTGCGAGGCCTTCACATGGACATAGGTTGGAAGCAACAACTTCCAATGCATTGGCCTATTCATTTTTAGCTTGGGGAACCACTTCTAAGGATAACGTAATGAAATCTTCCATGGCCAAATGTATTGCATCCCTGTACCTTTTCAATCTTTCATTCTTACAAGCAAATTTTCTTTAACTTGCATCACAATGAAGTTAGAGTCTTCGATAATTTTCAAAAACTTAATACCACAATCTTTAGCTAATGCAAGTCCATGTAAAAGAGCTTCATACTCAACCACGTTGTTAGTACCATCTGTTGGACATTGGGTTCAGTGCTTCCTGTGAGTTTCGTGACATGGACTAATTGCCTCCCAAGATCCTAACTCTGGTGCTTGTGGCGGAGATTAAAAACTGCAGGTTTTGGTCTAACGACAATCGTGATTCCAACAATTGGTATCAGAGCAAAAGGTCAAGGGTTTGAAACTCACCGAGCTCGCGCTAGGGGGAAGATTGTTGGACATTGGGTTCAGCGCTCCCCGTGAGTTTCGTGACATGGACTAACTGCCTCCCAAGATCCTAACTCTAGCGAATGCGATAGAGATTAAAACGTGCAGGTTTTGGTCTAATGACTATCGTGATTCCAACACCATCAAATTCTAAACGAAAGAAAAATGAGAAGTCTCACCAGATGGGGAAGTTAATCAAACACCTGCACCCATACCTAATCAAGATTTGGCCTTGTCAAAATTTATCATCCAAATCTTGTTGGTGTCTTGGTGAGGAGCAACATCGATTGCAAAGATAGTGTAAGACCAATATCATCTTGGAAACAAACTATCTCATTCTCTGGATCTTTTGGATCTTCCACATGATATCTTCTAATTGGTTCTCTATGTAGCACCACAGATGTTCCTTTCGTTGTTGGAATGGTAGCGTATGACAAGTCCATATGTAGGCTACCACCCAATCAGCGATCCACTTTCTTGATAGAAGCATACCCCATGCTTCTGGCACGTCGACGATAACAATATCTATTAATAACTCACTAGTGGGTGTGCTACAAGACTCACTTGGACATGCTTGATTAATCCACAAACTTTGACTTCTCGAGACTCCATAGCATAGATATTTTGATACGACCTTGAAACATTTAACCCCAACTTTTACAGCATGGGAAAAGGAATCACATTTGTTGAGGCAGTTGAGTCTAACATACAGTTGTGCAGGATCAAATCACCAATCATCAATGATATAAAGAAAGGTTGATTGGTCAGATTCTTGTTTTCTGTGGGGTTCATATTTTGAAGAATTATGGGAAAGTCTTCATATTCTTTGATGGCACATGCACTTGGCGTTGTTTCTTCAAATCCCAACGACTCGACTATCGAGCTTCTCATTGTTGGAATCTTTGCTAACTCAACCAATGGAACTGAGACATTTATAACATTTAGTGCACCTGAAACACCAAAGCTAAGACTTTTGTTAGTAGTAAAACCAATTGAAGACTTACCTATACGTACTTGAGTCTTTGAGGAAGTTTTGTCTTTAGGCACTCCGACAACTTGTTGTTGGCTTGCCTACAGAAGATCTTTCCTTCTTTTTGGATAAGTAACGCCTTTAAACTTTTTATTGTACATTCTCTTGATTTCTTCACGAGAAGATATTTCCCCTACCAACTCTGTGATTTTGGGTTTATCAAATTCCACAGATTTCTCTTTGACTTGCTTCAGATTCTCATTAGATAAATGAAATTGTTGCCAATCTTTGAACAAGTTACATATTTCGAATCATCCTCGCCAATTTGATCTTGATTCCTCTTCATTTCTTGATAATGAACACATGTACTTTTGCCATGAAAGTCTTGATAAGCTTAGAAAAAGTATGGGCAATCACCAACCATATTTATCGGATCTAATGATGTAGGAGGACTTGAATTGCTTGGAGGACCATTGTTAAAATTTCTTGGAGGGAACTTGTTTTGTCATTGATTCCTTTCAAGTTCAACAATTTGGTTTTGTAGAGAAATCGTCTGTTGAGCGAAATCAATCTTTAACTTCTTTATTTCTTCAAGTATAAGGCTTGTGGCATTTTCAAGAGCTTCGCTGACATGAATTGTACTCATCTTTAGCTTTTGCTCAATCTTACTTCTCAAGGCATGCAAAATATTAGGTTTTCTTGATGTCCTGCAATTTTCAACTAAATCTTTAACCTTTTGCTTGGCCACTTCCAGATTCTGTGGCCTAGCCATATTGAGATGAAAGAGATATTCTCCAAGGAATGCATTAATATAGTATGTTAGTAACCTATGTTGCGTGGAATCCCCCCCTGTCCACCCCCACTTTCGAAGCTCACTTTTGAAGGAAGTGTCCAGGAAGTGTTGGAGAGCGCACTTCCTAAATGCTCCCATATGGGAGCGTTTTCAGGAAGCTCACTTCCTTGCAAAAAGAATGCTCCCTCCCTTGCAAAAAATGCTCCCTCCTTTTTTTTCAACTTTTCTTAAAAATACCTAAAGTTTGAGTAATGGGTTGGGCAGAACTAACCCTAGCTCCATACTAATGCTATATAAAGGAAGAAATCCTATTCTAATAGCAAAAACCCTAACCTTAGTAATCATCAGTAGCATTAAATGGTAATATTAAATTCTTAAAGTAAAAGCTATCATTCTCTTTATCTTTCATTTTCTATCCTTTCACTAAAATTTTCAACATTACCATTAATTGTTTCAGGGTGTTTGAGAGTGGTTCCAACATCATCGAACTTCAAATACAAAAAGTAGAATTTTTGATCCCATTCAAAATTGAACAGGCTTAACAGTTTTTAGGATTTCAAGATTGCAATGTTTCCACTGGGTTCTATCATGTATGAGGGTATGGGATTGGTATTAATCAAACACATCAACCCCTCTATGTATCTTAATGTTGGTGGTGTCGATTGTTCAGATTGATGTTGGTGGCCTTAAAACTAGTTTTTGAAGAATCCCTAGTTTGTAGCCTAGTTTTATAGCCTATTTATTGGTGGCCTCAAAACTAGTTTTCGAAGAATCCCTAGTTTATAGCCTATTTATTGAAAAATCCCTAGTTTATAGCCTATTATATATTGAAAATTTGAAGCTTTAAGGTTGATATTATGGACATTGGACCTATGGTTGACTAATTCACTATTTATTGGTGGCCTCAAAACTAGTTTTTGAAGAATCCCTAGTTTATCACCTATTTTATTTATTGAAAAATCCCTACTTTATAGCCTATTTATATATTGAAATTTGAAGCTTTAAGGTTGATGTGGATACTGGACCTATGGTTGACGAATTCACTACTAGATGATTGATGAATGATGCTATATTGTATTATGGTTTATTTCATGTTTTTATGCTTTCCTTAACTAATTCAACATTCTACATGCATTTGTTGACATATATGCATCAAAATATATAAAAAATATTTATTATATAAAAAATGCTACCGAAGTGCTTCCAAACCGGAAGCTTTTGAAAATTTCGCTTTTCGCTCCTGCTTTTCACTTTCGCTCCCGCTCCCAAGTAAGCTTGTTAGTAATGTCATTAGGCTTGTGGGTTTGAAATCTTTTGTATTGTCTCATCAAATCTATTATGAAATTCATCAACATTCTCCTTGTCATTCCTCTTTATGTTAATAAGAGCATTCAAATAGAAGCAGGGATTTTTCTTTTCAGCCCATTTTTCATAAAAATCTTCTTCCAACTTCTTGAAGTCACTGATGCTGTTGTTGGGTAAACCTGTAAGCCTTTTCTCAGCTTCACCTTCCAAAGTCAAAGTAAAGCATCTGCAATAGACATCATCATGTCTAACACCTTTTCTACTCATGTATGCCATAAAATCTTTCCAATGACTATCAACATTAATAGCATTAGTTCCATCAAAAGTAGGTAATCTATTGAGTTTCAGGAGATCATTTGGATACCTGAGCATATTAGTAAAATCAAAAGGTGCATCCAAATCATCTAACCAGGGAGTCACCATTGGAACAATAGGATCAAAAAGATAATGGATATCTAATAAAGCTTCAAAGATAGGTTAGCACTTACCTCCCTTACTTGGTGATAGGGACTCTTTCTTCGATAAACAAGATCAGGCTGAAGGAAGAAGATAACCTTACCTCGAGGGTTTGTCCTTGTTGAGTAGCTCTTTTGTTTTTCTTCAATTGGAGTTGCCAGATAAGAGCTGCAAAGTTAGTCCTTAACAATAATCCTATCAAAGTACAAAAACAAAAACTCATCTTAACTTTCTTGGCATCAAAAATGTCAAGCTTGCCGGAAAGAATGAACTCGACTCGCGAACAACCTATGAATGGAATGTCGTCACTGTCCTTTGAGATCCTCGTCGGGCTTGGATGTTTCAAGAACATGCCCAATTTGCTATGCAACAATCAAGTGGTTCCCATCGATGGCGGTAAAAAATGTTATCTCAGAGATTAGCACCCTTCATATTAGGTCACTAGGGACGGTCCTAAGATCGACAACTTTTTAGGAGATACACCCACTGTCACCACACTGCACTGCCCCCTCTCCTTAGACCGACTCCTATGGCCATGACAGGTGTCCCAAGTATGGGTAGAAATGGACCTATAAGATATTTAACGAGAACAACTCTATCTCTACAAGACCTTCACATTAAGTTAGCAGATCAGTGCCTTAATGGAGTGGACAAGATATTCAATAAATACTTTATGACTATGAAGGTTAGGAGCAATAAAGCTTGCTACTAGTTGGACAATAAGATAAATCAATTTTATGCAGTAAAAAACAACACCTTAAACTTGTAAGAACACTCAAAAATTAAAATAGACCATGAAAGTGCCCAGAAAAGTACCTCCCAACAATCAACAACGAAAGACGAGCCTAGCGTCCCTAGGGTGCATTTGACCTGATGGATGGTTGATGAGTTTTGGGACTGATTTCACTTCCAGATCTGTAATAGCTTGCAGTAATGGCTTTAAGGCTTGATTTGGCACTTCAAAAGCCCCCAAGGTCCACCACTAAGACTTGGAGATGAAGTAGGAACCCTTTCCAACTGTTAGGGTTAAGTCTTTTTGTCAAAATTGGACCAGCAAAACAATAATATCAGACCTGAAATAATGCTGTATCAGCCTATTGAGGTTGATGTCACCCTTCCTAGAGCTGACATCACCCTATTTTAGGTTCTTTTTGAGCTGCAAAACAACTTATGGAGAATTTTCACTTTTTATGGATTTTTCATCAATATATTCAACTCAGAAATTTATTACAAAAGTAAGTATTCCATAAATTTGCAAGTAAATTAAATGCAATGGCAAAAAAGAGATATTTTTGGAGTTTTTTAGAATATTTGATTTTTAGGGTTTTTATATTTTTTTGATTTTTTCCAATATATGATACAAGCAATTTTGTTTGAAAAGAGAATTTGGTGAAGATGAGGGCTTTAGACGTAGGTCTTATTCCTTTTGGACATCAAGAAATTGGGGTTAACTTTGCTTCTAAGAATTGGCGGGGTTAACTTTCCTCCTAAGAATTGACAATTTAATATTTGAATGAACTAGGGCAAAGCTAAGAAACTGTAGGTTGTGTTAGCCTTTGACCTAGTTAGGGCAAAGAAAGATGCCAAGGCCCAAACAAGAGAGACTCTTCAAGAGGGATGTCTAACTTACAAGACTAGACTATTATGCATAAAAACCCTCATTTACTCCTACCTTGGATGCCTTCGACAGTGCAAGACAAGAGACTTGGAGATCTTACCACAATTGAGAAGAAAAAGATTAGAGATTAGCATCTCAAGAGTCCTTTCACCTTAGACAAGCCTTGAAAGATACTAAATAAACCTCATGCGTCAACTTTGATCCTTGAAACCCCTAGAATTGACCAAGAAAGGAGGTGCACACCACTCAAGAGCTCATGTACACAAGAAGAAAAATAAATAATGTCTTATTTATAAGAAAAAAGGCTAACTTTATCCTCCTTTAAGTTGATCTACCTAATTTGTCTTTAAAATGACTTTAATAATTTTTTAGGGTTTGCCACCCACAATTTGAGGACTAAACCTCATAAAACGTAAAATAATGAAAAAAATGATGAAATGCAAATAATGATAAAAAATTATGAAATGCTTCAACTTGATGATGAGTTGAGCTTGGAAGGAGGACGTCATGCCCCATCTAACCCCAACATATGTCTTCTTCCCTCAATGTCCTCCTTCTTGGGTTGGTACAATCTCTTCAAGCTTTCTTGGATGGTGGACGATCTGCTCTTCAAGACCAAGATGATGAAGAGGGAAGGATGATACAACAAGATAAGGTCCAACGGGGTATCGATGTGGTGTGCTAAGGCGGGTATGACAACCCTTACAAGTGCAATCACCTTTACAAAGCATAATATCATAAGTGTGGCTAGGATCCCCAAGCCATGTGTTCTATTGGATTCGTCCCAAGGTGTGCCAGACACCCACCCAGGGCATAAATGCCCAACACGATGAGGAACTTGCACCCAGCAAGGTGTAGTCAACAAAGCCACTAGGTCAACACTCCTTGAAATGAGAACCAAGAGGACCTGTCATGACCAGACCAATGGTCATGAGCCTTGCTAGACCAACGCTTTTACATAAACAAGCCCCAACTTGGCCATTTACATGGCAAAAAGACCCCCCTCTTTGGCTCATTTGGTAGGGTGCGCTATAGAGAATGTGGGGCGTAACAGGGTCTAAGAGCAGAGGGGTGTCAAGTGCGATATCTCTTTGATATACTTGAGGGTCTCTAACAAAATTACTCAACGATTTTTTCATGATGCTAACCAAGAAGGATAGATCATAGCCTTAGATGTACTACCCAATTCCTTAGCACACATAAATGCTCTCCATGAGTGTTATTCATAGTGAACTATAGCAACAAAATGATTGATAAATTTTATAAGGGAGATTTCATGGGTGTCTACGGGGCTTCCTATATACTCAGGGTACGTGGAAGATTGAATCCATATTTAGACTATATCTAATGTGGTACTACTTTCTAGGTACCAACATAGGTATATAAAGATGTCCAACCAGGTGACTCCACTGGTATTCCCTGCGTGTATGCTCCCAATTGCAATTTTAGTCTCTAAGCGACAAATCGTTGAGTTTAAGGACCTCGAAACATGTCTCTAACCTAAACAAATTTCTCCAAAAATTAGGCACATGCTAGGAAGTGCTTTGACACCACTTGTAGTGTACTTAATCAACAAAAACAATAAATTATGAGAAAATATTAGAAGCAAAATAAGCTACAAAAGAAAATAAGAGAAACTAGGGTATTGAACCTACAAAATATAAACCCTTATATTGATAATCTAGAAAGAGAGCAATGTTCACGAGCCATTTTGAGGTGGCAACCTCAAAATAAGTAAAGCTCCAATACAATCAAAATACTTGACAAAACATTAGATAACCTTCTACCTCTATAAATAGTTTTTCACTAGCAAAACCCTAATTAGTTGTGGTCCTATTATTAATGAGTACTAACCACCTAGTGGACCTTGTTAAATAGATGATCCTTTTACATTTAGTAACCACACACCAACTACCTATTGGGCCTTATTCAAAGAAGATGGCCTTAAAAATGAGTTGACTAACTCCAAAGTACTCCAAAGGAGGGAGATTAGGGTAGAGAACTAACACATATGTATGTGACAAACCACTAATTATTGCATGCACCTATTACAATTTATTTGTTACAATAAACCTAACCTAACATTTCACCATTATTCCTATAACCCGACTTAATGGTCACAATGAACAAAATAAAAAGCATTAATCCCACCAAGAGACGACAAAGAGTACACATATGGAGTCTTCTCCATGTGTACACCTTGCACTTGTGCCATGTACATGTTACTTTTATGTGCCTTATAATTGTCCAACAAACGACAAATGATAGGAGAAATATACATTTTTCACTTTTATGTGATAGGCGATGTTACACCCCAGATTCTCTATAGGGAACCCTGCTAGATGTGCCAAAGAGGGGGGTCTTTTTGTCATTGTAAAAGGCCAAGTTGAGTCTTTTTATAAAAAAATTGTTGGCCTAGCAGGGTTCAATACCCTTGGTCAGGTCATGGAAGGTCCTCTTGTTCCTCATTTCAAGATGTGTTGGTCTTGTGGCATTGCTGACTACCCCTTGATGGGTGGTAACTCCTCATCATGCTAGGCATTTATAACCTAGGTAGGTATTGGTGTATCTTGGGGTGAATCCATTGGGATACATGGCTTAGGAACACCTTGCCACACTTGTCGTTTTATGCTTTGTAAAGGTGGTTGCTCTTGTGAGGGTTATCATACTTGTCTTAGCACTCCTTATTTATCCACTTGGACTTTATTGTGTTGTATCACTCCTCTCTCTTGGTCATCTAGGCCAAAAAGAGCAAATCGTCCACCTCAAGAAGCATTTTTTGAAGGTTGTACCATCCTAAGGAGGGCATTGAGGGAAAAAGACATAGGTTGGGGTTAGATGGGGCATGATGTCCTCCAAAGGCCTCATTCCCTATATTTCGGGTGGCTAAATCATCTCGCAAGGCATTATGTCTCTAAAGAGGCATCAAAATCTCAATTTAATGATAAAAATGAGACAAAATGACACCAAAGTAAAAAAGTCATAACTCGTGAGAACTTGGTCAAAAGACTTGGGAAAAGTGTCGTTCTTGTCCTTTGGTGGTGGGCGATGTCATTGGTGAATCAAACTTTGGTGAAAATGTCACATATGAGGACTTGGAGAGTGGGCAAATCAAACTTTGGACGATAAATGCGCCCACCTCATGGCCCTCACGTCATGGTGGATGTGGCATCAAATGATTGGCTTGGTAAAGATTTGGTGGGGTGCCTCTCCATTAAATTTAAGGCTTGAGTTAACTCCAATCGCATCCCCATCAACACGTGATTATCTCAAGGTTGAAGTGCGCCATCCTTCACATTATGAGGGGTGGCACGTAATGTATGGGTTGGTGTGGCATTTGGATGGGAGCGCATCTCTCTTATGAGAGGTGGCACATCCCTTGGAGTTACACTCCACTTCACATCAATCAAGATCCCACCATTTTCTCATGAAGTCGACTTCAACTCCACTCTTCTGTCAGTTGGTGATCCATCCCCCCTGGGGTCATTTCTGCTATTTAAGCAAAGCTTTTGCTCATTATTTTGGCATGGTCAGAGGACTGAAGGAATGCCCAAGTGTTGTATTGTAGTTGTAATCTTTGGAATAATAGAAAGGATTTGGAGGTCTCATGTGGTGTATGGCTCAAGTGTGTGGATGAAGATTGCATAATTCATGAGGTAATCTTTATCATTCATTTTTGTTGTATTTGTGTGATTATTTGTGCGCTTACTAGGATAAGTAATCTCAGTAGGGTAAGAAATTTCTTGCCTAATTATTTCTTACAAATTAGTTGCATTGGATCTCTTGGATGTATATGTTATTTTTGTTTAAATACATGTTTTCCAGGTTTCTTTTGTAGTTAACACCCTTCCATTTAACCATGTCTTTGTGCAAGAATTTATGAATTGATACAAGTATCTAGGCTCGAATGTTTGGTTGATCTTGTTTGACTCCAATTTTCGAGCACTTCCAAGGAGCATAGTCCTTCCACTTTCCACCAACAAACTCCACGGCTCAAAGGATTCCCAATCTTGGAGTTATATCCTCTTTTTCATTCCTTCACTTTTAAATTAATTTTTTCTTGGTTATGGTTACTAACATGCTTAACTAGATTAGTATTTCTTTTGAACGAATATCTAAAGGCTGATTTGTTTAAGCATGTATCTAAATCTAGAATCATAAAGTAATATTTTTAAAGTAGATCTAGTTTTTATTAAGTACTTGTGCATATTTCCAATCCTTCGGTACTTAATTTTTTTTATGTTCTGAACGCTTTATTTGGCACATTTGGTGCATCACAGGTGTCTGATTTTTCACTTTTATCGTTGAAGGTAAGTGCTGTCGAAAAATCAAAGATCTAAGTTGTTCAAAGACCTCTTGGAGCACCATTCTTGATCTCAACTTTTTAAAACTTGTAAAACCTTTGGATCCAGATCTATAAGGACCATTGGAATCTACCTCACGCATTGTAAATACCATAATAAAAGATTTTTGAGTAGGCTCCTAAGGGGCCTACTCCCCATACCCCCTGGGGGATTTGTGTCGGTGCATTTTTTTTCATGGTTTTGCTTTTGTTAGTGTAGTTTTTCTTTATAGATCAATATACTTCACTATTTTAAATTTCAATTTCATTCATTTGCAAAGTAATACAAATACTAACCCAACCTTGCTTTATCGATTACGGTTCATGGATAAGGGCTTGCCCAAGTACTGGACTGGAAACAAACTCTTGGCTATAGTAATTAGTCTCACATTTTACCTTTTTTATCTCTCACAATCTTAAACTAGAACAAACATTTCGAACAAACCTCCGCGTATGCTCTACCCATCACAGACTTGCCCGAGCTTTGGGATACTCAGAAACAGGGTTTGTTGCATTCAAATAAGTTTGACATCTAATAAAAACTCATGTTAATAAAATCAACTTCCCCTTGAACATACAGAAATCCAATGTACACAAAGTTTGTCATTTGTGGGAAAATTCTTAAAAAAGGAGGGAACAACTAGAAAGTGATCGCGGGGCCTCGTCAGGCTACACCCTCGTTTGGTGTAGTGTTGGACACACCCTCGTGACTTTATCTAGCTTTGCAAGGAGCCACTACTGTCAAAATCTGGACACATTCCCCGTACCTCAGAGTATATTGGGAATTCCCTTTTCCCCCTAATCCACTCATCTCATTTACTAAATCTAAAATTGACCAAGAACACTTGCAACATATTTCCAGTGTTACAACAACATTACAATTTTGTGACTCCATTTCAACATTGGTCTTTTACTTGTATCGTACATTTTATTGCTATAACTTCATTTACTCATTTGGTGTTGTATAATTCATATGTTGTTGTGTTTAAATTATCTATTTCAATAATCTTGTTTCAGTCTTTAGTTCTAAAAAACTCCTAAACAACTTACTAATCCATAAACCACCACTAAACACTTAATCGACTTTTAGTAACTCTTAGGGTCTACCCCCCTTGGCTTCGTTAGGAGTTCACCTAAACTGAGGAGTCAAGATCAAGTGTCAGTACTTGACTTGAGACTTGCCCCCAAGGACGCACTTAGTAGCTTGAAGATTTCTGCCAAGGCCAACCCCCAGGTAAGTGAAAGGCGGCGATATTTTTTTGGCGCCATTGCCGAGGATAAATATTTTTTTTCCCGGAGTACGACTTTTGTTTTCTTCTTTTTTGTTTTTTTCTTTGTTTGATGAATGCTTAGAGTAGATCTTTAATTTTCATCTAGCGACTGCACCAACTTTTTTCAGTTTTTATTTTTACAAAGAAAAGCAAAAAATAAATTTTCGTGAGAGATTTTTATTGCATATATTTTCTTTTCATGTGGCGACTCCATTGAAGGGATAAAACCCTTGTATCTCATAAATTTGATGAGACTTGTTGTGTGTAGATGAGCTCATGTGACACAATAAATTTTAAAGCTCACTATTTGACAGCTTTCCTGATACAGTACTAGATGTTCTCCATTGTTACTTCATATCTAAACCGTTGAATCCTACTATGGGTAAAGAAGGGCTTCGTACTCCTACTCGATGCATGCCCCTCAATAGATATCTCAAATATCAGTGGGTTTCCTAACGATTATTATAACCATACTGAGCTATATAGGGTTGCCCCAGAGTTTTTTGGAAATAATGGTGAATCAGTCACTCATCATATTGCTACTTTCTTCAAACTGGTGGCTGATTTTAATGTGGTGCATGAGGATGATCTGATGGTCATTTTCTCCTTTTCCTTGAAAGGGGATGCAGAGAATTGGTTCTATGACCATTATGAAAAATCCATATTTTCCATGATTGATCTTTTCGAATGTGTCCTTTTGCGTTGGTATGAAGAAGTGGGGGAGATTAAACGACTTGTTAAAGAGTATGATGCCCTCCTCCCTAGAACACAACTTGACGCTAAAAAGAAGCACATAGGGAGCTAGCCCTTGATTGACGATATTAAGCAAAGCTTTTGCTCATTGTTTTGGCATGGTTAGAGGACCGAAGGAATGCCCAAGTGTTCTATTGTAGTTGCAATACTCTTTGGAATAATAGAAAGGATTTGGAGGTCTCATGTGGTGTATGGCACAAGTGTGTGGATGAAGATTGTATAATTCATGAGGTAATTTGTATCATTCGTTTTTGTTGTATTTGTGTGGTTTGTTGTGCGCCTACAAGGATAGGAAATCTCAGTAGGATAAGAAATTTCTTGCTTGATTATTTCTTACTAATTAGTTGTATTAGATCTCCTGGACGTATATGTTATTTATGTTTAAATGCATATTTTCCAAGTTTCTTTTGTAGTTATGTAATATCCCAAATATTGATATTCTCTAATGTTCTATGATAGTGCTGACTCACACACTCAATCTCATACAAAGTTGCAAAATAACTGTGCATGCAAACTCGCCATGCAAAAATGCCCTAAAATATCGCTGAATTAGGGTTAGGGTTTGCAGAGAGAAATTAACACTTACCACTGATATTCTGGCTGATAATGACTCCAGAGATAGCTGTATGCATAAGGATCTGGATGTGTTGTCTAATAATGCTATTTTCCTTTGGTGTTACCGCCCCACAGTACCGTAAAAACCCTCTAGACTGAAGGTGACGTTTCTGTAGGAGGAGAGGTCCGTTCGGGCTGAAACTTTATGAGCTTGTCTGTCTACTGATGCCAGAGAGATGGCCTGGCACATGCGGAGGTTTGGCTGCCTCTAAGTGCCCTAGCGAATTGATTGGTAGTTCTGCTGCTCACACCCCCGATTGATTTGTTTGGCTGATAACTACTCCAGGTGAGCAAATTGATGTCTGATAATCACTGCATACTGTAGGATAGGCCTGCTGAGAAAGAGGAAGCTAACATACGGAGGAAAGACTGGTTTTTGTGGTCCCAGCGAATCCTTCTGTGTTTTCCCTGCTACTTCCGGCTGCAAAACGTGGAGCTGCTAATAACCCTTCGGAATGTGCTGTATCTCCGAACGCTGTAGTATATGATGGATTCAATGGATAAACCTAGATAAACCTGGATGATCTATCCCAATAAGAGACTAGGGCAGATATCTCACTGTCGAACCCTCGCTAGTTGAAGACACCGTCTCCAATCCCAACCACCGCAGCTGCACGCTGTGCTGCTGCTCGAAACTCCAAAATCATTCAACAATAACAATAGATATTCTCTTTGGTCCAATAACCCTTCTTAAATAGAATAGCATGTACTTTTAGGGTTTGCATGTCACTTTTAGGGTTTATGCTTCACTTTTGCATGCATGCAATTCTAATTTCATGTTGATTTTAACACTAAAATAAGGCTTGCATGCTTTGCATGCTTTATGATATGAACTCTTATGGCCTTCTTACTACACTGATGACTTAATTATACTGAATTGATGTACCTTTCTGCTCCTAGTGCTATTAGTCCTCAATTATTCCCTTTTTATAAAAACGAAACATTACAGTCCTCCCTCGCCAAAGATTGCTTGTCCTCAAGCAATGCCAACACAAATCCACAATCAATCAACTAAACCAACTGAATCCGGGGATGATCCCAGGGTCCCAAATTATCCTAGGAGATCTGCAGCACCCTCTGCTCAAAACACTGCACTGTACGGTACCATCACCAGAGACCTCCTAAAAGCATCCTCTAGCAATCACTAAACTATTAGTCACTGTAATCCGAGGGTCCCAAATCAATATGAGAATTGCAGAGGTCAAAATGCATCCACCGCTACCCTGCGTAGTATTGACACAAGGAGCATCATGTAGACTCCCAAGTAACGCCATCAGTAAACACTGTTTCTATCCCTCATAAGGTCTTCCACCTAGATCCCAATGCAAACTTGTGCATCTTTCATCCCAAATATCCTAAGGTTCTTGTGAGACTATACCTCTAGCTAGGAATGTCTTCCCAAGAATCGCCCACTCAATACGACACCAACTCTTAATCTCTCTCCAATCCAACCGCCAAAACGGACCTTGTCCATAAGCACCATCACAAGGAATAATCCTACCAAGTTGACATTCTGCCCTTCTGGTTTCAACTGGAATGCTCCTATACTGCTGCCCAATTTCTCAATCCTAGCTAACCTGTAAAAACCATCTGCCATTATGCAAATGTGGACTCAAGCTATTGCAAGCCTTGTCTATGTATTCCTGAAGAGGACTGCTTTGAAATGCAATAGTATGTTTCTCCTGCTGCCCCATCAAGGAATCTAACTGTTGTTCAATACTAGAAATCCTGACCGCTGACTCGGTACATACAACTCGAAGAACTGTAAGCTTAACATCTCGTTGTACTATGGTGTCTCGGAGTATCTTGGTCCTCTCTTTCATCGCTAGAATGCTTTCTTTAACACGTTCAATCTTCTTTCGGTGGCTATCATCTAGAAGCTCTATCTCATGCATGCATAAACTCTCCCTAACCTCCATGTGTGATTGTTCACTGTCTCGATTGCTGTGCTCATTGCCTTGCACCTCATGTATTTCGCCTGTCATAACTGTCTGGACTCCTGTTGTAGGTGATGAAGAGTGTACCAACTCCAACTCATCACACGGCTTGTCCGCAATCTGACTAGCGAATGTGCTTGTGTCGCTAGACTCACAGGATGGTTCTAATGCGATCTCCTCATGCACATCCTCATCATGTACTGTTAACTCCAAATGAAGCTCACCAACAACTTGTACTTCATGCTCATCTTTCTTCCCTCCCCAAACTATGCCTTTAAGGAGATCCTCATCCAAATCCTTGGGTTGGCTCCCGAACTTGATGGTGTAATAATCTTGAAAGGACAATGCTGCACATACATCATCACCCAAGGCTAGATACTCTTGATATCGAGGCAAGTGTTGAAGTACTACTAACCTCTGCCAATTTCCAGTCAAGATCCTTCTCATTGTCTTCATGTTCTCACAAGCTGGAAAAGAAAAACCTTTGTTCTGACATGCACTTCACCAACATCACTGACATGCATTTGCATGTACAAGCATGCATCAACATGCACTTTTATTCAATTGCTATGTGCCCACCACTGGTAAGGATCATGCTCTAATACCATTGTAATATCCCAAATATTGATATTCTCTAATGTTCTATGATAGTGCTGACTCACACACTCAATCTCATACAAAGTTGCAAAATAACTGTGCATGCAAAAATGCCCTAAAATATAGCTGAATTAGGTTAGGGTTTTGCAGAGAGAAATTTACACTTACCACTGATATTTTGGCTGATAATGACTCTAGAGATAGCTGCATGCATAAGGATCCAGATGGGTGGTCTAATAATGCTCTTTTCCTCCGGTGTTACCGCCCCGAAGTACCGTAAAAACCCTCCAGACTGAAGGTAATGTTTTTGTAGGAGGAGAGGTCCGTTTGAGCTGAAACTTTCTGAGCTTGTCCGTTTGTTGATGCCGGAGAGATGGCTTGGCACATGCGGAGGTTTGGCTGCCTATAAGTGTCCTAGCGAATTGATTGGTAGTTCTACTGCTCACGCCCCCAACAGATCTGTTTGGCTGATAACTGCTCCAGGTGAGCGAACTGATGGCTGATAATCATTGCATACCGTAGGATAGGCCTGCTAAGAAAGAAGAAGCTGACATGCGGAGGAAAGACTCGGTTTTGTGGTCCCAGCGAATCCTTCTGTGTTTTCCCTGCTACTTCCGGCTGCAAAACGTGGAGCTGCTAATAACCCTTCGGAATGTGTTGGATCTCTGAACATTGTAGTATATGATGGATGCAATGGATAAACCTGGATGATCTATCCCAAAAAGAGACTAGGGCAGATATCTCATTGTCGAACCCTCGCTAGTTGAAGACACCATCTCCAACCCCAACTACCACGGCTGCATGCTGTGCTGCTGCTCGAAACTCCAAAATCAATCAACAATAACAATAGATATTCTCTTTGGTCCAATAACCCTTCTTAAATAGAATAGCATGTACTTTTAGGGTTTGCATGTCACTTTTAGGGTTTACGCTTCACTTTTGCATGCATGCAATTCTAATTTCATGTTGACTTTAACACTAAAATAAGGCATGCATGCTCCGCATGCTTTATGATATGAACTCTTATGGCCTTCTTACTACACTGATGACGTAATAACACTGAATTGATGTACTTTTCTGCTCCTAGTGCTATTAGTCCTTAGTTATTCCCTTTTTATAAAAATAGAACATTACAAGTTAACACCCTTGCGTTTAACCATGTCTTTGTGCAAGAATTGATGAACTGATACAGGTATCTAGCCTCGAACGTTTGGTTGATCTTGTTTGACTCCAATTTTCAAGCACTTCCAAGGAGCATAGTCCCTCCACTTTCTACCAACAAACTCCATGGCTCAAAAGATTCCCAAGCTTGGAGCTATCTCCTCTTTCTCATTCCTTCACTTTTAAATTAAATCTTTCTCGGTTATGGTTACTAACATGCTTAAGTAGATTAGTATTTCTTTTGAAAGAATATCTGAAGGCTGATTTGTTTAAGCATGTATCTAGATCTAGAATCATAAAGTAATATTTTTAAAATAGATCTAGTTTTAATTAAGTACTTGTGCATATTTCCAATCCTTCAGTACTTAATATTTTTATGTTCTTAGCGCTTTATTTGGCACATTTGGTGCATTATAGGTGGCTGTTTTTTTACTTTTATCACTGAAGGAGAAGTGCTGCCGAAAAATCAAAGATCTAAGTTGTTCAAAGACCTCTCGGAGCACCATTCTTGATCTTAACTTTCTAAAACTTGTAAAACCATTGGATCCAGATCTATAAGGACCATTGGCATCCACCTCAAGTATTGTAAATACCATAATAAAATATTTTTGAGTAGGATCCTAAGTGGCCCACTCCCCATCCCCCCTAGGGAGATTTGCGTCAGTGCATTTTTTTTCATGGTTTTTCTTTTGTTAGTGTAGTTTTGCTTTATAGATCAATATAGTTTGCTATTTTAAATTTCAATTTCATTCGTTTGCAAAGGAATACAAATATTAACACAACCTTGCTTTCCTGATTACAGTTCACAGACAAGGGCTTGCTTGAGTACTGGACTGGAAAGAGACTCTTGGCTGTAGTAATTAGTCTCACATTTTAACTTTTATAGATTTCACAATCTTAAATTGGAACAAACATTTTGCACAAACCTCCGCGTATGCTCTACCCATCGTAGGCTTGCTCGAGCTTTGGGATACCTAGAAATGAGGTTTGTTGCATTCAAATAAGTTTCACATCTAATAAAAACTCATCTTAATAAAATCAACTTCCCCTTGAACATACGAAAATCCGGCGTACATGAAGCTTGTCATTTGTGTGCAAATTCTTTGGAGAAGGCGGGAACAATTAACTTCCCCTTGAACATACGAAAATCCGGCGTACATGAAGTTTGTCATTTGTGTGCAAATTCTTTGGAGAAGGCAGGAACAATTAGAAAGTGACCTCGGGGCCCCGTTAGGCTACACGCTTGTTTGGTGTAGTGTTGGACACACCCCCGTGACTCCATCTAGCTCGCATCTTCTTGCGAGGTGCCACTTCTGTCAAAATCCGGACACATTCCCCATACCTCAGAGTATATCAGGAATTACCTTTCCCCCCTAATCCACTCATTTCATTTACTAAATCTAAAACTGACCAAGGACACTTCCAACATGTTTCTAGTATTACAACAACATTACAATCTTGTGACTCCATTTCAGCATTGGTCTTTAACTTGTATCGTACATTTTATTGATATAAGTTCATTTACTCATTTGGTGTTGTATAATTCATATGCTGTTGTGCTTAAATAATCTATTGCAATAATCTTGTTTCAATCTTTAGTTCTAAACAACTTGTAAACAACTTACTCATCCATAAGCCACCACTAAATGTTTAATCAGCCTTGGTAACTCTTAGGGTCTACCCCCCTGGCTTCGTTAGGAGTTTTCCTAAACAGAGGAGTCAAGATCAAGTGACAGTACTTGACTCGAGACTTGCCCCCAAGGATGCACTTAGTGCCTTGAAGATTTCTGCCACGACCAACCTCCCAAGTGTGTGAAATGGCCTTCTAAGTGTACTAAAATGCCCCTATGTCGCTGGATTCTGGCAAACCATAAATCTTGGATTTCTGAATGATCTATTGCCGGGATTGCATATATATGGACATATGGGACAATTCGAAGGCCCCAGAAATGAGAAAACCCCTTGATTTGCATCTTGAATTCGTTAAATTGCATTTTTGGCATGGTGGGATTGCAGTGTATGGATTTCCTGCTAAAGATATGCCTGAAGTAACACTCGGAAAGGGGGGAAAACACCAGAAAATGGGTTGTTTTAGTTAATGTTTATTCCTTGATGATGTTCAACATGTATGATGAATTGGTTCGTTATGATAATTTCTTGAAAGTAGAGCTGAAAGGTTGCAAGCCATGTTTAATTTTGCAGGTAGACATGACAATGATCAAACATCTTCCTGAGCTGTTTTTTTGGATTAAGTGTTTATAGTTTATATATTTATACAGTAGAAAATTAGGAAGATATCCTTTTTTATGCATGCTGCCATGCATAGATGGACGCAAATATAGTTGGTGCATGGATTGCTCATTTTCCAATGTAGTTTCTATTTTTCCTTCAGAGCACTTATTTTCCAGTGATTGAACCTGATATGCAGGCCAGCAAGGAGCGTTACAATAATCGGGGTGCATATATTATTTTGGAGCCACCTGATTTTTCTAATCCAAATTTTCACACGTTTGAAGCTGTAATGCCTCGGCCAAAGGTTGGATTTTAATTGTACCTTTTATATTTCATTTCAGCATCCCAGTTATTGTTCTGAGGTGAAAGCTAGACTAGCTAGTGTATATGTTTACACATGCACAAGAACATTCATTGGTTGGGAGTGTCTCCAACTTGAAGAGATGTTAAATTTTTTCATCTCACAATGTACACAGATATTTTGTGGGACTACTAGTAAACCCCTCCTCAAAGCAGTCTTCAGGTGCCTTTTAGTCTTGTTCTGTTGATTAGAGCTTAATTGTCTCCTTTGACACGGAAGACTTAACGAAGGACATTTCCTTGCATGCATTTTCTTTCTCTGGTGAAGTATGGAGGAGATTCTGGGCTTATTTCATGGAGATCCACTTGTGTGCCCTTTTCTTGGAAAGAAATTGGACTGTCACAGGCATACAATACTCTGTTAATCGGAGTCGGTTGCGGTTTATTGAGTTTATAATGACAAACTGCCCTTCCTCTAAAGGAGAGTAAACTACCAACCTCAGGTCAGCTAGTAAATGAGAAATGCTTGATACGTATGTGCTTACTATTAGAGCTTGAGCCAATCTTTTGACAGCTCAGTGCACAAAGATAGACATCTCCTTAGATATAGTTCTAAGTGAGCATGTTGGAAATTTCATATCGTGTTTATGCTGCTAATTGTTAGTACATAAGATGCAAATTTTTGGTCATTGTTATTAGTACTGTCTAATCTTCTCATTACTGAAGGCTAATGCTAGGTTTGAGATTGTTTTTATATTCGTGGGTAAATTCCATGTGTTCGAACTTATAATTGGCTGTATTGATCTTTGCAGGTTAATGCTTATTATGACTATGAGAATGTTATTGATTCGGATGAAGAGCTTGATTTGGATTCTATTTCAGCATAATGGGGATATCGGATTATTTTGATTGAAATATCTATTAATTATATTTACGAGATTTAATATATTTAAGTGCGTTTTAGTGTCAGTGCTTTTTAATTCAGCTATTTCAGGCAGATTGTATCATTTCTGCAGTGGAATACCTCTTTTAGAGGTCAAGTAAATATGGAGATCGTAGTTATATTCAACATTTTGAAAGAAGATGCTGACTCATCTGGCATAACGTAATGTATCAACTATGCAGTGGATTTTCCTGTTTTGGAGGAAAATAACATTTTAAACAGATTACAGTAGTTATTTTTGGCATCTTCAAAGAAGGTGTCGAGTCATCAAGTATCAAGTAATGAAGGATATGGGATGTCATATCATTTTTTAAAAGTTGTTTGTTGAAGCAAAAAAGGGGAACGTTGAAATCAGCTCTTCGTGAGAGAGGGTGATTAGTTATGGATGAATTGCTTTCTTCCTTTATTTATTTTTGATTTGTTATTATTTATAATAACTGTCTCTGATGATGATGAGATTGTGCTAAACAATTTGTTGTTTCACAGACCAGAACCTGTTTTGGGGAACTGAATGAATGAAATATATTGATCAATGATAGCTTGAACAATGAACTCAAAGAAGTTTATGCTGCTTGATATCAAAACAATGAAACACTCTACATCTTTATTGATGTTTGATTATTTCAAAGATGAACGGCTGTGTTTTTGCAATTTTTTGTTAGAATACTATATATAACAATAGCGGTGATTTCATAACAGCAAAATGAGAGAGATAACAACCAATGATAGCTTGAACAATCAATTCAGACAAATTTATGCTGCTCGATATCACAATGAAACTCTACACCTTCGATGAGGTTTGATCACTTGAAAGATGAATGACCTTGTGTTTTTGCAAAAAGATGAGGCTTGATCACTTGAAAGATGATTGACCTTGTGTTTTTGCAATTTTTGTTAGAATACACAAAACAATAGCAGAAATTTCATGGTAACAAAACGGAAGGGATAGCCAAACCAACAACATTCCATTAGTTTTTAAAAATTAAAGTGATTACATCGAAAGATGACTTTGTAATCCGTTTAGTTGGTGGCTAATCCAAGACTTAAACTAAAGACATAAATTGACTGTATGTAACAATGCACTTTTCAACTAAGAACTAGTTATGACCATTAACTATATGCCTGAAATTGAAATACTCTTTAACTAAATACCGGAAATTGGAATACTCTTCTCTAATGGAACCAAATGTGGGTCCCAAGAAACACTTTTATGGACCAAGCTCATTGAAGCAGAGGTTTGTCAACCAGGCAGCCATTGAAAAAAAATGATATTGTAGATCTTAATTTGAAATCCTCCAAAATGTTATCAATAATTTCATATCCCATTGCCTTTTTAAACACCCAAGCTTCTTTCACATGCACTCTTGAATGTCAATTTTGAAGTTTATGAAAGAAAGAAGAGATGTGACACTAACCACATAGCTTGTAACTGACATCATTAATGATAAGAAATCCACCTCACCAAACCTATGTTCGTTTAAGATTACAGCCTAATTATTGCAGATGCAGAAGCTGATATCAACTCTGAAAATATGCTCATTTTCTGCACCTAGATAACAAAGTATACAAGAGTCCGTCTTTGCAGCTTGGTAGAGTCTTTCATCCACACTTGTAAATTGTGCTCTTCATGGTTGGTCCACACTTGCAATTTTTTGTTTTGTCACGGTTGATACACATTGGCAAATTGCACAAGCTGTGGCTGATCCATATTTGTGAAATGCATTTCCTATCATTGATCCACCCCTATAAATTGCCTCTATAAGTGTTGCTGTCTAAGCACAAACCAAATACTTGGAAATCTACCATAGGGAAATCTTGTTCTATTGTAGGAGCTGTAAATTCTTTATTTTATTCATCTTTGAGTTCTCTCCAATCAGCCATTGGGACTATTGTTTTTTTTTTGGAAGAATAGAGACAAGTGGATACCAAATCAACAACACTTTGTTAAACACAGTTTACCTTTTTTCCCCTTGCTCAATACCCGCTTCACCATCATGTGATTGTGGAATTTCCTCTTGATTTTCGTATTGAACGTGTTCTCTATCTCATCGTATGGATCAACACCATTCCTTGTCTTGAAGCATTTTAGATGTTTTTAACCTACTATGCTACCTATGCATCATGATTGTCTAGCATGTTGCATTTATTTTTCTTTAGATCCATGGATTTTTCAGCTTTGAGCCAATGACCATCAATGCAATGTAGATTCATTTTTTCGAGGATTTTTACATCCTTGCTCAAAAAAACTCATTTGTACACTGATCCAAAGGTCTGTATGCTATGTTTGGTTAACATAACCAACAAAAAAAATGTTTACATGTGGCATCATTATAAGCAATTAACCAAAGATTTTTAAATGGCTTGCCTTTGGACTCTTCTTAGACCAAGGCTTCTTAGATGTGACTTCTATCACTCTTTTGCGGGGTGAGGGCGGGGAAGGAGGGTGTCCCTCTGCAACAAATACACTATTGCATTAATCACATGTGTCCATTATCTATTTGGGATTGATTTTCCATTCAACATTTCTTTTCCACTGTCATCTATTTTCCTTTTGGATTCTCATATTTCTTACAAAAGTCATCAAATATCATACTAACTTTTTACCTTGATAGTGCTTATTGTTCAAGCATGTTCTTGTTCCATGTTTGCCTTAAATTTCTTTAAAGCATTTGATGCATTCGACCTTTTCTTGAAGATAAAAGATCCACATATTTGATGTAAAATCATAAACAAGAAGCAACACATGATAATGTTAGTTCCATCAGTGGACCACAAATCTTAGGATGCTTCGTTACTTTGATTCTCACACTACTCTATTCCCAAACATGTTGCATATCTTCCTTCTTTCTGTTGAAAAACAAGCAACACAATAACTGTCTCTAACTTGCTCAAAAGAGAAAGACACTAGGAACACAAATATCATGCCATCGATACCAAAGTGCCATGAAATTGGTGTCTCAATTGTTCTTGTGAATTTGCAACATCCTCTAATTTCTTCATTGTGACATTCTCAAACCTATTCAACCCATGTTTTTCCAGTTTTGAAGTTGAAATATATCTACCTTTTTGTCTTTTACCATCCCTTTAAATGTCAATATGATTTATAGATGTGTACTCTACTCTCCATTTTGGTTAACCAAAAACATATTTCCATTTAGGCAAGGGATGCAAACGTTTTTAAATACAAATGCCTAACTATGTGTTTACTGTATTGTTAAATTCCCATCATCATCGACCTCTTGTGTTCTTAGTTTTTGTAATGTAATTGTTTGTTTTTTGCTTGAACTTAACTTTCACAAAGGAAACATACTAGTCACTCTTATTCATCATACATTGCGAGATTGTCATGCAAAAGTACCACCAAATTTTGTTGGCCATACCACTGAGAATCTAATATTCTCATGCTTTCCATCTTTCAACAAATTCCAGAAAAGAAGAAATAGAATTTTGAAACAAAAAAGAACTTGCCTCCTAAAATTTTCTCTCTTTTTTGGGTATAATAACTAGCAGTCTACCTACCCCATGAGCTTTCTATCACCTATAATGCTAGAGTCTATTGCTTGACTTTATTTTTCTAGAAGGTATTTTTTTTAAGGATCTAAGTATAATCTTTGATGTGACAATTTTCGTTTGATATATATATATATATATTATTCCATTAAAAACAAACAATTTACTCTTACATCTTGTAATTCCATTAAAAAAAAGACAATTTACTATGAAATCATGTAAAATTTGGAAAATATTATAAATCTAAATATATTTTCTATAAAAAAAAATGATTTACTAGTTTATTTTTTTGAAAAATATCAAAAATAACAAATTGAAGAAGTTTCACTTAAAAAAAAATCTCATCTCCCTATCAACATGATCAACATATTCCTATTGTTTCCAACACTATTGTTTCCTGAACATCTTTTCTTTAGTATTCCAACAATTTCTTTACTTTTCGTTGACCTCGTCCTTTGTTCTTTTAATAGTTTCGTTTCCTCGAAATATCAATGCATGCCACTAGCTTTGCTTTTCATGGATGAGAACTTCTTATGATGTACACCATGTTTGACGTCCTTCTACATGAGAGCGATGGAGCATGCCAATCTAGAGGGGCCATTCTTTTTCATCACTAACTTCACCGTGTGAGTGTTGAAGATTGACCGTGCGAGAGTTGAAGGTTCTGAGCTGCGTGAGAATGTCGCTGCGAAAGATCTCTCCATGAACAACTGGTAACAATGACTTTGACTGAGAATTGGAGCACAGCATCTCAAGGTAAACCCTTATCCATTCTCTCACACCTGGAAGAGTTACTCAGTTCGTGGTTTCTCCTCCATTTTCTTCAGCTCATAAGGTGAGCTCAACAGAAGCATGGTTTCTTTCAGCTGATAAGATGAGCTCAGTTCTCACTCAGACACTTGCGCGGGATTGCATCTTTCTACACGCGGAGCTGCGCGTTGAACTACAACCTGGTGTTACCTCTCCAACGCTTGTGACCTGTAATCAATTACAAAGAAATAAAGAGGATACGAAGTTCCCCTCCAAGACACCATGTTATCATAGTATCAACTGAACGCCATTATCCGCCGCCAAGAGGATTCATGACTACCAGTTCCCCTTTTGGCTGCTCTTCATGTCGATTCATTTGTAGGAGCGTTTAAAGTGATATTTTTGAAGAGTGAAGTTGACGTGGTCCTGCAACACATTCATTTGTTTTTGGGAGTACATTTGGATCCAAATGCTCTCCCTCATTCGGTGGAATTAGATCCTCATTTGGTTTAGCCAATGCTTCATCATTTGGTGGAAGCAGTGTGTCATTCGATACTGCAGTGCCTCGTATAGCTCTTCCAGCACTTAATTATATGGTTCAAGCTTCGATTGTGTGAGAAAAGCTGGGAGCCATTTGAGAGAAGAATCTTGGTGTCCATACAAATGGTATTTTATATTTTGCAGTTTCCAACTCTTTTTACTATTGGTTGAAACTCTTGTCATTGTCAATAATTTTAGAGACTACAGGTTTTTGGGTTTGCATGCTTAGTGTTGCAGCTGCAATATTTTTTCCCAAATTTTTCAAATTTTGGACCCTCCTTTTGATTTTATCTTGCCTGGGATTGTTTGGTTTCCTGAAACCTATCTTTTATCTGCTATAAATTTTAATCTTCTGAAGTCAGAAGTTAGGCCAATTGTTTTTCTTTAGTTTCGAGATTTGAATAATCTAGCACCGCCGTTGTCTAGCCAATGCATAAAGATTGTGGAGTTTTTGTTTTATTGTTCGGAGCTTAAGGTCTGATTTTTGATGATTTTATTTATCGCTGTTGGAGGTCGGATGATGAGTTGACTATTTGTTTCCGCTGTGTCGGAGGTTGAATGAACTAATATTCCCATCGCCAAGCCGAAAAGCCTTTCGTTTTATTTGAACACTTAACGTTTTTTGATTTTTCGCTGTCGGAAGTTGGTTGAAGAATGAATCGGGGCATTAGTCTTCTACGTCGCCGCCCTTTTGAAGGGAATATAGTGAACATCCCGACGGATAGTTCTTTTTCTCGCTGAACCCGTGGCCTTTATTTTTCTGGTTTTATTGTTCAAACTTTTTGATTGTCGATGACTTTGTTTTTCGCTATCGGAACATTTTTTGACTTTGATCGGAGGGTTTGTCCTTTGCATTGCTGACACTGTGGAGACGTTCAGGTTTAAAGTTCCGACCTTTAGCAGTTAGAGCTTCCGATTGCCGACGGGTTGTATTTTGTCACGGAACCATAGTCGTTTGTAAGTCCGCCGTTTGCGGTTGTCGATTAGACTATATGCCCGACGTTTAGTTTTTTCAACTGCTGACGCATTAGTGATTAGTGGTTTCGATCTCCGATGCAAAACCATCGTGATGTTAGTGCTCGGAATCGCCGATACTACAGCAGCGTTGAGGTTTGAATCGCCGACACATAGTGTTTAGAGCTTTCGACTGCCGATGAGTTTTGATCCACGGAACCCACAGTTGGTTTAATGCCCGCCGTTGTGGCTGTCTAGTGAACTATTCTTCCGACGTCTAGTGCTTCTGACCGCTGATAGGGTTTTTCCCGCCGATAAGGTTTTTTTCCCGTCGACTCTTTTTCACGAAGGGATTATATACGATGAGGAGCACAGTGCAGAGTCTGGTGTTTTGGAGATCAGGAGTAGTGGCATTGTGGTTCATGCTTTCATCGGAGGATTTCGAGTTAGTTCAGATGCGGCCTGAATCATGAGGAGGAGTCTGTTCTACCGGGGTTGTGATTTTAATTACAGACGGTGGACTTAGAGGATTTTAAGACACAAACATGCAGGATTTTCTTTGCCTTGTCATTCTTTCTTTTCATGCATTAATACTGTGTATACTTTATTTTACAGAATGCATATGGAGGAGGTAAATAGACTGATATAGTTTTTTGTTATTTTGGTAAAAGCTAAATGGTCTAAGGACATGCTATGTTTATGACAGGGTGATTGTTGTAAATAAGATGTTTAAAAGTCAAAAGCAGGAGAGGCAGAGAATTGGTTGAAGAATGAGGAAGAAGAAAGAAAGAGAGCTGCAGAGGGGGCAGCAAGGAAGGAAGATAAAGATAAATGAAGAAGCAGAGATAAAGAAAAGAGAAGAAGAAAGTGAGGGTCTGAGATTAACAGGATCTCAAAGAGACCAACAGATTATTGAGCGGATCGATAGCAGCAGAGGCCCAGGCTTGGAAAAAGTTCATTAGTGACCAAGCTGGTCCTTCTTCATAAGGTGCTCTTAAATTTCAATTTAAAATGTAACATATTGTATAAATTATGAGCACATACTACAAGACAAAATTTTGGAACTGAAAGGTTGAGGAAGCCCAAAGGTCATCGAGGGGCAGCCCAAAGGTTTTGCTTTTTTGCATAAATATAGGAGAGTTTAGATGTAAGGGGGACTTTTTCTTAGATCATTTGTGGGAGTATATTGTAAAAAGAACTATTTCCTTTTGCAATAAAGAATTACAAGTTTCCTGCTGGAGAAAGCTTGGTGGAATGTTTCAAATGTTTTGCTATGGATCAGTTGAATGTGAACTATTTCGTTTTCAGCTTACTTCCATTAACTGTGAGATCGTTCTAATTGAGTGATTTTCTTTTCATGTTATGAATGCACTCCAGTTTATTCTGTGAAATTTCCACTGTGAGTAATGAAGGTTGTCATAAACAATAAGCTATCTTCTTGTTCATATTTCTATTAATGTTCATGTCTTCTAAAATAAGTAACAACTATTTGTAATTTTTCGTAATGCATGCGCATAAATATATTACTCATTGATAACTGATAATTTTGCTCCCTAGGGATAGGTTAGTTAGTTAAATTTAGTTTCTTGCTGTGTATGATTTAGATGCGAGAGAGTTAAGACGAGAAGGTAAGAACCTGCGCATCACATTGTGACACTCCTCGTTATCTCTATCAATCTGCATTTTTAGATAGGCACTTGCACATCATACTGAAACACAAAAAACTAAAAATATACATGGTGGACTGGGCCATAACTAGTAAAATCTTTTAATTTGTTACTTGACCTACGGTAGCCGGACCGTAAACCGGACGGATTCCCCATACCAAACAGTAACGAGCTAGTTGGGAACGTTTATTGGGGAGAATCCCTAACTGTCGTTACCTGCGATTTTCCAGGCCTCAACACTTAGCAAAAGTGCTCAAACCAATTTTGTAAGATTCAACAAATTGTATTATTACAGAAGATTTTTTGTATTGCAAAGGCTATTCTCTTGAACTTGTGTTCTTCTTGTAGTATAGAGTTGAGTTTTCCCTCATATTAGAGTTCTGAAGACTATATATTGGACACAACCTACTGCAAAACTCATTGCATATTGCTTGTATTCCATTGAAAATTTGTATTATTAAGTTCCTAGCAGAGACTATAGAACTGCAAGCTTGAGTACACCAGTTCGAGATTATTGTCGTCTACACTGTTGCAGAGATTGTTATTTCAGAAGCAATTGGTTGATGGTGTTGTTCAAGACATTGGTGACATTAGCACCATAGCCGAGCTACATAAAAGAACTGAGATAATTTTGAACAGAGGAGGTTGCCAATTGCATCTTAGTCCATAGGCATGTCTGTGACAATAGAGGCATATCATTCATTTTTGAAGCCAAATCCAACTTGAAATTCCACTTTGTAACTTGCAATTGTTTTCTTAGTTGATTTGTGTTGTAATCAGGTGCCTTCTCGGTTGTATCCAACACGCTTTGATTTTTTGAGTTTGAGTTTGTTAAAGGGAGAATTTGCAAGAAGCCCTTGGTTTGTTGAGTCAATTGTAACTTGGGTCTACTTGCACAAGGAGGCCTCAGTTCTAAAAAAGTCTTGAACCGAAGAAATATTAGAGTTACTGAACACACTAATACTTATTGATGTTGACAATTCAATCATGATCAACAAAACAATTCTCCAAACATTTCTAACTCATTTGCAGGATTTGAAAGCCAAAGTAGACATTCTCCAGCATGACGATATACAACAAAAGAATCAACATTTTTAACTAGTTCTTGTTCAGGACAACCCTCTTTTTGAATATGCCAACGATTCCTATCAGCTATCAGTGCATGACCAAGTCAGTGAAATGATGACAGAAGATGAAGCCTCTCATGATCATGTTCAACATAATCTTTCCAAGCTCATCATTATAACTTGGGAAGAAATCAAGATCAACAACAAACACTAAACATGTATCGGATATGATAAGGAAGTGACCTTTCATATTACAAATTATTCTAGACTAGTCCATTTTTAGAGTTTTGGATTTCTTCAAGAAGAGTCCTCTTCACCTGTTTAGGTGAATATCAGTGCCAACATTATCATTGAATTGATCACATTAAAGAGCAGTGCTATGATCTACATCCTTGTAAGCATTGCATGAAGCATAACCATTGATTAGATAGATGTTCGACACTGAAGAAACCCCCAACAACTTGTTGACACAACTTGGAAATGGTTAACAACAATTAAGAAGATATATCATTCATATCATAAAACCTAGTATCGAGTGTTGACACAACTTGTAGCATAAAATTTTTCTGCTTCTCATCTTGTACCTGACATGGGGGAATGTTATGAATCAATATTCAAGCTTTAGGTGTTGAAGCCTTTTCAAGTTGACAATAAGTAGTCACAACCTTATTGAATTTCGAAACAAGAGAGCCCGTGCCATAACTAGTTTTGGTTTCTAGATTTAGAGCCATAGCTAGAAGACAAAAATAGATCAATGCCCCAGAGCATGCATTAGATAATGGTATTGTGTGTCTAGTTTTGACACTCAACCACCATGATATTTTCTACTCCTCACTTTGTTTTTGATATGGGGAAGTGATGGACCATCATAAACCGAGCGAGAATAAGTGATTTGGAACAAGTAATCTTGAACCAGATCCAAAGCCATAGCCAGAACCTTGTGTCAGTTGCTAGATCCTCGAGCCATACCTACAGAGCCATATTTAGGGCTACAACTAGAGCCAAATTTAGAGCCACATTCCACTAAATCTGATTTGGTTTATGGTTATTCTAAAATCAACAATTTAGTCGAAGACTTCATCCTTTTGTTGCTTCTGTTAGACATCAGTTTGTGATGGTACTTAAACCACCATTTTGCATAAGGAACTGTTGAGCTCTAGAGACACATTCTAGAGAGAACCCTTTAGTGAGAACGAGAGTTAGCACCAATTTCTAGACGAAATTGCAAAGCCAGAACCATATTTATTGCCAAGTTCCAGAGTCTATGGTCATCCTTAAATCACATTTTCATACCTTCTTTTGGTTTTTGGTCATCAAAAACCACCCATTTAGTAGAAGACATCAACTTCTGCTAGCTTTTAATTCATAGAGCACCTTCAGCCTTTCCCAACTATCATTTTCTAGATTTCTTTTCTCTGCTTGGACTCATATACAACCCTTTGGATTAAGGGGGGGAATGTTGGAACCTAATCCGTTAGGGTTAGGTGAAGACATATAGCCTTGAGGAGTTCAAGGGACATCTTAGAAGATGAAAACCAAGCGTCACCTTATATTGTATAAATATGTACATTCTCTTAATGAATAAATGTGTTTCACACCTATTATCTGTGTCTTTGATTGTGTTTGTTTTACGTGCCCAATTGGGCATCCCAACACACCAGAAGGACAAAAAAGAATCAATGCCTCACTTCTTACCTTGTCCAATTTTTTGTCTTTTACCGACCACACTTTTTGATGCAACCAACACCCCTAGACTTTTTTATATACATTCTTGAAGCTTTCAACTTTGATTTTTCTACCACCCAGAGACAATTTTGTTCATGTTCCACAAATATTGTAATGTACCCATTTTTGGGTTCCCCTATTATATACAGTTAGAGGTGGCTTTGTGAGGAGTGAAGTGAGGATAACAGTGGGGTCGGTCTATTTGGGAGAGTTAATGATGCTTCAGAGGTTTGATTACCATTATTCACCAGCAAGATCATTTCCACATAGTCCGTTCAGGGTTTCATTGTATTCCGACGATTTCCATAAATTAGGAGAATTATTAGGCATACTTTAATTTAATTCACTAAATGTGCCATCTCAATCATATTTATTGAGGAACACCTTAGTGTAATAGCTCGTTGGAACCGAGATGAAGAATTTTAAATGTGTGGAAGATGAAAAGTGACTTACAATGCCTAAAAATGTTTAAAATTAAATAAATTACTTTTTGGGAGTAAAAGGGCTTAATAAATTAATAAAGTGACGGTGTCTTTATAAAGTCACTTTATTTAATTAATTGAGTGGAAAAATGGTAAAAGTGTCCCATTGAGGAAAATATAAATTATAAAAAGGGCATGAGACCCCATTCTCTTATTCATGTTATTCCCATTTCAAAAATAGAATTTGGAAAGCTCTTGGAGCTTGATTCTCTTGGGATTAGAACCCTAGGAGAAGGAGAATAGTTTCGGTATTGCAAGAAATCTACCCTAGCAATTGGAAGGAGAAATCACATAGATTTCTCAATTGTGCTTCATGGTCGTGGTTGAATATTTCATACTTCATTTCAGATCTGTGCTTTTGACCAAAGTTTGCAAAGCATGATGGAGGGGCGTACATGTTGAAGAGATTGCTCATTTCTCTTATGAAATCGTGGTACAATACCCAAGACTTAAAAGAGGGAAAGTTTATTTATAGTGGCTAGTAAAGGGAAATACAGAGGGCACATTTATATAAGTAGTTGCTGAGTCTATCTCTTCCCTTTGGACTTATGTTATTCATTATTCAGTGTGGGGAAATCATGGGACTATATTGAGTGTGTATTCCTCTTGTGGGAAACATTTACTTGAGTTGCATACATTCTCATCTTTTGTAAATCTGAATATTAATTTGTGGGAGTTGTTATGCTTCTTTGGGGAAGTCACACCCTCTTGTAGAGTACACATATACTTGATAGTGAGTTTCAAGAGTTAACTTGAGGCCATTGCATTCAATGTAAGGGTGACATGAAGTAGATTATGCTACAGTGGTGACAGTATGGGCACAATAGTGGAGATAAATCAATATGGTAAAGCCAAAATATGGTCTGAGTATTAAGCGAAGCGTTTCTAGCTTGTGGTGTTATCATTAAGGAGATCTGAACATTTTGGAAGGTGTTCTTTTATTTATCTTTCTGTTGACAGGAAAATAATATATCCCAAGCATGTACTCAACTTTTAAATGAATGTATTCAAATTTGGGTATTGTTCTCTTTAGTCTGATATATATATATATATTAATTCACGGTTGTTATCTTATTTATTGAGATACACTACTATGAATGATGTTGCTATACATTGCTACACGAGACACCCAATGTAAACCAATGAAAGTAAAATGTACCAAGTTCAAGCAATCACAAGACATCTACAACAATAGTTTACCAAAGTGCCTGACATAATTCTAAGCCATACTTGTCTAATTGTAAGCTACAACAGTTCAAGTGTGAAGTGTTTGATAAAGTTCATAACCATGTTCTTCACAAAAAAAATCATAACATTTAGTTTGGGGTTCCATTTGAGAGCTTAAGTAGGCAGAGCATGAAGTGTTTGACAAAATGAAACAACCAGATATTTATAGCAAACTTTACTAAATCAGATTTAAATCCTGAATATTCTACAACAGTGTGGGGAATAAGTATTTGTCTGAGTCTATTATCATTTTTCCGGATAGTTGGTCAAAAATATTGGGTTGAATTTGGATAGGACATTACAACTATTGACTAATGGTCTCCAATTTTGCTATCTTTTTGTCACCTTGTATATGCCTAGTATCGCTTTACTACCTAACTTTTGTCTTATATATTAAGCCTATTGTTAAATTTGTGAACCATTGATCTACAAGCAAATATGAAAGTTGTAGGAAGGGAATTATGCAGTGGAATAATGTAATATCCCAATTGATATTCTATTTTACTTTGCTACTATGTTGTTTGTTCATATACTCAAGATTGTGCAAAAAAACTGAATAACATGTGCATGGAAAGGTGATGCGCCAAATGGCCCTAAAATATAACTAATATGGAGAGATTATAGAGAAAATACTTTCACGAAGGAGTTATACACATACCATCAATAAATAAGCTGATAGTCCTCCAGAGACAAGATGCATGCAGTGTTTGCTGGAAAGATGGTGCTCCTCTCTTCTGTTTGATCCCAACTACAAGTGTGCCCCCTTCTAAATGATATTGACGTTTTTGGAGGAGGAGGAGCTCGTTATTGTTGGAAGTTTTTCGGGATGATGGTATAAACCTCCCAGATAGATTGGAAGGTGCATGCAGAGGTTTTTCCTTCACTAAGGCACCTAGTGAATTGATCTGGCTCTCAGGTGCCCACGTCCCCCTCACCCACGTTTCTGTTTCTAATTGCTCTAGGTATGCAAACATGAAGATGATAATTACTCAATACAGTATGGTGAGGCTACTGAGGTAGATGGTGTGGACATGCAGAGGAAATATTGAGAGCTTGAGTCCTAGCAAATCATTCTGAGGATTTCCAGCTATTCACCAGCTGCAGATGTGAACGTGCAATAAAAATCCTTCTGTGTGCCGAATCAGTGAAGGTGAGTGAATACGGTGAAGAACTGGTGATAAAATTGGATGGCCTATCCTTAAGTGATTAGGGAAGATAGATTTCACTGTTGAAACCCCTTGTTAGCTGAAGACCTTCGTCTCCAACCCCAACTGTTGTTGCTGCTGCTCTAAAAACCAAACTCAACAATAATAATCATAGATAACCCTTTTGTCTTGATGACCCTTCTTATATAGCTTATCATGTACTTTTAGGGTTTGCACTTTACTTTTTGCATGCATGCAATTCTAATTTCTTGTTGACTTTAAGCCTAAATAAATAAGACTTTCTGTACCCCACTGATGACTTAATACTGAATGAATGCTCTGTTCTTCTCCTGGTATCATAGGTCCTTAGTCAATTCCCTTTTTATGCAATACTCGCTCGAACCTATGAGAATTAAGTAGGTTAGTGGGTGTTTTGGTACTTAAGTAGAAGAGGACATCACAAATACTAAAAGAAAATGTACATTGAACATGAAATTCATGCCATAAATTTCAGATAAATCAAACAATAATTTCTCATATAATCACAACATTAATCTTCATTCATTAATCAATAATACTGTAACGAACATAAAATATATAAATATTAAAAATAATATTATTAGATAATTATTAATTATTAATTAATAATTATCAAAGAGTCATGACCGTAGGTTGAAAAGTCATGAATGGACATATAAAAGTCCGACCATTGTAATTCATATCAAATCAATTCATATCATCAATTTAATATATTATTATGGCTTATCTCATTTACCAAGTTTTCTGGTAATATTATTTCTACAAGCGAATAAATATTCGCTTCAAATACATTGATTATACAATAAATATAATTTGAATGCCATGAATAGGATTCGAATCTACCATCTCAAGATGACTGAATAGATAATTCATTGTGTCTAAATCACTGCTGGAACTCACTAGTCTAACTCTAGATGTCTAAATCAGTCTACAATCAGTTAACTGATGAGGTAGGCGAGAAAAATGCACCATTTTCCCTTCATGCATGCAAAAGTGGCGCTAGGCTAACTCAAAGTGATCTAACTGATTGTAACTAGAGGTTAACTCATCATAACTGCTTACCAACCATAACCAACTGATAGAGGCTGCTGGTGGCACTTAGAGTGGGCTCCTATAATGTAGGGATTAGTCTCAGAGGAACATAAACTCATGCATGCACATGCAGTAAGAGTGGGCTCCTATAATGTAACTAGAGGTTAACTTAGCATAACTGCTTACGAACCATAGCCAACTGATAGAGGCTGCTGGTGGCACTTAGAGTGGGCTCCTATAATGTAGGGATTAGTCTCAGAGGAACATAAACTCATGCATGCACATGCAATAAGTGACAGATAATCTCTATGTGTCTCCCCCACTGTCTAGTACAGTAATAATTACCCCCTAAGTTAGGGAAATAGATCAAATAGACTATATTGGACAAAGGAGGATTAATTAATCCCCCCCCCCCCCCCCCCTTTGATCCTAACTTTGGACAACTTGGGCCCTATCATCTAGGCCAAAAGTCACCCATACAATCTAAATGGAATAAAATAAGGAAACGGGGAAAACCTCATGGGACACCTCCCCCTCACCCCCACCCCCCCTCAAAATAAGTAGGAAGTAGGAAACAAGCTATACTTAAGAGAGTTTTTCTCTTTGAGCAAAACTTGTGAAAAATTTGCTGCAATCTACAATATTGTGGAGCAGCAATGCAGTATCTTGGTTCTTCTGTTCATCAACATCCTGAGACCGTGCATGCAAACCTCTCAATTTTCTTTCGATTTGATGAATGTTGCTTGTGTTTCTTCTTTCTGGAGGAGGAATGGAGTGATCAATTTTGTTCTTCAATGGGCCAAATTGTTGATCATTCGCTATCGAGTAGCATATTTATGGAAGTTTGTTGCACCATTATGTAGATAGCGATGCTGTGTGAGAGGGTGCAACATGTTCATTATGATACTAGGACAATGTTCTCCTTCTGTCATCTGGATTTCCAACTGCTTCAATGAGCTTTTAATAATGCAGATCATCCCAATTTGGCTCCCTAAATGAAGGAGGAGGCCCAGATAACTGAAGTTGATGAGGTGTTGATGATGTAAGCCCATGTTTGAGTCAAAATACTTAGGATAAGTGGTAAATTAGGCTGTTAAGCCCAAATAAATGATGTGTAGTTGAAAAATGACTCCAACAATGATGTCTTAATCTTTAAGAAAGGAGATGTTCAAGAATGACGTTGGTATTCTAAGATCATTAATTTTTATACAATGCTTCAAGTATGTCTATAAGCACTGAAAGGTCCATCTTTCTTTATAGTTCTGAAGTGGAGGAGGATCAAAATTTACGTGAATAGATAATAGGTATATTTCTTTTCAAGATGGAGAGTGTTCAGTTGGTTTTTTTTCTTAAGCTAAATGGGTATTGCAAAGAGGATTGGAGTTGGCTTATAAAGAGGGTTGAAAGGAGAATAATTAACTCGAATTTTTGATTTGTCTCTTTGGGAGGAAGATTAGTTCTTGCTTCCTCTGTTTTGTAAAGCATATCGGTTTATTGGTTAACGATGGCAATGGTTCCGAGGATAGTGTTGGATTCAATAATGAATATAATTTTTAATTTTTTATGGTATGCAAGCTTAAATTATTCAATATTTCATCTATCCTCTTGGAAAAGTTTGTCTTCCAAAGAAACTTGCAAGATGGGGTTTGAAGAATATTTTCTGGTTTGGTGATGCATTAGGGTCCAAAACTCTTTGGAGAGCTTCATTTAGTGACATTGTTTGGAGTGAAGTGCTGAAAAACAAATATATTAAGAAGATATTTATTTCTCAATGGTGTAATACCCCCTAAATTAATAATTTATTATTAATTATGTTGGAAAAATACTTTAATTATTATTTAGTAGAGGAAATTTCAACTCAAAATTGGCCTTTTAACACTAATTCAAATTCCATGTCATCATGTATTAGCCAATGAAATTGCTTTAAATTTGAAATACCGTATAGGTCTTAAACAATTTTTTAATATAAATTTGGGGATAGGTATCATAAAAAAAACTACTTTTTTGTTCGTGTTTTCGACATATCTCCCTGTTTTTTTACTTAAAATTTTGATTGGGAGATCTCCTTGGATGTGAAATTCAATTCCACATCCAACGAGTACACACTCGACATACTTTTGACGAACCCTGCTACCCCAAAAACAAGAAATACCTAAAAAAATGTGATGATGACATCATCATCACATTTTTTTAGGTATTTATTGTTTTGGGGTAGAGGGGCCCGTCAAAAGTATGCCGAGTGGGTCCTCGTTGGATGCGGAATTTAATTTTGCATCCAACGAGATCTCTCAATCAAAATTTGAGTAAAATCACAGGGAGATATGTAAAAAATACGAGCAAAAATAGTAGTTTTTTTTCTTTTCTTCCTCCAAAATTAATAAATATTATTTTATTATTTTATTATTTTTCTTAAGAGGCCCATTTTCAGTTGAAATTTCCTCTAATGTTTATTATTTTCTTATTTTTGACAAAAAAATCAAGAATAAAACATTTTGTAATAAACATTTTTATTTATTAAAATACGCTGAAGGGGGACAAAAGTGGATATAGCAGTTGAATAGTGTTTGCTGACCTGCAAGAGGAAAATACATGTGGCAAAATCCATTGAGTGAGAACTTAAGATGCAGGAGGCATCATCCCCAAAAATCAGGTCACAACTCCTAGTTGAGTGATAAAGAGCAGGAGGCTCATAATTGACCAAGTCCTAGGAAAAGTACTATATATTAGTATGTCCATGAGAAGCATGAGGCTAGCATTGGACGGGGATTAAAATCTGTGAATGCAAGAGATGGAACATTGAAGGATTTTTCTCCTGTGGTTCATCAAACAGGCTCAGGGGTTCTGGAGCAAGTAATTTGGCTGCTCCAGAGTTGGTTGGTAGGAATAACTTCTCCAGCGTTGGTGCCAAGTTCATACTTTATGTTTTAAATGTTTTAAAATATGTTTAAATCCTAGATCTGAAGAAGATTAATGTAGAATCTAGTTTGTTTTCAGTTAGCTTACTGATGTTATACTTGAATGATTTATAAATCTAATTCCTTTCGAAAATTGAATTCTGCACCTATTGGATTGAAATCATTTGTTTCTAAATTGTATCATGTACTCCTACATTTAACTGTATATTTCCTGTTTGTATCAATTTTTCCTAAATCTTTCCTTAATCTGCATTTACGAAATTAAAATGTCGACTGAATCTATATTTCCTATTTATTGTATAGATTTGCATTATTCATTGTATACGAGTGATTTCCATTTAAACATTATACAAATCCTAGGTTCCCAAGTAAAGTATTCAAATCGACTAAGTCAACATATAAAATTGTGAAAGTGCGATGCAACTATCTTAAGTATAAATACACATAAATAATAAATTTAATTCTTAAAAAAATACTTAATCAAATTAACAAGAAGATATAAATACAATTTCAATCATGTACAGAGATCGTGGAGTCAAATCTCTTAAGATATTTACTTAACATGTCCTATGAAAAATAAATCATAAGAACTATAATAATACAACTATGAAATCACTGCCTGTTCTAGCATTGGTGAAATTAAAAATACGGATCGAAGATCCACAGTGTATATCACAACATTTATGCAAAGATTTCAATATTGTTCTCATGCACATAAGTAAACAAGTTGAATCACAATCATTATAGCAATATTATGGATGCATGATTACAATCAAATCTAATCAAATTGTAAGTTTAAACCATAAGAGGTACTTTTACTTGCTAAACTACCTTACAGAGATCGAGGGATCAAATCTCCTTAATTAATGAAATTATAGTATTGTAACATACGGATCACAGATCCTATTGGTTACAACATCCTCACAGTATGCACATATAATAAAGAAATAAATAAAACTAAATCTAGGACTAACTGATACGCTAGCTAGTATAACTACTATCATGATATCGAAAGCCCAGTCACCAATACCAGTATCGATATCATCGATAGAAAAGTAGTAATAATACAAAACCTTAACTTTATTTCAAGATATCACAGACCCTAAGGGTCATGTCAATAAACATAACCAACACCGTATCTATAGGGTCGTAAGTCCACATCTTGGCTATCCTAGTTTATACAGAGGCAGAGCCTCTTAAATCAAATGGTTATCACTATCGTGCTCATCACATGATCCCAACGCTCTTATTTGTTTATAATTGAAACCGCGAAAACACAATGCAATGTTTTCCCACGGCCGTAAGACCATCAACGATGGTAGTCGAAGGGTATAGCATAATCAACACTTAAAATTTTATACACATTAGAGTCAATGAAAAAATACTTGGGTATTACACAGCTGAAGCCCGATGTTCGTTTCATTTAACCAACACAAATA